>OY882876.1:25267313-25727265 GCA_963693515.1 Pipistrellus nathusii | reverse complement strand
CATGTCGTCTGCAAATAAGGATAGCTTTACTTCTTCTTTTCCAATTTGGATGCCTTTTATTTCCTCCTCTTGTCTAATTGCAATGGCTAGTACTTCCAGTACTATGTCAAAGAGGAGTGGCGAAAGTGGGCATCCCTGTCTTGTTCCTGTTCTTAGAGGGAATGGTTTTAGTTTTTGCCCATTGAGTATGATGTTGGCTGTGGGTTTATCATATATAGCTTTTATTATGTTGAGGTATGATCCTTATACTCCCACCTTGTTGAGAGTTTTTATCAGGAAAGGGTGTTGGATTTTATCAAATGCTTTTTCTGCATCAATTGATATGACTATATGATTTTTATCTTTCAACTTGTTTATGTGATGTATCACGTTTATTGATTTGCGGATATTGTACCATCCTTGCATTCCTGGAATAAATCCTACTTGGTCATGGTGTATGATCTTTGTGATGCTCTGCTGGAGCCGATTTGCTAGAATTTTGTTGAGGATTTTGGCATCTATGTTCATGAGGGATATTGGCCTGTAATTCTCTTTCATTGAGTTGTCTTTATCTGGTTTTGGTATTAGGGTGATGCTGGCTTCATAGAAGGAGTTTGGAAGTGTTCCTTCCTCTTGGATTTTTTGGAATAATCTGAGGAGGATAGGTTTTAGTTCTTCCTTCAATGTTTGGTAAAACTCTCCTGTGAAGCCATCTGGCCCTGGGCTTTTGTTTGCTGGAAGTTTTTTGATGACTGTTTCAATTTCTTCCCAAGTCACTGGTCTATTTAGATTTTTAGATTCTTCCTGATTGAGTTTTGGAAGGTTGTATTTTTCTAGGAATATGTCCATTTCCTCCAGGTTGTTCAGTTTATTGGAATAGAGCTGTTCGTAGTATTTTGTAACAATTCTTTGTATTTCGGTGGGATCTGTTGTTATTTCACCTCTTTCGTTTCTGATTTTGTTTATTTGGGTCCTCTCTCTTTGTTTCTTGGTTAGCCTGGCTAGGGGTCCATCTATCTTGTTTATTCTTTCAAAGAACCAGCTCTTGGTTTTGTTGATCTTATGTATTGTTTCTTTGGTCTCTATGTCATTTATCTGTGCTCTGATTTTTGTTATTTCCTTCCTTCTGCTTACACTGGGCTTTTCTTGTTGCTCTTTTTCTAACTCTTTGAGTTGTAGAGTTAGCTCATTTGTTACCCTTTTTTCTAGTTTTTTGCAATAGGCTTGTAGGGATATGAACTTCCCTCTCAAAACTGCTTTTGCTGTGTCCCATAGATTTTGGATAGTTGTGTTTTCATTGTCATTTGTTTCCAGGATGTTTTTAATTTCTTCCTTGATTTCTCTGGTAACCCAGTCCTTGTTTAATAGCATGCTGTTTAGTCTCCATGTGTTTGATTTCTTTGGATTTTTTTCGTTGTAGTTAATTTCCAGTTTTATGCCACTATGATCTGAGAAGATGCTTGATATGATTTCTATCTTCTTGAATTTGAAGAGACTTTGCCTATGTCCCAAAATGTGGTCTATCTTTGAGAATGACCCATGTGCGCTTGAGAAGAATGTATATTCTGTGGCTTTGGGGTGGAATGTTCTGAAGATGTCGATTAATTCCATCTGGTCTAGCGAGTCATTTAGGATTGATATTTCTTTGCTGATTTTTTGTTTAGATGACTTGTCAAAGGGTGACAGTGGGGTATTAAGATCTCCTACTATGATTGTATTGCTATTAATCTCTCCCTTAATGTCCTCCAGCAGTTTTTTTATATATTGGGGTGCTCCCGTATTGGGTGTATATATATTTACCAGGGTTATTTCTTCTTGTTGGATTGCTCCCTTTAGTATTATGAAGTGACCTTCATTATCTCTTGTTATGTCCTTCACTCTGAGATCTAATTTGTCAGATATAAGTATTGCTACCCCAGCTTTTTTTCCATTTCCATTCGCCTGGAAAACCTTTTTCCATCCCTTCACCCTCAGTCTGTGTGCATCTTTTTTTCTGAGGTGAGTTTCTTGTAGACAACAGATATATGGGTCTTGTTTTCTTATCCAATCCGTTACCCTATGTCTTTTGATTGGAGCATTTAGTCCATTTACATTTAAAGTTATAATTGATAGATACTTATTTGACGCCATTTTTATTCTATACCCCTGTGTTCCTTCTTTGCTTTCTATTTCTTTAACTTTACAGTAGACCCGTTAGCATTTCTTGCATTGCTGGTTTGGTGGAGATAAATTCCCGTAGTCTGTTTTTGTCTGTGAAGCTCCTGATTTCCCCTTCAATTTTGATTGATGGCCTTGCTGGGTACAGTATTCTTGGATTCAGACCCTTCCTTTGCATGACCTTGTATATTTCATTCCATTCCCTTCTGGCCTGATAAGTTTCTGTGGAGAAATCAGTTGCTAGTCTGATGGGGGTTCCTTTGTATGTAACTTTCTGTCTCTCTCTGGCTGCTTTTAAAATTCTTTTTTTGTCGTAGGTGTTTGCCAGCTTAATTATAATGTGTCTAGGGGTTGATTTTCTGGGGTTCATTTTGCTTGGGACTCTGCGAGCATCTTGGATTTGTGTGGGTTTTTTCTTCTCTATCTCAGGAAAGTTTTCTGTCATTATTTCTTGAAATACGTTTTCCATGTCTTCCTCAATTCCCTGTCCTTCTGGAACCCCTATTACTCTAATATTGTTTTGTTTTGTATTGTCCCAGAGTTCCCTTAGACTTTCCTCCTGTTTTTTAATTTTTTTTCCCAGAAGCTGTTCTATTTGGGTATGTTTTTCCATCTTGTCTTCTAGCTCGCTGATGCGGTCCTCTGCTTCTTCTAATCTACTCTTGATGCTTTCTATTGAGTTCTTTACAGTAGCGATGTCATTTTTCATTTCTTCTTGGTTCTTCTTCATTTCCTCTTGGTTCTTCTTCATTTCCTCTTGGTTCTTACTCATATTGTCAAATTTGTCTTCCATTCTTTTTAGCCATCTTATGATCATTACTCTGAATTCTTGCTCTGGTAGGTTGCTTCCCTCTATCTCGTTTACTTCCTTTTCTGGTGAGGCCTGCTTTTCTTTCATATGCGGGCTATGTTTTGGTCTCCCCATGATCTAGGATGTCTGGTTGTGTAGTTCTCTCTCTCTCCTGCTTTGATTTAAAGGCACCAAATACAACACAACCAGGTACAACACACAGGGGACTGAATCGGGATGTGTTTGAAATATTAATAACCACAAATAAGGGTGACTAGAACCCAGCTAGCAAAAACATACAGTCAAACAAAAAGCATATCAAATCAATCTTATAAACAAAAGGATACAACTTCAGTATAGTTAACATTCAACATACAACTTCAAAGTGTTAGAGAGAAAGACTTTTGTTTTGTTTTGTTTTTAGGACAACTGCAAGGGAGGTGTGAATGGGCTCGGAGCAAGTAGTTGGAAATTAGATATATAGAAGTAGGGTGAAATTTTAGGAGGGGGTAGACAGAAGGAATGGGGAAAATCTAGAGCAGGAAAGGGTTAAGATAAACGGGGTTCCAAAGGAAAATATCGGAAAGAGGGTGAAGGCATAAAGGATAGGTTGAGATAGAATAAAGCGTTGGAGAAGGAAAGATAGATAAAGCCTGTAGAACAGTAATCCTGAAATAAAATAATAATAAAAAAAAATATATATATAATCAAATGAAATAAAAATAATAAAAATAAACAAAAAAAAATAAGATGAAAAAGGTAACTTAGTAGTAGTACAATGTAGTAATTATAAAGATAAAATCAAGTGAGGAAAAAGAAAAAAAATAGTTTCTTGAGTAAACGTTGCAAATAATGAAAACAAAAATAAAAAACAAAAATTTAAAAATTTAAAAATTAATAAAATTAAAAAAATTTAAATAAAATTTGCGGTAATGAAGGTCATTAGCTTCCTCTATTGTTATGATCCAGTCCTGATTTTTAGGCAGGTTTTGCTTTGTTTTTATTACACTAGAGTCAATTTGTGAATTAGCCTCTGGGGGCAGTGTTTCTAGGTTGACTTCTCAGACTCTAGAGCCTCTCCAGCTTTTTTTTTTTTTTTTTTTTTTTTTTTTTTTTTTTTAGTCCTCTCTGAAGCAGGAACTACGGAGGGGGGAGGGGGCAGGTCCGAGCAACCTCAATCTCCCGCAACTCTCCTATACCCTTCCGCGCCAGATCCAAATGTGTTGCTCTTTAGATATCTCCCCTGTTAGGCGCCCCGTCCACTTTCACGGGTGACACTCGCCCAACAGCGGGGGCTTCCACTTGCAATCGCCGCCCTTGTCCTCCAGCTTCCGCGCGCTCTGTGCGCGCAGGCTTTGTTTTCGCCGCGAGTGCGCTCCACCCTCTCCCCGCGAAATCTGACCTTTTCGCCGAGCAGTGGAGCACTCCTGTGAGGCCAGGTGTTCGCGCCGCCTGGGATCCGCGTTCTGGGGGTCACAGTTGCTTGTTGGTCGCTGCAGCTGTTGATATTCAGGCCTCTGACACGATCCTATCTTCCTCTCAAGATGGCGAGGTTTCCCTATCCAAGCCGGCAGGTAGCTCCGGGCAGGGACGCAGCCCGCGTGGGTGCTTCCCTGTGAGGGGTACCTCTGTCAGCAGCCCCCCAGCAGTTTCTTCTGGTGTTCGCTGTCTCCCAGCTTGCTAATAAACACTCACAGCTCAAGACCATCAGTTGCTCTCTCTTTCTGCTTCAGGAGAGGGCTCAGAAACCGCCCATCTATTCTTCCGCCATCTTCCCTCCCTTGAATGAATCTTAATATATGAACAGCTCTGATGCAAGTTGATTGTATTAAAATCTCTTCTTAGGAATCCCAGACATTTATTTAAACTGACTTTAATTCCAAGTTAGTGTCACACCCATGTTTGATTTTGATTTTTCTGGTGTGATGATTTGTGTTTTCTTACAAACAGCGTTTACTTTCTGAGCTGGACAATGCCAGACTGCAAGTTGAGGATGTTCGAGAGCAAGCCATTGTTTTGACGAATGCTCTCGGAGGCTTATGCAGGGAACTTATAGAGCCCAAATTAACTGAACTAAATAGAAACTTTAAACGGTGTTTCAGCACATCGAAAGTGCAAACATGAGTAATTATATTTTTATATAAGGCCATTTTTCATAGAAATATGATCTAAGTTATAGATGATTGTGTGGTATACTTAAGTAAATAATTTTAAAAGAAAAATTTTAAAAGTAATTTTTTCTTGGATCAGAGCATTTGTCCTTGAGAAATGTGTGCTTTGCTGAAGTTTGGCTGTCTCACTCCAATGACACTCCTACTGGTGAAAGGTAACGGGAGACTTTCTTGGGAATGTACCCGTACGAGGTGGTAGCCTTTCTCTTTGTTGGTGGCCACGCAGGGATGGCTTTTGGATCATGGCACTGTTTCCTCCTGTGCTCATAGGTGGTCTCAGAATCCTCCAAAAGCATTCGAGGCAGCCACAGCCATTTACAAACTATTTCACACTCTTTAATTCTTAAATATAATTGTGAGATTTTAAAAATGAGTGAAATAATAATGCTATGAGGTTGGCGAAAATGGGGTAATTCAGAGATGCTCAAATTGGTAAAACCATTGCTCTAAATGAGTGAAATTAAAGTCAGTTCAAGTAAATGCTCACTTTTTTTCTGACACTCCATTCCTCTGATTAATGATAGAAGGTCCACTGAAGAATATCTTTTTAAAGTATGATTTTCCTTCCCCAGCTGCTGATTGGCCAGGAACCATTGTCATTCCAATCTCTGGTCACCACGGAAGAAGCCCTTGAGGCTGAAGTGCCTTACTCTGACGTTGAAAAATTAGAAAGTGACATTGACGATATGCTAAAAGTTGTAGAAAAGCATTTGGAATCCAGCGATGAAGATGAAAAGGTTGGTTCAGAGTTTTTCAGACTATGATGTTCTTATGTTTATTCTCTGTTAATTATAGTTTTACATCAATATTGTTTACCCAAACATCTGCCAAACATGATTTTCTGATGTGCAATCATGATTTTCTGATGAGTGTCGATGTAATTGATTTAGTAATGCTTAAAAAATAGACATTGCACTTTCTGACTAAAAACAGTGTTAACTGAATGCTAAACCAGCTAGCATTCTTTATGTTTTAACATCAAATGTGAAATATTTTAAGAAAAACCTGACATATTTTGTTGTGTATAATTTAGATGAACATATCTTGAGTCATATTTTGTAGGTTAGTTTTCCTCCTTGGGAACTGATGGCAAGTGACCCTATATGCATTTTTCTTTTGAGTGAATTTTTTCTTTCTAAATATTCAGATGGATGAGGAGAGAGCCCAGGTTGAGGAATTACTCCAGAGAGGAGAACAAATGTTACATCAACCTATGGAGAAGAATAAAAAACAACAGTTCTGGTTCCAGTTACTGCTTCTGTGCACAAGATACAACAAAACTAAGGTATTGTCATGAGGTTGCTATGAGGTTGGCGAAAATGGGGTAATTCAGAGATGCTCAAATTGGTAAAACCATTGCTCTAAATGAGTGAAATTAAAGTCAGTTCAAGTAAATGCTCACTTCTTTTCTGACACTCCATTCCTCTGATTAATGACAGAAGGTCCAGTGAAGAATATCTTTTTAAAGGATGATTTTCCTTCCCCAGCTTCTTATTGGCCAGGAACCATTGTCATCCCAATCTCTGGTCACCACGGAAGAAGCCCTTGAAGCTGACGTGCCTTACTGTGACTTGGAAAAATTAGAAAGTGACATTGACTATTGGCTAAAAGTTGTGGAAAAGCATTTGGAATCCAGCGATGAAAATGAAAAGGTTGGTTCAGAGTTTTCAGTCTATGATGTTGTTATGTTTATTCTCTGTTAATCATAATTTTACATCAATATTTTTACCCAAACATCTGCCAAACATGATTTTCTGATGTGCAATCATGATTTTCTGATGAGTTTCTATGTAATTGATTTAGTAATGCTTAAAAAATAGACATTGCATTTTCTGACTAAAAACAGTGTTAACTGAATGCTAAACCAGCTAGCATTCTTTTTTTAAAAAAATATATATTTTATTGATTTTTCACAGAGAGGAGGAGAGAGGGATAGAGCACTAGAAACATTAATGAGAGAGAAACATTAACCAGCTGCCTCCTGCACACCCCCCACAGGGGATGTGCCCGCAACCAATGCACATGCCCTTGACCGGAATCGAACCTGGGACCCCTCAGTCCCCAGACCGACACTCTACCACTGAGCCAAACCGGTTTTGGCAACCAGCTAGCATTCTTTATGTTTTAACATCAAATGTGAAATATTTTAAGAAAAACCTGACTTATTTTGTTGTGTATAATTTAGATGAACATATTTTGAGTCATATTTTGTAGGTTAGTTTTCCTCCTTGGAAACTGATGGCAAGTGATCCTATATGCATTTTCCTTTTGAGTAAATTTTTTCTTTCTAAACATTCAGATGGATGAAGAGAGAACCCAGGTTGGGGAAGTACTCCAGAGAGGAGAACAAATGTTACATCAACCTATGGAGAAGAACAAAAAACAACAGCTCTGGTTCCATTTACTGCTTTTGCGCACAAGATACAACAAAACTAAGGTATTGTCATGAGGTTGCTATGAGGTTGGCGAAAATGGGGTAATTCAGAGAAGCTCAAATTGGTAAAACCATTCCTCTAAATGAGTGAAATTAAAGTCAGTTCAAGTAAATGCTCACTTCTTTTCTGACACTCCATTCCTCTGATTAATGACAGAAGGTCCACTGAAGAATATCTTTTTAAAGGATGATTTTCCTTCTCCAGCTGCTGATTGGCCAGGAACCATTGTTATCCCAATCTCTGGTCACCACAGAAAAAGCCCTTGAGGATGACGTGGCTTACTCTGACGTGGAAAAATTCGAAAATGACATTGACTATTGGCTAAAAGTTGTGGAAAAGCATTTGGAATCCAGCGATGAAGATGAAAGGGTTAGTTCAGAGTTTTTCAAACTATGATGTTCTTATGTTTATTCTCTGTTAATTATAGTTTTACTTCAATATTGTTTACCCAAACATCTGCCAAACATGATTTTCTGATGTGCAATCATGATTTTCTGATGAGTGTCGATGTAATTGATTTAGTAATGCTTAAAAAATAGACATTGCACTTTCTGACTAAAAACAGTGTTAACTGAATGCTAAACCAGCTAGCATTCTTTATGTTTTAACATCAAATGTGAAATATTTTAAGAAAAACCTGACATATTTTGTTGTGTATAATTTAGATGAACATATCTTGAGTCATATTTTGTAGGTTAGTTTTCCTCCTTGGGAACTGATGGCAAGTGACCCTATATGCATTTTCTTTTTGAGTAAATGTATTCTTCCTAAACATTCAGATGGATGAGGAGAGAGCCCAGGTTGAGGAAGTTCTCCGGAGAGGAGAACAAATGTTACATTAACCTATGGAGAAGAACAAAAAACAACAGTTCTGGTTCCAGTTACTGCTTTTGCGCACAAGTTACAACAAAACTAAGGTATTGTGATGGGGAGTGTCTGTGCCACTGAATAACTCAGCCCTTGTCATTAGATGTTTGATATTGCATTCTAAACACACCATTTGGAATATTGTCTTCTCCTTTTTGGTGTGCATCACTGAACATTTTTTTACTTTTAGGTGGGACAAGAGTCAAAGAAAATAGGGATCATAAGGTATTGTGATGGGGAGTGTCTGTGCCATTGAATAACTCAGCCCTTGTCATTAGATGTTTGATATTGCATTCTAAACACACCATTTGGAATATTGTCTCCTCCGTTTTGGTGTGCATCACTGAACATTTTTTTACTTTTTGGTGGGACAAGAGTCAAAGAAAATAGGGAGCATAAAATCTTATTATTTGGCATCTCTGTTGGATTTCTGATAATGTACTAAATCTTAAAAGGGACCTTCCTTTTTTTTAGAGTAGATTCCTACTTTGGATCTTTAGTTTATATGGAGTTGCCTGACCATGTCAAAAAATATGTCTAGTTTACAAATAACCAAATTTGGGAAGTTGATAAACTATGATTTATATTCTAGAAAAACTTCACTACCAGCTCCCCTTTCAATGGCCATAATCCCACCCACATTATAAATGAGCTGCTCTTCTCCCAAGGTCTGCTCTTGTAACACATAAATGCAGAACTCTAGATTAAATATCTTGTTATTTACTTGATGATTTTAGTCTTGTGTTTCGGGTTCATTTAGGAATTATAAACATTTTCAGGGTCACTAACTCAATGAACATGATATTTGTTATCATTTTACTATACTTTTGAACTTACAGGGGAAAATCATTTTTCAGAAGCTCAATGGAGAGACACAGTGAAACTATGAAAGAAGCTACCTTAATTCATGAGTAGATGAACTGTGGTTATTTGCAAATAGTAGCCAGCATTTATTAAATTGTAGCCATCCACAAGTAAAAGAATTCAACTCCTTAAGGACAAGTGTGTGGCCCATCACCTTTGTTATTTTGAAAGTTCTGATTAGAGGACACAGAAAACAGAATTATTAGGGCAGATAAGTAGTCCACTCAGTTTAGCTTAGTTTTCTCTGAAGTTAGGGTCTTAGGACCTTTTGTTGTCTTATGTAGGATATTCATGTTCTATAATATTGTTCTCCAGCTTTAAGATTGTATATTGGATTACCTGTATGCTATTTTAATCAAAAATCCAATTACATTTCTTGTTATGTTATCAATACTTATTTAACTTAGTTACATTTTAACAGTGAGGCCCTGAGGTCTTAAATATAATATAATGTGATATTTAAAAAATGGGTGAAATAATAATGATATTTAAAATGTTTCATTTCATATGGAAGGTTATGATTTGCAGCATGTTCTCCTGTCCTCAGTAACTCAGGAAAGAACCTGTTATGCTTTCCTGTTTGCTAAATGAGTTTCGGTGGCATTGGTCATAAAGTGAAATATTTCTGTTTAAGAGCAGTCTGCAGACAAAAATTAGAATAGAGATTGTTAAGGGTTTGCATAGCAAAGCAGGGCAAAAAATATAAAAATTCGAAACATAGTTTTAAAAAATTTGATTCCAAGTATTGTACTTTTCCACAAAATAATCTTGTGCCTTTTCCAGTTAATTGTGGGGATATTTTAAGAGATATACATTGTTATTTTTAATGATTTTACGGGCAATTCTTATTCAACAGAGGAGAACAGGCCAACTATAATAGCTTCTGGAATTAAAGCATCATTTCTCCCTGCAGATTATTTGGTTGAAATTAACAAGTTTTTACTTTCTATGGATGATGCTGGATAGCTGATCTGGAAAGATCAATTAGTTATTAACTTTTTAAAAGGGGTTTCAGGGAGACAGATGATGACTTAGATTTGGGCATGTCTGAATATCTAATTGCCAGACTGAAAGTATATTTTTGAGAGTCCTTGGCATCTTTAAACTCTGTGTGGTAGATGTAACCATTAGAAACCAGGACCCAGGGAGAGAAGCCTGAGTCAATGGTAGAAACCAAAACTCCTACCCTTTAGAATGTTAGCATTTGATGGATGGGCAGATGAGAATGAGCTGGTAAAGGACACTTAGAAGGTCAGAGAAAGGTGAGAGGAAAGTCAGGAATACAGACTGTTCAGAGTTCAAGGGAGGGTGTGTGACAGCACTGAGTGTTACAAAGGGCCAGGGCAGCTAAGGACTGGATGGCGTTCTTATATTTTTTTTAATTGATTTCAGAGGCGATGGGAGAGAGAGGGAGAGAGAAGCATCAGTAATGAGAGAGAATCATTGATTGGATGACTGACTCCTTCATGCCCCCCTGAGACCAGGGAATGTGCCCTGGCTGGGAAAGGAACCATGATCTGGTTTATAGGATGATGCTCAACCACTGAGCCACACGGTTGGTCTGGATGATATTTTGATAGTAATGCTGGTGGAGTAGGAGCTTAAGCAAGACTGCAGTGGATAGCAAAGCTGTCATGTAGGGTAACACTTTCTCTTTGGGAAACAAGATCGCCTTTATTTATATGGTACTCTTCTCTTTCCACTTGGCCGGATGCTATAGGTATGCAGAGAGGTGCCCACTGCACTGAAGGAATGCGACCAGGAGCCCTGCTCTGTTTCTCAGACAAGAACTGCTGGTAAGATAGTTTATTCCTTAACCATTTTTTATAAATATAGCAAGACATTATAACTATGACCATCATATATGAATTAGAGAAAACTTTAAACTGAGAAACACAACACAGTTGTGATCTGTTACTCTATTTTCAATTACTTGGAAAGAATGTCTTCTTTAAACCCAACACATACTTGCCTGCAAGGCACTCATGAGAGATAAACTTTTTGCCTTTCTTGGAACAAGAATGGGACCTGGTCCCCAAGAGATCCTGGGAAGGGAAGGGAGGAGGCAAAGTGGGAAACTGAGGACATGCGGTTTTTCAGAAAGTCAGTTATAACTATTACCCAACATGCCCTGGGAGGAGGGTAATTGCATGCAGATTATGACTGAGAACAAAGGATCCCGGAACCAGGTGGGAGGTGGGATTTTAGAAGAATTCTCCATCCCAGGAAAGCTATTTACTGATAGATGCCAATGATTACTTCTGTGTGGAGGGAAAAGTTTTCTCACTATTTCCTTCTCTCCTTGTCCCCATCAGAGTACGGGTTATGGCACCATAGCTGTAACACCGTACCTTGCAAGCTCTCTGAAACACCGTGCCCTGCTCTCTCTCTCTTGACTCTTACTGGCCCTTTAACTTTGGAATTGGAAATTTCAGTAGATGATTTTGTCAAGATATATGCAAACCTGTTGGGACTTTTAATTTAAATTGTGCTGAATTTATGGATTGACGAATCTTTTAGAAAATTAATTAAGACTTATCTAATATACCATAAGTTAAAGTGGTCTCCAGATGGCTCTAATAATTCAGCTACCTTGTGTAAAACTAAAGAAAAACAATCAACCTTCCATCATTAAAAACAGAAGACAAGCACAAACAACTGAGAGAGAATAATATATATCCAAGTTTTGAAAAAGACAAGAATCTCTAACTGAAAGTTCTGGAAAAACAATATCCCAGGACAGATTTATGGATCTGATCACCCAAATTTGATAACATCTATATGTCAAAAACAAAACACACATTAAAAATCCTAAAGTAGAAACAGTGTTTTCAGCAATATGGCAAGATTCATCATTCCTATAAAAAATGAGTCCTTGCAAATAGAAAAGGAAGCAGATTAAGACCACAGTTATAAATTATACTATATTCGGTTAACAAACAAAAAAAGTTTGCTCTCACTGGTAATAAAAAACCAGTAAATGAGCACACTGGTGAGCACTGTGTGTTCATCCATTGAGACAGAGTATCATTGGTGTATAACCTGGATGCGGAGTCCACATGTTGCTGTTGCAAATCTCAATTTTCAACTTTTAAGGAAAGTTAGCACTGCTATTTTATTTTGCTAATAAATATTAAATACATTACTTTTATTTTCATGTTTTCTGATCTAGTCATTCTGCTTTAGCAAATCGATACCAAAGTGTTCATCAGAAATATGTTAAGTAGTCTATACAAATGGAAGGGGCCAACTAAGTATCTAGCTGTAGGGAAAGAGCTAAGTAACAGGTAGTGAATATATATACATATTAGAGGTCTGGTGCATGAAATTCGTGCATGGTGGGAGAGCGTCCCTCAGCCCTGCCTGCACCCTTTCCAATCCGGGACCCCTCAGGGGATGTCCCTGTGGGATTGGACCTAAACCTGCAGTCAGACATTTCTCTCACAATCCAGGACTGCTGGCTCCTAACCGCTCACCTGCTTGCCTGCTTGATCACCCCTAACTGCCTCTGCCTGCCTGCCTGATTGCCCCTAACCACTCTCCCTTCCCTGCCAGCCTGATTGCCCCTAAGCACCTCTGCCTCAGTGCAGCCACCTTGGCTTTGTCCAGAAGGATGTCTAGAAGATGTCCAGTCTAATTAGCATATTACCCTTTTATTATCATAGTATAGATATTCTTACTTAGGTATTCACAATAAAGAGGATGAAGAATTGTTAGTGTTCATTTTATAAAGTTAAGTGCTTTACAAGCTCTTTAAAAAACAGAAAACTATGAATAAGTTGGCTTCATAATTAAGGCAAACCGCTTGACAAAATAAAATAGCAGTGCTAATTTTCTCACAGTTGGTGTATTTCTTACTATATCTTCTCTTGGTGTCAGTGTTAGTTACTTTTGAGTTATTGCTGCCCTAGAATATTGTATAACTGGGTGTGTTATTGGCTTTACAGCTACCAAAGATACTGTCGGAAATACCATTGCCACTTCCATATGAAGAAATAAAAAACTCTCACTATTTTTTAACCTAATCTAAATTTTATATAAGCACACAAATGCATGTCAACATTGCCCCACTACAGTCAGAATATCCTGTTGACTGAGTACTTTGCTACATTTTTTATTTCAGCTCATCCTGCTCCCCTAAAGGTGGTGCTAGCCTCCTCTGTGTCAGAGCCTCCTGCTCAGGCTCCTCCTACTTCGGAAATTTCAGTACCTGATGATCTGGATAAAATGACAACAGAACTAGCTGACTGGCTGATATTGATCGACCAGATGCTGAAGTCCAACATTGTCACTGTCGGGGATGTGGGAGAGATCAATAAGACGATTTCCAGAATGAAAGTAGGTTCACAGGGTAGAGGTTTGTCATGGCAACACCTTCGCACATGGGTAGAAACAATCTGTCTGGCTCCCTTTTGTTTGTCCTGAACTCTGGAGAAGTGAGCTTTAAGAACTTCTTTATCTGCCAAACAGCCATCCCATACTAGCTGGGAAGAGTTCAGATTTTCTTGTATTTGTGCTGTTTTGGTAAGATCACCTTTACCATGTGAGTTGTAGACTCAGTGTATATTTTCACATCTGAAACTGAGATTGTAAATCTAGTCTCATCAGTACAATGTAAACTAGTGTTACAGTTAATGCCTAGTATGATGTATGATAATTTCCTGAAGTGCCTTTTCAACTTATGCTTTATAATGAGATAATTTGTTTAATTGCTGACATTAGAAGCGAGAATGCCTGACCATCATTATATATATATACTATGCCATGGTAATTTGTAAGGTTATTTTTCCATATTCAGTGTGTGCTGGCTTTTGGGCTTGTGTGCTGTATAGAGAATAGAGATATGGCACAGAATATACTAAATACAAATTGACAAATTTGGAATAACTCATTAAGTAATGACAGTGATTGCTAACTGTTATTAAGTGCTTAATGTGTGTTGGGCACTTTTGTAAGTAATCTACATATTTACTTCCTTAACTATTTTTTGAGATAGTTACCACATGTATCCCAGATTACATATATGGCCGGGTATGATGGAGGCACTTAATGTGTGCAAGTAGATGGTCTCTGCACAGAACAGAGTGTAATAACAGGCATCTAAGGATCTTACCACAGAAGACATGGTCAGGACAAGTAGTGGTGGGGTGTGCAAGAAGACAAAAGTGCAAAAAGAGAGAGTCCAGCCAGCATGACTCAGTGGTTGAGAATCAACCTATGAGCCAGGAGGTCAGGGTTGGATTCCAGGTCAGGACATATGCCTGGGTTGTAGGCTCGATCCCCAGGGTGGGGTCTGAAGGAGGCAGCTGATGATATTTCCAACTCTCTCTCCCTTTCCCTTTCTCTCTGAAATACATTTTTAAAAATCTAAAAAATAAGAAGAGAGAAAAGTATGAAACTCTTATAAAGTGCATGAAGAATTCGACCTGCCCACTTAAGTAGCTGCCATTTCTGGCCCTGTCAATCTCCATTTCGAACTTTTTAAGAGTTAGCAGCAGCTCTACTGCCATATAACTGACAACTCAATAAATCAAGTTTTGAATAAGGAAACTGACAGTCTCCTGGGCCAAGGCTTTTTGACATTTGCATGGAAGCATCATGCTGCAAGGAAGTTTTAGTCACTGTCAGCCTTGACTGGAGCAAGTGGCCCCTACGAGACCTGTTTTGGCATAAGAGAAGTTTTAGGGCATCAACCCTTACCCTTCCTCCCTCTCTCTTACACACAGACCATGTGAAGACACCCAATTTACACACGCCTGCCCTTGCTTACCCTTCACTATGAGGGAAAAGAATTAGGGGAGGAACAGACACCAGCCATGCAGACCAACTGATCACAGATAGGCCTCTGAAAAGCTGTTTTCACAACCAGGAGCCCCTCAAGTCCCCTCACCATGCTGAGTCCTAGGAAAAAGCATGCCCCCAGGAAGAGGAAGACTAATGTCTGAACACCAACTTTATAATTCCTTTTCTTTGAGCCTCAGAAGCCTCTGGGGAAAATAACAAATACCTTGCCTGAAAATTTCCTGGAAAACATAATGTTTGGCACAGGTACAGAGCTGGGATGCAGTAAACAGCAGCTATTATTACTAAGATCTACAAAACTAAGTGCTTTAGGACCAAGATTAGCCCCATAAGAGTTACCACGTCCAAACTCTGGTGTTGATTCCCAGTGGACACTCCACAGGAATAAGCAAGGGTGAGTACATGTTTCCTTAAGGGTGTTTAATGGTTTTAAATTGCTGCCGACATGAATGCTTGTTCTGCCATTTAACTGTTGAAAAGTAACTGTTCAAAAACAACAGTTTGAAGAACCGAATCCAGTTCAGCAGAAGGAAGCCAGATAAATGAGGAAAGGCCCAACATTAAAAATGCCTAGAGCAGTGTCCCATAATTGCCCCTGCCAGTCACACCAGGGGGAGGGTCACTAAGACCAGCTGCTAACATCAGAGATGAAGCTCTGCTCCACCCTCCATCGGCTCCTCTTTCCTTGGAAGAAAAAAATTGTCTCACTTCACTTGTAATAACGTCAATTCAGAGTGTCTTATATTAATTTTTTTCTCCCAAAGTTGCACTAGGTCTTATTTTCAGGGGGTGTCTTATCTTTTCATGTGCTAGGTATTATTTTAGGGGAAACATGGTAGCTGCTACAGCATGGCTTAACAGGGTAGCTGGTATTCATAAAAGCTCTATCTATGCCAGGGGTAATTAATTCTCTTATAAAAAAAACCAAGTTTATTTTAAATCTCTAAGATGAAAAGATAACATATGCTAAAGATGAATCTTCAAGCCAGACACAAAGAATCTGTTAATGAATCTAGAAAAACGAATTAACAAAGGAAGAAAGAAAACAAGAATGAGGGGTGGAAAAAAAAGAAAGAAAAAAGGAGACTAATTCCCTAAATTAAGTATTTTTCTACTTGAGAGAAGAGAAAGCAGATTCACAAACAATAAAAAGATGTAACTAAAGCAAGACTGTCAGAATCATGAGAGTGAAAGAAAGGAGAAATGAAGGGTCAGGGGCAATCCTATTCTCCCAGGTAAACGAAAGGAAAGGAAGAAGAAAGGGTATCAGCACACAGTTCAGGATGAACACAAGATAAATAAAACCATTTGAGAGACAACAGATACTTAGCCAGTGGGGAGTAGAATATTCAGAACACTCAGGGGTAGTGAGTGGTTCATAACAATAATTATATCTACATTTGCATTTCCTTAGTGATTAGTATGACATAAGTACTGAGTACAAAATGCATAGTGTGGGGTCTTGGGTTTGGAAAATTCCTGTCTGCTCTCACTTTTTCTTAGCTTCCATATCCACAGGGATCTGTCTCTTCTTTGGCGGAGGAGGAGGAGGCAGTTCTTGCTTAGACCTTTTGGTGGTTACTTGTTATCTTATGTGAACAGTCCCCAAAAGGTCCTTCTGAGGAATTTGGGACATTCCCAGCTTTCCTACAGCCTGAGTAACCTCAAATAAAATCAGCCAAGGTTTTAAGGTTCCTTTACAGCTTTATTGAGGTATAATTCATATGCCAGAAAGTTATTTCTTTGACAAAGTAAAACCAATGGTTATTAGTGTACAGACTTATGCAACCATGCCAACTTTCTATTCCCAGAATAATTGTGTTATTTCATAAAGAAACCCAGTACCCATTAGCAGTCACTTCCCATCCTCTCTCCCCCTTGGCTCCTGGCACCTACTAATCTACTTTCTGTCTCTATGAGTTTATCTATTCTATGTAGTTCATATAGATAGAATCATGGTGCCTATAAACTTGGTACTGGCTCATTTTACTTGTATGTTTTCAAGGTTCATCCATGTCATAGCATATCAGTACTTCATTTTTTTATTGCCAAAAAATATTCCATTGAATGGCTATACCATATTTTATTTATCAATCCACTATTGTATATTTGAGTCATTTCATTTTTTATCTATTATGAATAATGTTGTTATGAACATTCATGTAAATACCAAAGTTTTGGGGGTTTTATCAAAGCTTTCAAATGAATAAAATTTAGTCAAAACAGGTTTGGCTCAGTGGATAGAGCATCGGCCTGCAGACTGAAAGGTCCCAGGTTCGATTCCAGTCAAGGGCATGTACCTTGGTTGCGGGCACAACCCCAGTGGGGGTGCAAGAGGCAGCTGATCGATGATTCTCTCTCATCGATGTTTCTAGCTCTCTGTCCCTCTCTCTTCCTCTCTCTAAAAAATCAATAAAATATGTTTAAAAAATTTAAAGATGATTTAATGGATTTATGTCTGTTATCAGTTAGCAAGCCTTAAATCACTGGATATTAATGTTTTTAAGATTCATTAAAAAGAACATTTTCATGTCAATTTTCAATTTTATAGTAAACCAGATATAAGAAACCAAATTTTTAGTTTAGCTACTACTTTTTTAGTTCATAAAAACTAAAACTAACCTGAAATTTAATTTCTTCTTAATAGCACAACATACTACCTGGAGCAAACAGTACCTGGTTGGAGGAATCTTCTAGTCTCTGAACCAGAGAGTCCCATCTCTGAGTCAGTTCCTCAGAATCACTGTTGATCTTGGATGCCTTAGGGTTATTAAGTAGTTGACCCACATCCTGACCAATCTCACTCAGCTGGTCCAATGCTTGACACTTCATTTCCATGTCTTCCTTCAAAATCTAGTATTTCAGATATTTGTTAGATGACTCCCTTTTAACGGGATTTTATCTTCCTGTTCCCTGGTCAGGGCATGTAAAAACATGTATATATTTTAATAGTAGAATGTACCCTTGTAATTATCTGATGCTAAAACATAAGAGTCCTGGTTCTAGACCATTCCATGGCAGTATTCCCGTGTTAGGTAATGTGTCCTGATCTGGATTTTCTAAATGGTTTTAACCATTGATGTAAAACACTAAAATATCATGGGCTTACAGGACAGATGCTGACAATGACATCACTTATAGCCAGGCGCCGAACACTGATGCTTAGCTCCTTTTGGTCTCTGAAGTTCCTCGTCTGGACGTTATTTAACACCTTTTCTTTTTCAGTGAGTCAAGCTTTCAGCAAGCACTATAAATAATAACAAAAGTTAGATATACACTTGGAGAATCACTTGGTAATGCGATTCAATCAAGTTCCCAAATCTCTAACGTTTATATTCTTAGAAGCTTTATCCTTATCTTGAAAAAGGACTTCCAAAACCTAAGCACAAGGCATGAGTGACACAGAAAAGATATTATCCTTATTAAATTTGCAACAGATCAACTCGAAATTAGCCCCAAACCTGAGTAAGTAAACCTAATTCTCAGAGAGGTTGGGGATCTAAAAGGCTATTGGAGTCTCCAAAGAATCACATTGTAACTCTCCGGAGACATGGGGAGTCTGGGAGATTGCCTTGTTTCAGTCCCGTGTTTTAGGGAGGAGAGAGAGGAGAGCCAAGTTATACATCCAAGGTCCCTTGGCGAGTTCACAGAAGAGCCAGATCAAAGACCCACACTGCAAAGCTAATGGTTTTTCCAGAGCATCATTCCAGAAAACCACACCGACCCTCAGGTTCAACAGCAATTATGATCAGAGGAAGAAGTCTGAGGATAGTCCAAAGAATAAAGACAGTTAAACTTCATTGGCCAACAATACATGTTGTTTTAGGCAGAAGTAGGAAGATCAATTTGAAGCAGGATGGAAAACAACATAGTTACATGGGGATAATTCTTCCCAAAATGTGGCATCTACCACACCAATTCTTTTCTGTAGGACGGGTGTGTATGTTTGGGGAGGAGGGGGTTCTTGGTTCTATGTTTGCAATAGAATCAATTCTTTCTCTAACTGTGTTTTTTTTAATCAGTGAATTTTACAACTATTCCTTTCCTCTATATTACACAAACAAAAAGATGAAGCTGAAGGATATAAAGCACAAAAGCGGATCCTGCTCTCAGTAATAGTAAGGGTAATAAGATATGAGCAGGAGTAACTATTGCACAAGATACAAAGTACAGACACCACATAAGAGACGGCTTCCAGTTTAGAGACAGGGAGAGCGGGGGATTTATACATGACTTCACGGTTCTTGATGGCTGCAGAGAACTTAAAAATGAGGAGATGGGTCTAAGGACATTCCATGGCCAATGCCAATCCTTAACCAAAAACACAAAGGCTAGAAAATAAATGAAATACAGCCACTCTTTCAAAAAACAAAGACAAGAAAACAACAACCCAAACCAAAGGCACCTACAGGGCCCCATGCATTGGAACTGACAGTAAAGAAGGACCAGCACTATTCCTGTGGCACAGGCAGCCTTGCCATGGGCAAGGGACTGGGAATTCAGGGTTTGAGCATTGGGCACATGGAAGGGCAGAGGGAACACTGAGGTTGGAAAGGTAGGTTGGAGTTCTTTACAGAATAGGCCCCCTGCCACACTTGACACTGGCCGGTGCTGCAGAAGTTTGGAACCAATTTCTCAGAGCCCATTTGCTGACGTTTGAGGCCTTGGCAGCTGAATTAGAAATAATCCCATGAAGGAGGTTCTAATTGGGATACGGCTGACTTGGGGTCATTCCTACGATCGCAGATTTCTCTACATTAAGTACCCATGCTGGATTCAACTCTCCATTTTCAGACGATCCGTCCTTCTACGTCACTAGCAGAAAGCCATTCAAAGGTAAGATGTAAACCTAAAATACTGGCCAGAATATCAGCTACGCCTGACTTGTAATTATTTTATTTTCCAAATTAAAATTCTTTCCAAATTTTAAATTATTTTACTTAGCAGAAAAGTAACACATTAGTTTTCTCTGGCAATCAATGTCTCCCTCCTAGTGTCATTATTAAATTAAACTTTTAATTGCTCAATGTTACACTTTGGAGTGAAAACAAGGGTCTAAGTAAATGTAAGTACTTTGTAAAGTGAACTGTAAATATTCCAGAAATCAGAATCTGGTCCATTATGGGATTTTTAACAGGAAGGCTATGGCCAATGATTGGGTGTGGGGAGTAGTGATTAACAATTTATCCTGTGACAAATTTTGTACCCCACTTTTGAAGAGGTTCTAGCTGCACCATATTTATTAAACCACAAAGCATCACATATTTGTTTTTATTGCCTGAAAAGCATCCAGTTCTTCTTTTGTAGATAGAAATGAGATGCATTTAAAAGAATTGAAATGGACACTGAGATGAGGGAATAGAGTATCTGCTTATTTTCTAAACCACAACGGTTTGGTGTTTCCAGAGAAATGTTTGCTTATTTGCATTCTGTTTTGATGGCTGCTTTTCTGGAAGGATGTAGGAGGCACAGGGCCGCCGCTCTCACTGAAAACCATTTTCTATGGTAATACTTAGTAGGAAAAAAACATATTATTATCCAAATGTTAAATTAATGGTGTTGCTAAATAATGTTTCCTAATTAATTGCAGTAGTTATTCTGTTTTAAAACCATTAAAAATTCTTGTGATTTAAAGGCCACAAAATATTAAGTGGATTCCTTATTTATGTAGCACAAACCATATGCTAGGCGCTGTGTTGGTATAAGTTCAAATACATTGCCCAGTACAATGCAATGAAACTATAATGTCAAGCAAACCATGAAAGTACTAACATTCTTAAAAATAACATTCTAAGTACTAACATTCTTAAAAATAACACAGATCAAATTGTTATTACAATGAGCAGTACAGTACAATCTCTATGAACACTCTTCATTTAAAATGGATAAAAATATGACTTTAAAAGTAACAAATAATTAAAATTAGAAGAAAAATAAACTTTGTTCTGATGCCATAATTAAAGATGAGCTACCTTCCACCTCTGTGGATAACAGTTTCATACCTGTTCTTCCCACAATTCCTGCCACAAGATATTGATTTCGTGTAACCTATTCCAGCGTCTTCAGTCCATCGGCACACTGTGTCCAATGTTCACCAAGTTCCTAGTAAAGGGAGAGACCATTCTTTGTCAGCACAGCTTTCAGAGACAGTTATCAAAATCCTCAAATAAATTCTTGACATCAATTGTTCTCTATTACAAAGCTTTAGAAGTTGCTTTAAAATAATAGAGATGAATCCTCTATATTTATAGATGAGAAAAACTAATTTCTATAGGATGTAAATATTTTATACTACATAGCTAAAAAGTAGCACAACTAGAACTCTATCCTATAACTGTCTACTCCAAATTCCTGCCCTTTCCATTTTATTGTGGTTTTTATTTGAGAATTTAGCATTTTTATAGACATCTTCAAAATAGAGCATTCACTTTTTGTGCTGAAATTGTATTCAGGCTATAATCATCTTTAAAACAAAATACAATACATCAGTAATTTTTTAACCACCTTTACATACCAAGAAAATTTTCATCTGTAATACACAAAAGTTATGGAAAAACTTTTATCCTTATAAAAACTATGTGTTAAATGAGAATATTCCTGTTTAATATACTTAATTGACTTTTTTCTCTTCACATCTCTTGATCCATAAAAATTCCACAAAATTTAAATGCAGGATTTGTACAAGTACTAGCAAAACTAAATAAATAATTTTGATTATCAGTACTTTTTTAAGTATTCTTCATAATAAGTTTCCCAATAAATTATTTTGTTACCAGTAGATAGATAATAACTAACAAGTGTTCAACTTATTTCTATTTTACTTAAATATGAGCAAGAATTATTTAATTCATGTTATCTTATTTTTATACGTAATACCAGAGAAAGCTTTGTATAGGGCAACGGGTTGAAGACAGGGCCAGAAAACAGGCCTCATCCTGAAAACTCACTGTCTAAACAGGCTAGATACCTATCTCTCAGGTTACTGTAATAACTATGAACTTCTGCACAAAGTCTCACAACCACTAGCCAACTTTAAATGAAGACACATGTCCCAAAGTTTCTGAAAATCATAAGCTGGCAACATCATAGCAGATGATACCAGTATTAAGTCAAATGAAATACCAAACAACCTCTTTGTAAAGACTTGATACCATAACCTTTGTGAGAAAAAAAAAGCAATTTGTTGAGGTCCCTAAAACTGTTATTGAAATTCACACATTGCTCCACCAAAAAAACAGGGTTAGGAAATCCTACATAGCTGAAATTCTCAAATTTTAATATGCATGGACAATTTTTTTTAATGCAGATCCAAGGAGCTCCAGTCCCAGGAATTCAGGTCTGCCTGAAGCCCGGGAATCTACATTTCAGCAAATTCCTTAAGTGATTCTGAGCAAGAAGCCTGTGGGCCACTTGTTGAGATTGATTCCTGTGCTTCCCAACCTACCTACTATTGCACATAAAGCATCCTGCCCATTCACCCCAAGGGTGGATGGAAAGGAATGGTACCGAGGTCCTCCTGTCACCATACGCTGTGGAACCCTAGCTGGGAAGGACAGCCTAAAGTAGGTTCTTCTACTCTTCTACAGTGTGATAAGACGTAAAGAGTAAGAGTACATGGGGTTTCAGACCACAGGCCCCTTGGGTTCCACCTCCTTCTCAGGGTCCTTACCTGTAGCTGATCTTCCAGGACAACTGTGGCACTCTCGCCGCTGTTTTCATCAACAATCACCACCATGTGAGTTAGTGAATTTACCTTCACCTGTTCAGCATCAAGATCATTTTGCAAGCTCTAGAGAAAGAAAAAAAAATTAAGATATACGATTATCTCTACTCTCTCACATTTACCTATTCAAAATCCACTTGGTTGTCAATAGTAATTAAGGACATTTAATGAGGCATCCTGTTTTAATTTCCAATCATTACCCTACCTGTTCTACTAATGAAACAAGCCCATTATACATCTTTATATTTCAGTATGAACCAAAGCAGTTTGAAAATGCAATGTCATAACAGATGGCAAGTGGGATGTCTTTACTTTCAGTCCAAATTGTGGCCAAAAAATAAATAAATAAATAAATAAATAAATAAATAAATAAATAAATAAAGTAGCATAAATGAGTTGAATGCTTATACTTGGAATTAAGGTAAGAATGTAGAGTTGGTAAATTTAAAAAGTCCTGAATTTAACTATACAAAGATCATTTTCTCTAGTGCAGCATGGCATAAAGAAAGAGATGAGTAGATAATATTTGATAGTCGGAAGCTATTCTGAATAGCTATCCAGGAAAGCATATAAAAATAAAGATGACTTTCATTCTAACTCTGTACACAGGAAGAGCATGGCAGGTGCTAAGATGTATGTATACAGGTAATTTATTTAAACACTACCAACAGTGTTGTCAAATGCCTTTGAGTTGCATTTAAAGTATCCCTAAAACTTTATTTATCAGTAAATATATGTATGTATCAGTTATCCAGATATTTCAATGAAAAATAAGATTATTCATACAACTTACAGAGGGGCTAGTTGCTACCTTGCCTTGACTACGAAAAGTTTTCTCCTTAATTTGTGATGAAATTAAATTATCCACTAAATTTTGATTCTTCATTTAGTGCCAGATACTTTTCCAGATTGGAGAAGAAGCAATAGATTTCCTTAAAGGGTAATACAGATAAATCTGAGACAAGATTACACATTGATGCTCACACACTAGAGTTCTTAACCACTTACAGGTCCAAAACAATCTCTGAGAATCTTAGGGAAGCTCTGTGCTTTCTTAAGAGCACTATACATACCCACATAAAATGTTAGTAAAGCCACGACCTCACGGACTCCGGCCTCTAAGCTGCTGATTAGCAGGGGACACTGAAAAGTGTCCCATTCCTGCAGTAGGGACAGAAGCCCGTGAGAAGGCTAGGTGCTGCTGTTTCATAGTTGATGAGGTAGAAAAGAAAAAACAAGCCAGATTTACTTTATGATCTTCTAGCAGATTTTTCAAGGATTATAAATCGTCATCCAGGGGACAAGTCTCCATTTTCTGAATGCGTTCTTCTGTGAGTGTCAACCAGGCGGAGATCTGCTGCAGCTGCTGCTTCTGCAACTCCATCAGCACGTCATGCAGCCTGTGGGAAGGGACACAGCATCAGCCCCACTTGCTTTTCCCCTTTGCAAAGGCAAATGCACACAATACACACTCCTGGCAGCAAATAATCGGGGTGGGGTGGGGGGTACGGGGTGGGGGGCAAGGAAACTCACTCCTGTCTAACCATTTAAAGCAGCACTTAGTCTTTAAATATAGAAACAAAACACACACACACACACACACACACACACACACACACTTTCATTTTCCTCCTAAATGGAATCAATTAAATGCAGTACAAGAATGCAAATAACAGCAGCCACCATTCCTATCAGAATCATTGTTTCTTCAGTCAGGAATTCCTGCATATTAAATAGGTGGAAATTGCAATGGAATGTAGTTTGCTCCTTAATACACAATGCAGAGAGGGGGGAAAGAACTATGGGGGTCTGGGGAAGAGAGAGGGGGACAGGACTGCTTTGGAAAATGTAATAAATTGTAAATAAATACTACATAGACCTGTCTTCACATTGAGTTAATGGTTAGCCAATTTAATACCGCACATCAATATCTATCCATATAAAATATCCTTTCCTATACCTGATGTCTGTACTCCAACTTCTACCTTTTTATTTTGTTATCACATCAAGATCATACAAAAGTCCAGCAACATCACACATTTTACAAGGCAAGCTCTGTAATTATCTTGCATTCACAGACCTTTATTTCAACTCAACTGGACAACACACATAGTTGAATAAAGTGTTCATTTATTTGCTTCTACTCACCGGGACTATCTGTCCATACTCTCCACCCTGAGGGCCTCCCACCTAGCATTCAGCAGGGTCATCTGTTCCTGGATTTCAAACTCCTCTTCATCGGACAAAGTCACCTGTGTTATCAGCTGGTTTCCTGCCTGCAGGACGCTCCCCACACTGCTCTGGTGCGCAGTCAGCTCCATCATACAAGCCTAGAAGAGTACATCACTGTGACTTGTGAGCAGCTCATTGAAAAAAAAGTAAATAAATTATTGTTTAAATATCAGGGATGCAGAAAAGGCAGCCATGAAGAGTGCAAGTAAAGTAGACTTTGGCCCAACTTTGAATATAGGAAAGAGGCACTGGCCTAACTAAAAAAGGGGAATCTATCAAAGAAAACAATATTACATCTGCTAATAGTAACTATTTTTAAGTAAATGCTGATGATGATACTGAGAGACCATGACATGGAATTATGAGAAAACAGAATAAATAAAACACCGTGCTCACCCAAGAGAAATTGCTTAAAGAATCCGACAATTGCTATTATTTTCAAACCAAAACAGCACATAAGACCTGTCGACTCACATACTGGCCCAAAACAAACCTACTTCACCAAAAAGAAATCTCCATACAAGATAATCACTACAGTGCAATTTACTATACTCTCAAAATAATAGGAAATGTTCATTGTAAAAAGTATACATGAACACTGGCTACGACATTTGCTTAATGGTACAATAAATAAAAATTACCGCTTCCTGGGGAACATTTCAAGTCCAAAGACTGAGTGCATTGTATTAATTAGACACTTAGTGTTTTAAGGATAACCATGCACTTCAGAAACCAACAGTGCTATGCACTGCTTTGTGCCCGTGGCTCCACAGAAGTTACACGTTACAATAAGATTAAAATCTGAGACCTAATTCCAATGCACAGTGAGAATCGCCCGCGCTAACTTTAAACAAAGCCCTTATTTAAATGTCAGGAGTCCTAAAATGTGCCATGACCTTCCCGCGGGGCAGAATGCAGGAAGCGCACACATCAAGGCAGAGCCCGAGGAGGCACAGGCACCGTGATGGGCAGGGCCCCCTCACGGGCCACAGATGACTTACCTCGTGGGTGGCAAACTGCTCTTTGACTTCCTCCACGTCCTCCGAGATGTCGTCCTGCTCCTGGAACGTGTCCTCGGCAGAAAGCAGCCGGGTCAGCACCTCCCCAGGGCTGTCTGGTGGCTGTCCAGGTCCATGTCCACCTCGGTGATGGTGCTGGGGTGTCAGCCCGCGGCTCCGTGCTCCTCCTCCGGCGCTGAGCTCTAGGAAAACAGAGCCGAGAGGAAACCCCCAGGCAGCGGGAAGATGAGGTGTTTGTTCAACAGAGACAGGCTGCATGGAGAGTGGCCGACAGGAAGAGCCCGCTGTGTCTCAGACATGCAGCCAGCTCGCAGGCGCTGGGAAAGCCAGGCTGGAGCTCCTCAGAAAGCATGTATTGGTACCTCAATAACACAGAGCAGCCTGCTCTCCTGGATCCTGTGCTCAGGGGGAGGCTCACACAGGTGGGAAGTGACAAGTCACCCACGTGAATCACTTCTGAATAAAAGTAAAATGGCTCTTAGTGAAGCTGGAAACTCCGTGGTCCCAGTAAGAGATGCTGTTTGAGGTCAGCCAGGGCTAAAATAGGAAAGGCCCGTGCAGGATGGTGTTGGGCCTTAAAGGATAAATCTCAGTTAAAGAAAGGACATGAAGATTAGAACCCTGCTCTGACACTAGCGAAACTGCTTTTACTGAAATGCATGTTAGTATTTTATTTTTGACCCTGAAAGGCAGGCACACATACAGGCTGCCGATGGTGATTTTTGGAGGCTGCTACCTCTAGTTCACTTGCTGGTCTGGGTTTGTTGTTGTTATTGTTGTTGTTGTTTTAAACCCATGGGAATAAATTCATCCCAAACCATGGAATATTTTTATTTACTTTAGAATCGTATAACCAAATGAACTCTTTTTTGTTCATTGGTTCCCTTTTAGAGCAAAACTTCTTTAAAATCTGCTGACAGCCCATCTTCACTTAATCACTTCCCATCCACAATGTTTATATGTTTCAAACATACAGCAATGTGGAAGGGAAACATAATAAATTCTCATGGATGCGACAGCTCTGATTTGTTACCAGTCCCTTTCAGTTTTGGTGTTGGTCCCCCACCTCCCAACTGAAAAGGCTTTTGCCAATGTCACCAAATACCTTCCCACTGACAAATCCACTTTTCTAGCACCGCAGTTAGGGTGACCATGTTATTAGCCAACAAACTAGGACATTTTTATAAAAAACAATGCTAGGACAACCCACATAAACCAAACTGTCCCAAGCAAACCTAAAGATCTGGTCACTCTCTCTCTTAACTTAAACTCTCAGCCCCACTGCATGGCTGACTGCCCACCCTCCTGAAACCCTCCTTTCTCTGCCTCAGGAACTCCACACTGGTTTTCCTCCTGACTCTGCAGCCAATCTGTAAGTCATGAATCTCCTCAAAATTAAGCCTAGGCCCTGTTTTCTTCACTCAGTGTACTTGGTCTGAGTGGTTTCATTTATTCCTGTTGGGTTTAAAGAAACATCTATATCCCACAGACATTTGCCTTTTTATTTCTGAACCCAAACTCCAGACTCGTCTATCCAGCTACCTAGCATCTTCATGTCAATGTGAAAGGCATATCCGATCATGCCTATACTTACCCTTTATTTCTCCCCAAACTTAGTTTTCTTCACATGTTTAATATGTAAGCAATTCCTACCTTCAAAATGTGTCGCCAAGCCATCCAGACCTTTCCCTCTGCACAACCAGCATCGTCTGTCCTCAGGACTACCATAACCTGCTCACCTGCTAACCAGTATCTCACTTCCCATTGCCATCCATACTGCCACTCTCTTCTCCCTCAGCCTCCAGAGTGATCTCTGACAATACAATCACATCACAAGACGTCCTCTACTTAAAATCTTCCAGTGCTTTCCCAGTGCTATAAGATAC
The DNA here is from genome assembly GCA_963693515.1 of Pipistrellus nathusii. Classification (NCBI taxonomy): domain Eukaryota; kingdom Metazoa; phylum Chordata; class Mammalia; order Chiroptera; family Vespertilionidae; genus Pipistrellus; species Pipistrellus nathusii. Next base: position 25,699,340 of record OY882876.1, on the reverse strand, counting down.
AATTTAAAATTCTTAACATAGTTTACAAAAATACTGTGACAGCAGGAAACTGAATGAGTGTGTGGAGGGGGCTGATTTCAATAAGCTAATATGGGAAGACTTCCCTGAAAAAGTCCCATTGAAACCGAGGAAAGATTGTAAGCTTGCCACACAAACAGTGGATGGGGGAGCATTTCACAGAGAGAAACCCACATGCAGAAGAAAGTCTTAGGGAAGGAGTGGAAACAGCCCACACGAAGGCACTGTGGTGGCCAGAGATGAATTGTGGATGGAGGCTGGGTGTTGTAAAGGACAAGAGAAGATGAGTCTTCAATTAGCATGAAGGCTGGAAAAAAGAAAATGTGCACCAGGCACATTTTGGAGAAAGAATCACACAGACCCAGTCAACTGTACACAGGAGTTTAAAAAAAAATGAATGAATCCATGAGCACACAGATGAAGCACAGGATACCAAAGACAGAGAAGGGAAAGTAAGCAAAGTTCCGGACTTCATGTTCTGAAACTGTAGACCCGAAATAGCCCTGGGAAACTGTAAGAACCCAGCTTCTATGCTCTAATGAGGCTATCTGAGACTAGGAAACTTAGCAAGTGACTGGCCAAAGGTCACGGAGATAAGCACTAGGATCTAGGAGGGTGGGAGACAGATGGAAGGCACTGTCTGGATGCAAATGTCCAGAAGGTATAAATTAAAACACAAGAGGAGGCTTTCAACTGAGACATTAAAGAGAAACGCAAGAACTATTTGCTGACCGCCTAATGCTCCACAGCACATTTGCAGAAAGACACAGGGAGAGAGGAAGACTAGCTATTAGTGCTCATTGCAAAGTATCAGATGGCAAGCTCTGAGAAACAGCAAATGATTAAAAGTACACCACGTTTTAGTTCATTAATTAGTTTAATTCAATCTCTAAGGCACGAATTAAAGCATGTAAATGAAGAGGTCTGTGTTAATGCACCTGCTTTAATCAAACAGGAAACGGATTCTATAATTCTTATCATGCCACCCTTAGCCCTACACAGACACAATCGTTTTTATCTACACCTCATGAAAGGCAAATGAAATCTTTCTTTTTAAGAGAGAATGGCCTTAACTCTAAGAAGTAAAATACCCCAGCTTTCTAACAAAAGAAGCCTAATTCGGTAAACAAATAATTCAAACCAAAAAGCAAGCTCAGCAGATTATCTGAGCCACTTAAAAGGGCACATCATTAATGCAGGATAATAACTTCACCCCTATAGTCTAATGCTTCTCAGCATTTTCAGTCAATTATAAACATTACAGCTTTCTTCAGCATCACTACTTTCAAAACTATAAAAAAGAGCCCTAGGTTCACAATTTGGCCCCATCTCTTGCTTCTTTTCCCCAGTAAGTACTTTCCTTTTTCTAGACATTATATACTATTTTTGAATGAAGAAATTCAAAGGATTGGTACCTACTTCCCCCCCGCAAAAAAAAAGTCTGAAATAATACGTTCTTTGAGCCTCAGAAAAGGAAAATGAGATGACATGCCAATTCAAGCTCATTATCATTATATGAGAATTAACGATCATTTTTACACAGGAATTTGTTGAGTGAGAATGAACACCAAAACAAATCAAGAAGGAAAAATTATAATAATGGTAGCTGCTGCTTATAAAGTGCTTATTAATATTATTTTAGACACTTTTGGTTACATATTGTTATGAAGTGGGTGGTTTTATCCAGATTTTACAGGTAAAACTATGGTTGAGAGGGGAGGTAACTAATCCACAAAAAGCAGAGACAAGAATATAATTTTAGTTTCACACTCCATGCTTCTGTCTCTCTAAAATATATTTCTTCTCATTTTGAAATTCATGTGTATCTCTCATATGCTGAAAGGTTGGACTGAACGACTTTTTAAGGTCTTACCCAACTGTTAAGATTCTCTCATTTTATGAAATAAGAGAGCCAGTTAGATTAAAACGGAGTAAGATAAAGTATGTATTAATTCAGGGCAGAAAATTAATTCAGGAAGAAAAATTCATGACTTTATTTTAAAAAATGAATTTTTATCCTAATGAGTAAAAGTATAAATCTTTAAGTGAAAAACCCACTGAGTAACATATTGTCATTTCTTCTAAATGAAAGAAAAAATAAACTTGTATTTTGATAGCCCTTGTGAAAATATAATGGTAAAAATCCTTTTGCTAAAGATGAAATGAAAAGCAGAAAAAGAAAACTAGTACTTAGAACAAAGCAAAGCTGACGTGAGAGAAACCATCTGTCATACAAAATGACACTGATGGAAGATGGTGACCAAATGATGGAAAATCACTGCTTCTTCAGCAAATCATGCAGCAGCATAATCACAGCCCTGGGCCCTTTTATTGTGTGAAGCAGTGTATTTCTTCTTAAGAAATCAGTTGAGTTATGGTTTTCTGTTACGCACATGTGACAGCATGCTAACTGATAAATTCAACTTCCAAGGCGTATGCAAGTGAACAAGCCAAGATGTTCTCAGTCAAGAAAAAAAATCCTCTGCCCTGGCCATTGCTGCTCAGTTGGTGGAGCGTTGGCCCTATGCACCAAGAGGTCATCAGTTTGATTCTTGGTTAGGGCACATGACCGGGTTTTGGGCACAGTCTCCAGTAGGAGGCAGCCAATCAATGTTTCTCTCTCTCTCTCTCCCTCCCTTCCTCTCTCTCTAAAATTAATAAAAACATTATTTTACAAGGAAAGAAAAAAAAATCTTCTAAAAGTGTTATCTGGTACCTAAGAGATAACAAAGACAGCCAGTCAAACATTTCAATAAAAATTTACCTTTACCCATATATTAATATCTCCTTCTTCACATTCTTTCTTGTATTTCCTTGGGAGAGTCTCTACTTCATGGATGGCATATATGGTGACTTGCTGAGATAGCACCTCAAACAAAGATATTAAATATATAATTATGGATTTCTTTTCAGGAAACTGAACAGCAACATCTAAAAGGGGAAGGAAATAAAGACCAGCTTAAATTAGATGTTCAAAATATGTGAACAGCTCAGTAGGAGATATAAAATAACTATCCTCAGCACCCATAAACAATACTATTATATAATTTTTGCAGTACCATAGCTCATTAAGTTTATGTTTCATATAATGACAGAAGAGACAAGGCATAGACACTTTCTTAATTTTGTTCAGTATCTTATTTCTTTAAATTCTTCCCTATAAGCTTCTCCCAAATGCTCAAAGATACGCTGACATTTAAGATAATGCCAGATTTTATTAACATTATAAAAGTAAGTCTAGAATTAAATTCCACAACATTTGTAACTAAAGTTTTCACATCATATACAGGTGAGCAGTTAGGAGCCAGCAGTTCCGGATTGTGAGAGAGATGTCTGAATGCTGGTTTAGGCCCGATTCCAGCAGTCAGACATCCCCCAAGGGGTCCCAGATCGGAGAGGGTGCAGGCCGGGCTAAGGGACACCCCTTCCCTGCACCGTCCCCCCTCCCCGTGCATGAATTTCTTGTACTGGGCCTCTAGTACTAGTATAAAACTGCATTTCGGTAAAATTAAACCAAATACTGAATTGGTTATCTAATAATTATATTTTCTTAAAACTTTAACTCTTCTGCTGGTATCAAATAACTATTCTCCAATGAGGTAATTAAATTTCCTCCTACAGGATCCTACAAATTGTTAAGTACAAAAGTCTCAATAACTGCGATAAAATGACTTGCACCATGTTTCAAACGAAAGAACACTGCTCAGTTCTCATAATTCCTCCTAAAAAAACAAACCATAACAACAAAAAACACTGCTCTTCAAATATCCAAAATTGTGCAGCAAAATCAAGATTAAAATTAAGCACTTAGGGGGCGGAGCTTGAAGATGGCGACCGAACTGTCGGACTTGTTCTGACTCCGGTCCCAGAGCAGATAAAAGCAGCTTCTGAGTCACTCAGGGAAAGTTGATTGGCAGCTAAGGGGCAGCGGAATTCTCAAGGAGGGTAAGAAAGTGTCCGCTGGACAGGATTTCCTGACCAACCGGCCAAAACTGCAGCCGGCTGTGCAGCAGCTCTCCCGGAACTCCGGGCTCGGCGGGAAGGCTGCGCCATCTTACCAGGAAAGGAGGAGCTTCTCTTAGGCCTGGAAAACCCACAGCGGAGGAGAACACCAAGCAGTTGAGACGCCCGAAGCGGCTCAAACACGTGGATTCGGGGGAGTTCTTCAGTCACCCACAGAAAGGTCAGAGTTTACGGGGATAGCCTGAGGGGGCTGGGTCCCGCGGTCCCGCAGCGCAGGCAGCGACAGTAGCCGGGGAGCTCCGGCCCCACCTCCACGGTACCTGGGAGCGCCGCACCACCGCCCGCGGAGCGGAGCCCAAAGAAGGCTGCAGCGACACCTAGTGCTGGGTTTGACGTAATCTTCCCCAGAAGCAGGACTTTTTTAAAACGCCAGGGGACATGGTACAGAGTGAAAAGAGCCGCGGCTGTCCCGCCAAGGGCGGAACATCTGGACACCTTGGCACCTGATCCCCATCACCCCCTTGCCTCTAAATACTAGGGAAGGACTGCCCAGTTTGGCATATCCGGGGAAATTGCATGGGGAAATTGCCTTCTGGAAACAAGGGATCAGAGCCAGAAGAGATGGTCTGGGAACCAGCTGGCACCCTGCCAGCTAGAGCCATAGAGAAAGAAGGCCAGAGCAACCAAAGATTGGGAGGTCAAACCGGAAACACTGACACCTAAGAGCTGGATTACAAACTGCCTTTTTCTTTTCTTTTTCTTTTTCTTTTCTTTTTCTTTTTTCTTTTAATTAATCAAAAATAAATGGACACAAATAACTAAGATACAACCTACTTAAAATTAAGGATTACCTTACAAATCTGAGGTGCAGTGGAATGATGGGAACTGCAAGACTGTCTGGTCTGAGAATAAGGAGTGCCAAATACATTAACAGAGGAAGTGAATGACCACTACTGGACATTTTTATGCTACTTTTACTATTCTTTATTTTATTTTCATTTTTTACATCATTTATTTAATTTTCATTTTTTTATATCTTTTACTTAAGAAACGATTTTTTTCTTTTTTCCTTACTTGAATTTACCTTTTTAATTATTACATTTTTCAATCTCTATCATCACTATTACTACTGCTATTTTGCAATTTTTGTTTCTTTTTTTTTTTCCCCTCTCCAGTACCATTTTATTTTTTCTTTATTTTACATTGGGAGTAACCTTCATTCTATCTGAATCTCTACTATAGCAGCATTCAACCCTATCTCAACTCGACCTTTACACCATCACTCTCTTACTAAACTTTACCCTTTTAGTCTACGGTTTATCCTATCCCTTTCCGGCTTTAGTTTTTCCTCTATTCTTTCTGTATACCCCCTGCAAAAGCTCTCACTATACTTATAGACCTAAGTTCCAACCCCTGATGCAAGTGTATAAATACCAATCTCTGCACTATATTAACTAGTTTAAAAAAAAAAAAAACTGTTCTCTTCTCTATCCTTTTCGCATTGTTTGAGTGAAGGTTGATTATTGTGAATTTTTATGCTTGTTAGTGAAATTGTTATGCTTATTCCTGTGTTGTTATTGTTGCTTTGTATTTTTTTTAAATCCTCTCTTTTTGTTTGTTTCTTTTACTTCTGTATATCATAGCCTTACTTAATAATAGTGGATATTGTAGTTTGTATTAATCTCCAAGTATTGTTACTGGCATTGGCTGGGTTCAGTGATTGTTCTATGGCAATTTTCTCCACATATATATAGTTTGTTTCCCATTTCTCTTTTAGTTGCTTATTCTTCTCTCTCTCTCTCTTTTCTTCTTTCGCTGTTTTCCAACTTCATTTTATCATTATTTTTTTTCTTCTTTTTCTATCTCTTTATTCCTCTTTTTTTATTTTATTTACTTAATTTTTTAAATTTTAATTTTAATTTATTTAATTTTTCTTTATTTTATTTTTACCTTTCTTTCTTCTCCCCTATCCCCTAAGTTGCCTTTCTCTAGTGGTCACCTTTATTAGAGGTTATTAATATTGTAAATACATTCCTGTTAAGTGCCTCTTGTGTTGTACCTGGTAGTGTTGTATTTTGTACCTTTAAATCAACGCAGGAGAAGGAACACGACATAACCAGACATCCTGAAAAGAGAGGACATAGGGAGACAAAAACATAGTCCGCACATGAAAGAAAAGCAGGCATCACCAGAAAAAAAAGTAGAGTCAGAGGCAAACAGCCTACCAGAGCAAGAATTCAGAATAATAATAGGATGGCTAAAAAAGAATGGAAGAGAAATTTGAAAATAACCAAGAAGAAATGAGGAAGAACCATAAGGAATTGAGGAAGAACCATGAGGAAATGAAGAAGAACCAAGAGGAAATGAAAAATGACATTGCTACCATGAAGAACTCAATAGAAAGCATCAAGAGTAGACTAGATGAAGCAGAGGATCACATCAGTGAGCTAGAAGATAAGATGGAAAAAAATACCCAAGTAGAGCAGCTTCTAGAAAAAAAGATTAAAAAGCAGGAGGAAAGCCTATGGGAGCTTTGGGACAATACAAAACAAAATAATATTCAAATAATAGGGGTTCCAGAAAGAAAGGAAACTGAGGTAGACATGGAAAAAGTATTTCAAGAAATAATAACAAAACTTTCCTGAAATAGAGAAGAAAAAACCCACACAAATCCAAGATGTTCACAGAGTCCCAAGCAAAATGAATCCCAGAAGACAGACTCCAAGGTACATTATAATCAAATTGGCAAACAACAAAGACAAAGTAAGAATCTAAAAAGTAGCCAGAAAGAGAGACAGAAAGTTACATACAAAGGAACCCCCATCAGAATAGCAACTGATTTCTCAACAGAAACTTATCAAGCCAGAAGGGAATGGGATGAAATATACAAAGTCATGCAAAGGAAGGGTCTGAATCCAAGAATACTGTACCCAGCAAGGATATCAATCAAAATTGAAGGGGAAATCAGGAGCTTCACAGACAAAAAAAGACTGAAGGAATTTCTCTCCACCAAACCAGCAATGCAAGAAATGCTAAAGGGTCTACTGTAAAAATAAAGAAATAGAAAGTGAAAAAGGAACACGGGTATAGAATAAAAATGGCGTCAAATGAGTACCTAACAATAATAACATTAAATGTAAATGGATTAAATGCTCCAATCAAAAGACATAGGTTAACAGATTGGATAAGAAAACAAGACCCATACATCTGTTTTCTACAAGAAACCTACCTCAGAAAAAAAGATGCACACAGACTGAGGGTGAAGGGATGGAAAAAAGTTTTCCAGGCAAATGGAAATGAAAAAAAAGCTGGGGTAGCAATACTTATATCTGACAAATTAGATCTCAGAGTGAAGGACATAATAAGAGATAATGAAGACCACTTCATAATACTAAAGGGAACAATCCAACAAGAAGAAATAACCCTGGTAAATATATATGCACCCAATACAGGAGCAACCGAATACATAAAAAAAAAAAAACTGCTGGAGTACATTAAGAGAGAGATTAATAGCAATACAATCATAGTAGGAGATTTTAATACTGCACTGTCACCCTTCGACAAATCATCTAAACAAAAAATCAGCAAAGAAATATCAATCCTAAATGACTCACTAGACCAGATGGAATTAATTGACATCTTCAGAACACTCCACCCAAAGCCACAGAATATACATTCTTCTCAAGTGCACTTGGGACATTCTCAAAGATAGACCACATTTTTGGACATAAGCAAAGTCTCTTCAAATTCAAGAAGATAGAAATCATATCAAGTATCTTCTCAGACCATAATGGCATAAACCTGGAAATTAAGTACAATAAAAATAATCCAAAGAAATCAAACACATGGAGACTAAACAGCATGCTATTAAACAAGGACTGGGTTACCAGAGAAATCAATGAAGAAATTAAAAACATCCTGGAAACAAATGACAATGAAAACACAACAATCAAAAATCTATGGGACACAGCAAAAGCAGTTTTGAGAGGGGAGTTCATATCCTTACAAGCCTATTGCAAAAAAAAAAAAAAAAAAACTAGAAAAAAGGGTAAGAGATTATCTAATTCTACAACTCAAACAGTTAGAAAAGGAGCAACAAGAAAAGCCCAGTGTAAACAGGAGGAAGGAAATAACAAAAATCAGAGCACAGATAAACGACATAGAGACCAAAAAAAAAAAAAAAACAACAACAACAACAACAAAAAAAAAAACAATACATAAGATCAACAAAACCAAGAGCTGGTTCTTTGAAAGAATAAACAAGATAGATGAACCTCTAGCCAGGCTAACCAAGAAACAAAGAGAGAGGACCCAAATAAACAAAATCAGAAATGAAAGAGGTGAAATAACAACAGACCCCAACGAAATACAACTGATTGTTACAAAATACTACGAACAACTCTATTCCAACAAACTGAACAACCTGGAGGAAATGGACATATTCCTAGAAAAATACAAACTTCCAAAACCTGAACAGGAAGAATCTCAAAATCTCAATAGACCAGTGACTTGGGAAGAAATTGAAACAGTCATCAGAAAGCTTCCAGCAAACAAAAGCCCAGGGCCAGATGGCTTCACAGGAGAGTTTTACCAAACATTCAAGGAAGAACTAAAACCTATCCTCCTCAGACTATTCCAAAAAATCCAAGAGGAAGGAACACTTCCAAACTCCTTCTATGAAGCCAGCATCACCCTAATACCAAAACCAAATAAAGACAACTCAATGAAAGAAAATTACAGGCCAATATCCCTCGTGAACATAGATGCCAAAATCCTCAACAAAATTCTAGCAAATCGACTCCAGAAGAACATCACAAAGATCATACACCACGACCAAGTAGGATTTATTCCAGGAATGCAAGGATGGTACAATATACGCAAATCAATAAACGTGATACATCACATAAACAAACTGAAAGATAAAAATCATATAGTCATATCAATTGATGCAGAAAAAGCATTTGATAAAATCCAACACCCTTTCCTGATAAAAACTCTTAACAAGGTGGGAGTACAAGGATCATACCTCAACATAATAAAAGCTATATATGATAAACCCACAGCCAACATTATACTCAATGTGCAAAAACTAAAAGCATTCCCTCTAAGAACAGGAACAAGACAGGGATGCCCACTCTCGCCACTCCTGTTTGACATAGTACTGGAAGTACTAGCCATTGCAATTAGACAAGAGGAGGAAATAAAAGGCATCCAAATTGGAAAAGGAGAAGTAAAGTTATCCTTATTTGCAGATGACATGATATTATACATAAAAAACCCAAAAGACTCCATTAAAAAACTAATTGACTTAATAAATGAATTTGGCAATGGAGCTGGATACAAAATTAATGCCAAGAAATCCATGGCATTTCTTTACACCAACAGTGAAACTACAGAAACAGAGACTAAAAAAGCAATTCCATTTACCATCACACCAAAAAAATTAAGGTACCTAGGAATAAATTTAACTAAGGAAATAAAGGACCTATATGTGGAAAACTACACGACACTGAAAAAAGAGAGAGAGGAAGATGTAAGGAGATGGAAGAACATACTATGTTCATGAATTGGTAGAATCAACATCATCAAAATGTCCATACTTCCTAAAGCCATCTATAGGTTCAATGCACTCCCCATTAAAATACCAATGGCATATTTCACTGGCCTAGAAAGAACTCTCCAAAAGTTCATTTGGAACAATAAAAAACCCCGAATAGCCACAGCAATCCTGAGAAAGAAGGGTAAAGTAGGAGGGATCTCAATACCAGATTTCAAACTGTATTACAAAGCCACTGTTCTAAAAACAGCCTGGTACTGGCACAAGAACAGACATAGAGATCAATGGAATAGAATTGAGAACCCAGATATCAACCCAAATCACTATGCTCAATTAATATTTGACAAAGGAGGCACGAATATACAATGGAGTCAAGACAGTTTCTTCAATAAATGGTGTTGGGAAAATTGGGCAGACACATGCAAAAGAATGAAACTAGATCACCAACTTACACCATACACAAAAATAAACTCAAAATGGATACAGGACTTAAACATCAGACGGGAAACCAAAAAAATAACTAGAAGCATCCACAGGCAGCAAAATCTCAGACATATGCCAAAAGAACTTCATCACTGATACTGCCCCTAGGGCAATGGAAGCTAAAGAGAAAATAAACAAATGGGACTACAACAAAATAAAAAGCTTTTTTTACAGCAAAAGAAACCATCAACAAAACAACAAGAAAGTCCACCGTGTGGTAGAACATATTTGCAAATAACACCACTGATAAAGGTTTAATCTCCAACATCTACAGACTGCTGATACAACTAAATAAAAGGAAGATGAATGATCCAATTAAGAAATGGGCAATGGACCTAAATAGAATATTTTCAAAAGAAGACAGAAGAAAGGCCAAAAGGCACATGAAAACATGCTCAAAGTCACTAATTATCCGAGAGATGCAAATTAAAACAACAATGCGGTACCATCTCACACCTGTCAGAATGACCAACATCAACAAATCAACAAACGACAAGTGTTGGCGAGGTTGCGGAGAAAAAGGAACCCTCGTGCACTGCTGGTGGGTATGCAGACTGGTGCAACCACCGTGGAGAACAGTGTGGAGTTTCCTCAAAAAACTGAAAATGGATCTCCCATTTGACCAGTAATCCCACTCCTAGGAATATATCCCAAGAAACTAGAAACACCAATCAGAAAGGATATATGCACCCCTATGTTCATAGCAGCACAATCTACAATAGCCAGAATTTGTAAACAGCCTAGGTGCCCGTCAGAAGATGATTAGATCCAAAAACCATGGTACATCTACACAATGGAATACTATGCTGCCATAAAAAAGAAGGAATTCTCATCATTTGCAGCAACCTGGATGGAATTGGAGAACATCATGCTGAGTGAAATAAGCCAATCAATGAAAGAGAAACACCACATGACCCCACTCATTTGTGGATAATAAAGATCATTATAAACTGATGAACCAAAAGATAGATATAGAGACAGTAAAGCAACAAGCAGATTGTCAAATTATAGCGGGGAGGGAGGAGGATCTGGGGGAGATAATAGATCAACCTGAGGACTTGTATACATGCATATAAGTACAAGCAATGGACACAAAACTCTGGGGAGGGAGGGGATATGTGGGAGGGAGGGGGGCAAAAAAATCAATAAAATGTTTTAAAAAATACTATATATATATATATATATATATATATATATATATATATGCCATTAAAATATTCTTCCCCCCCAAAAAAGAAAAGGATATTTCTTATATTAAGTGCAAGAGATTACTGGTAGAATTCTGTGGCAGATAGAATTTCTAGAGTTCTGTGGAATAGGGGATTTCTATAAATCTGCGGAAGAAAGGATTTCTAGAATTCTGTGGATGAGAAGTCTTATAGAATTCTGTGGAATAGTGGATTTAGAATTCTGTGGAAGGAAGCATTTATAGGTTTCTGTGGAAGAGAAGACTTGTAGAATTCTATGGAAGAATATCTATCATTCTGTGGAAGAGACTATTTATAGAATTCTGTGGAAGAGAGGATTTCTAGAATTGTGTGAAAAAATTGACTTGTAGAATTCTGTAGAATAGGGGATTTCTAGAATTCAGAGGAATGGCGGACTTCTACAATTCTGTGGAATAGGGATTTTCTAGAAATCTGAAGAGAGCAATTTCAGAATTCTGTGGTAGAGAGGACTTCAGGAATCCTGTGGGAAAGCAAACATCCAGAATTCTGTGGAATATGGGATTTCTATAATTCTGTGGAAGAGGTGATTTCTAGAATTGGAGGAGAGAAGATTTCTACAACTCTGTGAAATAGGAAATTTCTAGAAATTAGAAAGTGTGGACTTATAAAAATCTTTGGAATAGAGTATTTCTAGAGCTCTGTGGAATAGGAGATTTCAGGAATTCTGAGGAAAAGAGGCTATCTGGAATTCTGTAGAATACAGAATTTCTAGAATTGGGAGGAAGGCAGGACTTTTAGAATTCTGAGGAATAGGGAATTTCTAGAATTCGGAGGAAAGGAGGACTTCTACAATTCTGTGGAATAGGGAATTTCTAAAAATCTGAAGAGAGGACATCTAGAATTATGTGGAAGAGAGGATTTCTAGAATTCTGTGGAAGAGTTGACTTCTAGAATTCTGTAGAATAGGGCATTTCTAGAATTCAGAGGAATGGAGGACTTCTACAATTCTGTGGAATTGGCAATTTCTAGAATTCAGAGGAAAGGAAGACTTCTACAACTCTTTGGAATAGGGAAATTGTAGAATTCTGTGGAAGAGATGATTTGTAGAGTTGGAGGAAGGAAGGATTTCTACACTCTGTGAAATAGGGAATTTCTAGAAATTAGAAAGAGTGGACTTATAGAAATCTGTGGAATAGAGTATTTCTAGAATTCTGTGGAATAGAAGATTTCTGGAATTCTGAAGGAGAGAGGCTATATGGAATTCTGTAGAATAGGGGATTTCTCGAATTGGGAGGAAGGCAGAACTTCTAGAATTCTGAGGAATAGGGGATTTCTAGAATTTGGAGGAGGGGAGGACAGCCATAATTCTGTGGGATAGGGAATTTCTAGAAATCTGAGAGAGGACTTACAGAATTTTGTGGAATAGACGGTTTCTAGAACTCTGTTAAATAGGGGATTTATAGATTTTGGAGGAGGAGATTAGTTATAGAATTCTGTGGAATAGGAGATTTCTAGAATTCTTTACAATAGAGCTATTCTAGAATTCTATGGAATAGAGGATCTCTAGAATTCTATGGAATAGATTTCTAGAATTCTGAGGGTGGTAGTATAGAAATTATTTGAGAAGAGTATTACTAGAATTCTATGGAATAGAAGCTTTCTAGAATATCGTAGAATAGAATGCTTACCAAATTCCGTGGAATACACCATTTCTATAATTCTGTGGAATCAGAGACTTTTACTATTCTGTGGAATAGATTACTTGTAGAATTCTGTGGCAGAATTTCTAGAATTCTGTGGAATAGGATATTTCTATAAATCTGAGGAAGAAATGACTTCTAGAATTCAGTGGAAGAGATTATATGAATTCCATGGAAGAAAGGATCTATAGAATTCTGATGAATAGATGTTTTCTAGAATTCTGTGGATTACAGGGTTTCTAAAATTCTATGTAAGAAAGGACTCCTGGAATTCTGTGGAATAGTGGACTTTTAGAATTGTAGAAATCTGAGAGAGGACTTCTACAATTCATAGAAGAGAGGATTTCCAGAATGTTGTGGAAGAGAGGCGACATAAAATTCAGCGGAATTCAGGATTTTTAGAATTCTTTGGTAGAGAGGACATCAGGAATCCTGTGGAATATGGCACATTCAGAATTCTGTGGTAGAGCATACTTCTAAAATTCTGTGGAATAGAGGATTTCTATCATTCTGTGTAACAGATGATTTATGGAATTCTGTGGAAGAAAGGATTTATAGAATTCAGTGAAGAGTTGACTTCTAGAATTCAATAGAATAGGGGATTTCTAGAATTCAGAGGAATGGAGGACTTTTACAATTCCATGGAATAGGCAATTTCTAGAATTTGGAAGAAAGGAGGACTTCTACAATTCTGTAGAATAGGGAAGTTCTAAAATTTTTTGCCATTGAGCTGTTCTATAATACAGAGGAATAGAGGACTTTTAGAAGTGTATAATATGGGATTTGTAGAACGCTGTGGAATAGGGGACTTCTACAATTCTGTGGAAAGGGGAATTTCTAGAAATCTGAAGAGAAGAGTTCTAGAATTCTGTGGAAGAGAGGATTTCTAAAATGTTGTTGAAGAAAGGCCATATAGAATTAATCAGAATTCAGGATTTTTAGAATTCTGTGGTAGAGAGGACATCAGGAATCCTGTGGAATACTGAACATCCAGAATTCTGTGGAATAGGGGATTTCTCAAAATTTGTGGAAAAGGGAATTTTTAGAAATCTGTGGAATAGGGAATTTCTAGAATTCTTTAGAATAGAGCTTTTCTAGAATTCTGTGGAATATGGGATTTGTAGAATTCTGTGGAATACATTTCTAGAATTCTGAGGGAGGATGTGTAGAAATCTGTGGAAGAGAGGATTTCTAGAATTCTGTGGAATAGAAGCTTTCTAGAATTCTGTAGAATAGAGTACTTACAAAATTCTGTGGAATAGAGCATTTCTAAAGTTCTGTGGAAAATGACATTTCTATTATTCAGTGGAAGAGATTACTTGTAGAATTCTGTGGCAGAGAGAATTCCTAGAATTCTGTGGAATAGGGGATTTCTATAAATCTGAGGAAGAAAGGATTTCTAGAATTCGGTGGAAGAGAAAATTTTTAGAATTCTGTTGAAGAAAGGATTCATAGAATTCTGATGAATAGATGTTTTCTAGAATTCTGTGGAATACAGGGTTTCTAAAATTCTGTGGAAGAAAGGACTACTGGAATTCTGTGGAATAGTGGACTTTTAGAATTGTAGAAATCTGAGAGAGGACTTATAGAATTCTGTGGAAGAGAGGATTTCCAGAATGCTGTGGAAGAGAGGCGACATAGAATTCAGCAAAATTCAGGATTTTTAGAATTCTGTGGTAGAGAGGTCATCAGGAATCCTGTGGAATACAGAACATCCAGAATTCTGTGGTAGAGTGCACTTCTAGAATTCTGTGGAATATGGAATTTCTAGAATTCTTTAGAATATAGCTTTTCTAGAATTCTGTAGAATATGGGATTTGTAGAATTCTGTGGAATACATTTCTAGAATTCTGAGGGAGGATGTGTAGAAATCTGTGGAGGAGAGGATTTCTAGAAATCTGTGGAATAGAAGCTTTCTAGAATTCTGTAGAATAGAGTACTTACAAAATTCTGTGGAATACCGGGACGCTCTACATGGAAGTAGACATGGCGTGTGGCTTCCACAGGTCTATCACCTGACAGCTTTCCAGAGTATTGGATCTTCCACCAGAAAACTTGATCAAGTCAATATCTGGAGTTCCAATTTCCAGAAAAGAAGAAGTATCTGATTTTCAGCTTTCTGTGGATTCTCTGTTGTGGAACAATGAGTATTCAGGACCAAGACCAGATATTCAAGTTCAAGCCACACAACTGGCAGAGAAGCTAAAATGTGATACAGTGGTGACTGAAATCAGCACTGGTTAAGGGACTGTAAATTTCAAAATAAACAGAGAACTGTTAACAAAGGAAGCATAAGAATCATACAGGAGAGATCCAAGATGGCTGCTCGGGTAGACATCTAACCGCGGCAGCACACAACAATTTCAATGGAATACAACTAAAATGTAGACTGGACATTGCCCAGAGCTACAGGTAGTCGACTGACTGAAAATTCTACAACAAGAAGGAAAGAGAAAACCAGAAGGAAAATCAGAGGAGCTGAAAAAAAGCCTAAAGTACGGAGATATGCTGAGCGCCCGCCTGCATGCACGCACGGAGAGGTCGCAGCCAGAGAGGAGGAAAGGGCTGGGTGCTGCCTGGCATTCCCTAGCAGGAAGGAAATAAAACCCCCAGCCTGGGGTGAAACCCCGAACCAGCAGCGCTGAGCCCCAGGTATGGGCCAGACCCTGGGGACCCAGGTTCCGGCAGGGGGAGATGGGGCTGTGAGGCTGAATCCCAGAAGAGCTGCGAAAAGCAGGGACCCGGGAGTCGCGCGCAATGCGCACGCAGAGGACTGAATGTTGACTCCGATGCTGGGTTACCCTAGCTGGAAGAAACAAGGCCTCCGGCGGTGCTGAGCCTCAGTCAGGACTGCTCCGAACCCCAGTTCTGGGCCAATCCCTGGGGACCCAGGCTCAGGCAGAGGGAGACGGGGCTGTGAGGTGGAGTCTGGGGAGAGAGGCGAAAGGCCGGGCCCCTGGACTCGCGCACATTGCGCACAGAGGACAATCTGTTGACTCTGATGCTAGACTCCCCTAGCGGGAAGGAGAAAAAAAGCTCCGGGCTGGGGGAACGCAGCGGGGAGCAGGAGCCCCCGCTGGACACCGGCCAACCGGGCACCAGCAAGGAGGCGGGCGATGGGGCCCATGGGGGGGGGGTGCCCCTGAGCCTTCGACAGCTGAGCGCGGGCAATGGAGCCAAGGCCCGGGGCTGCTTCCTGGGCGGCGCCGTCCCCGGCAACAGGCTGAAGCAGCGCAGGAGCCCGCGGAGAACAAAGGGGTGCCACAGGCCAACCTGCTGAGCTCCCAGGACAAGGAGGAAGAAACCAAAGAAGTTCTCAATGTGAAGAAATCAAGTGAGAGCAAAAGATAGTAAAACTACTTAAGAAAGAATACAAAGAAGTTCTTGAAAAATCAAAGACTAAGTCAGAACTCAACTCAACAGCCAACATTGCAACATAAATGCATTTTAAAAAAAAAGAGAAAAGGACAGAATGTTGGAACAGCGGCGGCCAGGCCTAGAGTGGCCAGGCACAAGGCAGTGGCAGCCAGGCCCGGAGCAGCAACGGCCAGGCCCCAGAGCAGCAGCAGCCAGAACCAGAGCATCAACAGCCAGCACTGGAGCAGCCAGACCTGGGGCAGTGGCAGCCAGGCCTGAGGCGGAGGCGGCCAAGCAAAGGGTGGCCAGTCCAGGAACACCCAGACCCAAGTGGCCAGGCCCGAAGAAGCCGGGCCCAGAGCAGCCAGGGTGGGAGCAGCCAGACCCAGAACAGCAGTAGCCAAGCCCAGAGCATCCAGGCTGGGAGTGCCCAGGCTCAGAGCGGCCAGGCCCGGGGCAGCCGGGCCCAGAGCAGCCGGGTCAGGTGCAGCCAGGCCTGGAGCAGCGGCTGCCAGGCTGGGAGTGGCCAAGCCCGGAGCAGCGTCTGCCAGGCTGGGTGCGGCCAGGCCCGGGGGAGCAGCCGGGTCGGGTGCGGCCAAGCCCGGAGCAGCGGCTGCCAGGCTGGGAGTGGCCAGGCCTCGGGGAGCAGCCGGGTCGAGTGCGGCCAGGCCCGGAGCAGCAGCAGCCAAGTCCAGAGCAACTAAGTCGGGAGCGGCAGTGACCAGACCCGGAGCAGCTGGTTGTGGAATGAACCAGAGCAACAGAGGCCAGGTCCTGAGCAGCCAGGCCTAGAACAGCTCGCTCCTCGCCTGTCCCCACCCCAAGGCTGCCTCTCAGACATGTCTGGAAACTTTCGAGGGAACTTGAGGGTCTGCTGAATCAAGTGATGAAGGCTTAGATCTGGATGTGTTGAGTTAGTATAGGGCTGGGGTGTTGATCTGTGAGTGCCTTGGTTGGGGCCTGGATGAGGCTAGTTGACCTATTGGGAAATGTCTTTTGTGTGAAGTGTATCATTGGGCATGTGGAGGTATTATTGATATGAGAAAATGCTAAGTAACTGATTTACTATCTGAAAAGGGATTTACTATCAGGGAAAGAGAGGGAAGAAGAGACTGAACATAAACTGTACACCTATGGATGAGGACAATGGGGGATGGGGAGGGGTCGGAGGGTGGGGTGGGAACCTCGTGGAGGGGGGAAGAAATGAGGAACCTTTGTAATAATATGAACAATAAAGATTGATTTAAAAAAATAAAATAAAATAAAGTAATGAAAAAAAAAAGAATCATACAAATGCAAAAAAAATCTGTGGAATAGAGCATTTCTATAGTTCTGTGAAATATGAGATTGCTACTATTCAGTGGAAGAGATTACTTGTAGAATTCTGTGGAAGAGATTATTTCTAGAATTCTGTGGAATAGGGGATTTCTATAAATCTGAGGAAGAAAGGACTTCTAGAATTCGGTGGAAGAGAAGATTTTCAGAATTCTCTTGAAAAAAAGGATTTATAGAATTCTGATGTATAGATGATTTCTAGAATTCTGTGGAATACAGGGTTTCTAAAATTCTGTGGAAGAAAGGACTACTGGAATTCTGTGGAATAGTGGACTCTTAGAATTGTAGAAATCTGAGAGAGGACTTATAGAATTCTGTGGAAGAGAGGATTTCAAGAATGTTGTGGAAGAGAGGCCATATAGAATTCAGCGGAATTCAGGATTTTTAGAATTCTGTGGTAGAGAGGACATCAGGAATCCTGTGGAATACGGAACATCCAGAATTCTGTGGTAGAGCGTACTTCTAGAATTCTGTGGAATATTGGTTTCTATCATTCTGTGTAATTGATGATTTATAGAATTCTGTGGAAGAAAGGATTTATAGAATTCAGTGAAGAGTTGACTTCTAGAATTCAGTAGAATAGGGGAATTCTAGATTTTGGAATAATGGAGAACTATTACAATTCTGAGGAATAGGGAATTTCTAGAATTCGGATGAAAGAAGGACTTCTACAATTCTGTGGAATTTGGAAGCTCTAGAATTTTTTGCAATAGAGCTGTTGTACAATTCAGAGGAATAAACGACTTTTAGAATTCTGTATAATATGGGATTTCTAGAACGCTATGGAATAAGGGACTTCTACAATTCTGTGGAATGGGGAATTTCTAGAAATCTGAAGAGAGGACTTCTAGAATTCTGTGGAAGAGAGAATATCTAGAATTATGTGGAATAGAAGCTTTCTAGAATTCTGTAGAATAGAGTTCTTACAAAATTCTCTGGAATAGAGCATTTCTATATTTCTATGGATTAAGAGATTTCTACTACTCAGTGGAAGTGATTTCTTTTATAATTCCGTGGCAGAGAGAATTTCTAGAATTTTGTGGAATAAGGGATTTCTATAAATCTGAGGAAGAAAGGACTTCTAGAATTCGGTGGAAGAAAAGATTTTCAGAATTCTGTTGAAGAAAGGATTTATAGAATTCTGATGAGTAGATTTCTAGAATTCTGTGGAATAGAGGGTTTCTAAAATTCTGTGGAAGAAAGGACTACTGGAATTCTGTGGAATAGTGGACTTTTAGAATTGTAGAAATCTGAGAGAGGACTTATAGAATTCTGTGGAAGAGAGGATTTCTAGAATGTTGCGGAAGTGAGGCCATATAGAATTCAGCGGAATTCATGATTTTTAGAATTCTGTGGTAGAGAGGACATCAGGAATCCTGTGGAATACGACACATCCAGAATTCTATGGTAGAGCGTACTTCTAGAACTCTGTGGAACCGGCGTTTTCTATCATTCTGTGTAATAGATGATTTATAGAATTCTGGGGAAGAAAGGATTTATAGAATTCAGTGAAGAGTTGACTTCTAGAATTCAGTAGAATAGGGGATTTCTACAATTTGGAGGAATGGAGGACTTTTACAGTTTTATGGAATATGGGAGTTCTAGAATTTTTTGGAATATGGCTGTTCTACAATTCAGAGGAATAGAGGACTTTTAGAATTCTGTATAATATGGAATTTCTAGAATGCTGTGGAATAGGAGGCTTCTACAATTCTGTGGAATGGGGAATTTCAAGAATTCGGTGGGAAGGAGGACTTCTACAATTCTGTTGAATAGGGCAATAGAAATCTGAAAAGAGGACTACTAGAATTCTGTGGAAGAGAGGATTTCTAGAATGTTGTCGACGAGAGGCTATATAGAATTAAGCAGAATTCAGGATTTTCAGAACTCTGTAATAGAGAGAACATCAGCAATCCTGTGGAGTACGGAACATCCCGAATTCTGTGGCAGAGTTCACTTCTTGAATTCTGTGGAATAGGGCATTTCTAGAATTTTGTGGTAAAAAGAATTTTTAGAAATCTGTGGAATAGTGAATTTCTAGAATTCTTTAGAATAGAGCTTTTCTAGAATTCTGTGGAATATGGGATTTGTAGAATTCGGTGGAATACATTTCTAGAATTCTTGGGGAGGATGTGTAGAAATCTGTGGAGGAGAGGATTTCTAGAAATCTGTGGAATAGAAGCTTTCTAGAATTCTGTAGAATAGAGTACTTACAAAATTCTGTGGAATAGAGCATTTCTATAGTTCTGTGGAATATGAAATTGCTATTATTCAGTGGAAGAGATTACTTGTAGAATTCTGTGGCAGAGATAATTTCTAGAATTCTGTGGAATAGGGGATTTCTATGAATCTGAGGAAGAAAGGACTTCTAGAATTCGGTGGAAGAGAAGATTTTTAGATTTCTGTGGAAGAGAGGACTTCAGAAATCATGTGGAATATGGAACATCCAGAATTCTGTGGAAGAGTAGATATCTGGAATTCTTTAGAATAGGGGATTTCTAGAAATCTGAGGAAGAAAGGACTTCTAGATTTGGGTGGAAGAGAAGATTTTTAGAAAACTGTGGAAGAAAGGGTTTATAGAATTCTGTGGAATAGAAGATTTCTAGCATTCTGTGGGAGAAAGGACTACTGTAATTCTGTGGAATTGTGAACTTCCATAATTCTGTGGAAGAGTGGACTTTTAGAATTGTAGAAAACTGAGAGAGGAATTCAGTAGAAGAGAGGATTTCTAGAATTCTGTGGAATAGGGGATTTCTATAAATCGGAGGAAGAAAGGACTTTTAGATTTCGGTGGAAGAGAAGATTTTTCGAAAACTGTGAAAGAAAGGATTAACAGAATTCTGTGGTATAGAGGGTTTATAAAACTCTGTGGAAGTAAGGACTACTGGAATTCTGTGGAATAGTGAACGTCAAGAATTCTGTGGAAGAGTGGCCTTTAGAATTGGAGAAATATGAGAGAAGACCTCTGGAATTCGGTGGAAGAGAGGATTTCTAGAATTCTGTGGATGAGAGGTCTTAGAGAATTTTATGGAATAGAGGATTTAGAATTCTGTTGAAGAAAGGATTTATAGAATTTTGTGAAAGAGTTGACTTCTAGGATTCTGTAGAATAGGGGATTTCTAGAATTATGGAAGAATTTTTAGAAATATTTGGAATAGAGGAATTCTAGAATTCTTTGGAATAGAGTTTTTCTATAATTCAGAGGAATATAGAACTTTTAGAATTCTTTATGATAGGGGATTTCTAGAACTCTATGGAATTTTTGGACTTCTACAATTCTGTGGAATAGGGATTTTCTAGAAATCTGAAGAGAGGACTTCTAGAATTATGTGGAAGAGAGGATTTCTAGAATTTTGTGGAAGAGAGTACTTCAGTTATCCTGTGGAATACGGAATATCCAGAATTCTGTGGAAGAGTGGACTTCTAGAATTCTGTGAAATAGATTTCTGGAATTCTTCAGAAGAGAGGACATCTGGAGTTCTCTTGAATAGTGGATTTCTGGAATTGGGAGGAAGGGAGGACTTCTAGAATTCTGAGGAATAGGTGATTTCTAGAATTCAGAGAAATGGAGGACTTCTACAATTCTGTGGAATAGGGATTTTCTAGAATTCTGAAGACAGGACTTCTAGAATTCTGTGGAAGAGGGGGTTTTGAAAATGTTGTAGAAGAGAGGCCATATAGAATTCAGCGAAATAGAGGATTTTTAGAATTCTGTGGAAGAGTGGACTTCTAGAATTCTGTGGAATAGGGGATTTGTAGAACTTTATGGAATAGGAGATTTCTACAATTCTATGGAATAGGGAATTTGTAGAAATCTGAGAGAGGACTTCTAGAATTCGGTGGAAGAAAGGATTTCTAGAATTCTGTGGATGAGAAGTCTTTTTTTTTTTTAGTTGTTGCTCTGTTAATTTTTTTTTAAATCAATCTTTATTGTTCATATTATTACAAAGGTTCCTCATTTCTTCCCCCCTCCACAAGGTTCCCACCCCACCCTCCGACCCCTCCCCATCCCCCATTGTCCTCATCCATAGGTGTACAGTTTATGTTCAGTCTCTTCTTCCCTCTCTTTCCCCGATAGTAAATCCCTTTTCAGATAGTAAATCAGTTACTTAGCATTTTCTCATATCAATAATACCTCCACATGCCCAATGATACACTTCACACAAAAGACATTTCCCAATAGGTCAACTAGCCTCATCCAGGCCCCACCCAAGGCACTCACAGATCAACACCCCAGCCCTATACTAACTCAACACATCCAGATCTAAGCCTTCATCACTTGATTCAGCAGACCCTCAAGTTCCCGCGAAAGTTTCCAGACATGTCTGAGAGGCAGCCGTGGGGCAGAGGCAGGCGAGGAGCGAGCTGTTCCAGGCCTGGCTGCTCAGGGCCTGGCCTCTGTTGCTCTGGTTCGTTCCACAACCAGCTGCTCCGGGTCTGGTCACTGCCGCTCCCGACCTAGTTGCTCTGGACTTGGCTGCTGCTGCTCCAGGCCTGGCCGCACCCGACCCGGCTGCTCCCCTGGGCCTGGCCGCTACCAGCCTGGCAGCCGCTGCTCCGGGACTGGCCGCACCCGACCCGGCTGCTCCCCCAGGCCTGGCCGCTACCAGCCTGGCAGCCGCTGCTCCAGGCCTGGCCGCACCCGACCCGGCTGCTCCCCTGGGTCTGGCTGCTCCCAGCCTAGCAGCTGCTGCTCCGGGCCTGGCTGCACCCGACCTGGCTGCTCCCCCAGGCCTGGCCGCTCCCAGCCTGGCAGCCGCTGCTCCGGGCCTGGCCGCACCCGACCCGGCTGCTCTGGGCCCGGCTTCTCCGGGCCCAGCCACTCCGGGTCTGGGTGTTCCTGGACTGGCCACCCTTTGCTTGGCCGCCTCCGCCTCAGGCCTGGCTGCCACTGCCCCAGGTCTGGCTGCTCCAGTGCTGGCTGTTGATGCTCTGGTTCTGGCTGCTGCTGCTCTGGGGCCTGGCCGTTGCTGCTCCAGGCCTCGCTGCCACTGCCTTGTGCCTGGCCACTCTAGGCCTGGCCGCCGCTGTTCCAACATTCTGTCCTTTTTTTTCCTTTTTTTTTTTAAACACATTTATGTTGCAATGTTGGCTAGTGAGTTGAGTTCTGACTTAGTCTTTGATTTTTCAAGAACTTCTTTGTATTCTTTCTTAAGTAATTTTACTATCTTTTGCTCTCACTTGATTTCTTCACATTGAGAACTTCTTTGGTTTCTTCCTCCTTGTCCTGGGAGCTCAGCAGGTTGGCCTGTGGCACCCCTTTGTTCTCCGCGGGCTCCTGCGCTGCTTCAGCCTGTTGCCGGGGATGGCGCCGCCCAGGAAGCAGCTCCAGGCCTTAGCTCCATTGCCCGCACTCAGCGGTCGAAGGCTCAGGGGCACCCACCCTCCCAGGGGCCCCATCGCCCGCCTCCTTGCTGGTGCCCGGTTGGCCGGTGTCCGGCAGGGGCTCCTGCTCCTTATTGCGTTCTCCCAGCCTGGAGCTTTTTTTTTTTTTTTTTTTTTTTTTTTTTTTCTCTTTCTTTTTTTATTGTTTTTATTTTTTATTTTTTACATATTTTATTGATTTTTTTTTTGCCTCCCTCCTTCCCTCCCACGTATCCCCTCCCTCCCCAGAGTTTTATGTCCATTGGTTGTACTTATATGCATGTATACAAGTCCTTGGGTTAATTTATTGTCTCCCCCAGACCCTCCTCCACTCCCCGTTGTAATTTGACAATCTGCTTGTTGCTTTACTGTCTCTATATCTATCTTTTGGTTCATCAGTTTATAATGATCTTTATTATCCACAAATGAGTGGGGTCATGTGGTGTTTCTCTTTCCTTGATTGGCTTATTTCACTCAGCATGATGTTCTCCAATTCCATCCAGGTTGCTGCAAATGATGAGAATTCCTTCTTTTTTATGGCAGCATAGTATTCCATTGTGTAGATGTACCATGGTTTTTGGATCTAATCATCTTCTGACGGGCACCTAGGCTGTTTACAAATTCTGGCTATTGTAGATTGTGCTGCTATGAACATAGGGGTGCATATATCCTTTCTGATTGGTGTTTCTAGTTTCTTGGGATATATTCCTAGAAGTGGGATTACTGGGTCAAATGGGAGTTCCATTCTCAGTTTTTTGAGGAAACTCCACACTGTTCTCCACAGTGGTTGCACCAGTCTGCATTCCCACCAGCAGTGCACGAGGGTTCCTTTTTCTCCGCAACCTCGCCAACACTTGTCGTTTGTTGATTTGTTGATGTTGGCCATTCTGACAGGTGTGAGATGGTACCGCATTGTTGTTTTGATTTGCATCTCTCGGATAATTAGTGACTTTGAGCATGTTTTCATGTGCCTTTTGGCCTTCTTTCTGTCTTCTTTTGTAAATATTCTATTTAGGTCCATTGCCCATTTTTTAATTGGATCATTCATCTTCCTTTTATTTAGTTGTATCAGCTGTCTGTAGATGTTGGAGATTAAACCTTTATCCGTGGTATTATTTGCAAATATATTCTCCCATACTGTGGGCTTTCTTGTTGTTTTGTTGATGGTTTCTTTTGCTGTAAAAAAACTTTTTATTTTGATGTAGTCCCATTTGTTTATTTTCTCTTTAGCTTCCATTGCCCTAGGTGCAGTATCAGTGAAGAAGTTCTTTTGGCATACGTCTGAGATTTTGCTGCCTGCGGATGCTTCTAGTATTTTTATGGTTTCCCGTCTGATGTTTAAGTCCTGTATCCATTTTGAGTTTATTTTTGTGTATGGTGTAAGTTGGTGATCTAGTTTCATTCTTTTGCATGTGTCTGCCCAATTTTCCCAACACCATTTATTGAAGAAACTGTCTTGACTCCATTGTATATTCGTGCCTCCTTTGTCAAATATTAATTGAGCATAGTGATTTGGGTTGATATCTGGGTTCTCGATTCTATTCCATTGATCTATATGTCTGTTTTTGTGCCAGTACCAGGCTGTTTTGAGAACAGTGGCTTTGTAATACAGTTTGAAGTCTGGTATTGAGATCCCTCCTACTTTACCCTTCTTTCTCAGGATTGCTGTGGCTATTCGGGGTCTTTTATTGTTCCAAATGAACTTTTGGAGAGTTCTTTCTAGGTCGGTGAAATATGCCGTTGGTATTTTAATGGGAAGTGCATTGAACCTATAGATTGCTTTAGGAAGTATGGACATTTTGATGATGTTGATTCTACCGATCCATGAACATGGTATATTCTTCCATCTCTTTACATCTTCCTCTATCTCTTTTTTCAGTGTCATGTAGTTTTCTGCATATAGGTCCTTTACTTCCTTAGTTAAATTTATTCCTAGGTATCTTAATTTTTTTGGTGCGATGGTAAATGGAATTGCTTTTTTAATCTCTGTTTCTATACTTTCGCTGTTGGTGTATAGAAATGCCGTAGATTTCTTGGCATTAATTTTGTATCCTGCTACATTGCCAAATTCATTTATTAAGTCAATTAGTTTTTTAATGGAGTCTTTTGGGTTTTTATGTACAATATCATGTCATCTGCAAATAAGGATAACTTTAATACTTCTTTTCCAATTTGGATGCCTTTTATTTCCTCCTCTTGTCTAATTGCAATGGCTAGTACGTCCAGTACTATGTCAAACAGGAGTGGCGAGAGTGGGCATCCCTGTCTTGTTCCTGTTCTTAGAGGGAATGCTTTTAGTTTTTGCACATTGAGTATAATGTTGGCTGTGGGTTTATCATATATAGCTTTTATTATGTTGAGGTATGATCCTTGTACTCCCACCTTGTTGAGAGTTTTTATCAGGAAAGGGTGTTGGATTTTATCAAATGCTTTTTCTGCATCTATTGATATGACTATATGATTTTTATCTTTCAGTTTGTTTATGTGATGTATCACGTTTATTGATTTGCGGATATTGTACCATCCTTGCATTCCTGGAATAAATCCTACTTGGTCATGGTGTATGATCTTTGTGATGTTCATCTGGAGTCTATTTGCTAGAATTTTGTTGAGGATTTTGGCATCTATGTTCATGAGGGATATTGGCCTGTAATTCTCTTTCATTGAGTTGTCTTTATCTGGTTTTGGTATTAGGGTGATGCTGGCTTCATAGAAGGAGTTTGGAAGTGTTCCTTCCTCTTGGATTTTTTGGAATAGTCTGAGGAGGAAAGGTTTTAGTTCTTCCTTGAATGTTTGGTAAAACTCTCCTGTGAAGCCATCAGGCCCTGGGCTTTTGTTTGCTGGAAGCTTTTTGATGACTGTTTCAATTTCTTCCCAAGTCACTGGTCTATTGAGATTTTTAGATTCTTCCTGATTGAGTTTTGGAAGGTTGTATTTTTCTAGGAATATGTCCATTTCCTCCAGGTTGTTCAGTTTGTTGGAATAGAGTTGTTCGTAGTATTTTGTAACAATCTGTTGTATTTCGGTGGGGTCTGTTGTTATTTCACCTCTTTCATTTCTGATTTTGTTTATTTGGGTCCTCTCTCTTTGTTTCTTGGTTAGCCTGGCTAGAGGTTCATCTATCTTGTTTATTCTTTCAAAAAACCAGCTCTTGGTTTTGTTGATCTTATGTATTGTTTTTTTGGTCTCTATGTCGTTTATCTGTGCTCTGATTTTTGTTATTTCCTTCCTTCTGCTTACACTGGGCTTTTCTTGTTGCTCCTTTTCTAATTCTTTGAGTTGTAGAGTTAGATCATCTGTTACCCTTTTTTCTAGTTTTTTGCAATAGGCTTGTAAGGATATGAACTTCCCTCTCAAAACTGCTTTTGCTGTGTCCCATAGATTTTGGATTGTTGTGTTTTCATTGTCATTTGTTGCCAGGATGTTTTTAATTTCTTCCTTGATTTCTCTGGTAACCCAGTCCTTGTTTAATAGCATGCTGTTTAATCTCCATGTGTTTGATTTCTTTGGATTATTTTTATTGTAGTTAATTTCCAGTTTTATGCCATTATGGTCTGAGAAGATACTTGATACGATTTCTATCTTCTTAAATTTGAAAAGACTTTGCCTATGTCCCAAAATGTGGTCTATCTTTGAGAATGTCCCATGTGCACTTGATAAGAATGTATATTCTGCGGCTTTGGGGTGGAGTGTTCTGAAGATGTCAATTAATTCCATCTGGTCTAGTGAGTCATTTAGGATTGATATTTCTTTGCTGATTTTTTGTTTAGATGATTTGTCGAAGGGTGACAGAGGGGTATTAAAATCTCCTACTATGATTGTATTGCTATGAATCTCTCCCTTAATGTCCTCCAGCAGTTTTTTTTATGTATTTGGTTGCTCCTGTATTGGGTGCATATATATTTACCAGGGTAATTTCTTCTTGTTGGATTGTTCCCTTTAGTATTATGAAGTGGCCTTCATTATCTCTTATTATGTCCTTCAATCTGAGATCTAATTTGTCAGATATAAGTATTGCTACCCCAGCTTTTTTTTCATTTCCATTTGCCTGGAAAACTTTTTTCCATCCCTTCACCCTCAGTCTGTGTGCATCTTTTTTTCTGAGGTGGGTTTCTTGTAGACAACAGATGTATGGGTCTTGTTTTCTTATCCAATCTGTTACCCTATGTCTTTTTATTGGAGCATTTAAACCATTTACATTTAAAGTTATTAATGATAGGTACTCATTTGACGCCATTTTTAATCTATACTCATGTTCCTTCTTCACTTAATATTTCTTTATTTTTACAGTAGACCCCTTAGCATTTCTTGCATTGCTGGTTTGGTGGAGATAAATTCCTTCAGTCTTTTTTTGTCTGTGAAGCTCCTGATTTCCCCTTCAATTTTGATTGATAGCCTTGCTGGGTACAGTATTCTTGGATTCAGACCCTTTCTTTGCATGACTTTGTATATTTCATCCCATTCCCTTCTGGCCTGATAAGTTTCCGTTGAGAAATCAGTTGCTAGTCTGATGGGGGTTCCTTTGTATGTAACTTTCTGTCTCTCTCTGGCTGCTTTTAAGATTCTTACTTTGTCGTTGTTGTTTGCCAATTTAATTATAATATGCCTTGGAGTCTGTTTTCTGGGATTCATTTTGCTTGGGACTCTGCGAGCATCTTGGATTTGTGTGGGTTTTTTCTTCTCTATTTCAGGAAAGTTTTCTGTCATTATTTCTTGAAATACTTTTTCCATGTCTACCTCAGTTTCCTTTCTTTCTGGAACCCCTATTATTCGAATATTGTTTTGTTTTGTATTGTCCCAAAGCTCCCGTAGGCTCTCCTCCTGCTTTTTAATCTTATTTTCTAGAAGTTGCTCTACTTGGGTATATTTTTCCATCTTATCTTCTAGCTCACTGATGCGGTCCTCTGCTTCATCTAGTCTACTCTTGATGCTTTCTATTGAGTTCTTCATGGTAGCGATGTCATTTTTCATTTCCTCTTGGTTCTTCTTCAATTCCTCATGGTTCTTCTTCAATTCCTCGTGGTTCTTCCTCATTTCTTCTTGGTTATTGTCAAATTTCTCTTCCATTCTTTTTAGCCATCCTATGATCATTATTCTGAATTCTTGCTCTGGTAGGCTGGTTGCCTCTGACTCTACTTCCTTTTCTGGTGATGCCTGCTTTTCTTTTATGTGCAGACTATGTTTTTGTCTCCCCATGGCCTCTCTTTTCAGGGTGTCTGGTTATGTGGTGTTCCTTCTCCTGCATTGATTTAAAGGTATAATATACAACACTACCAGGTACAACACAAGAGGCACTTAACAGGAATGTATTTACAATATTAATAACCTCAAATAAAGGTGACCACTAGAGAAAGGCAACTTAGGGGTTAGGGGAGAAGGAAGAAAGGTAAAAATAAAATAAAGAAAATTTTTTATAAAATTAAAATTTAAAAAAAAATTAAGAAAATAAAATAAAAAAAAGAAGGATAAAGAGATAGAAAGAGAAGAAAAAAAGTAAGGACAAAATAAAGTTGGAAAACAGGGAAAAAAAGAAAGGAGAGAGAGAGAGAGAGAGAGAGAGAGAGAGAGAGAGAAAGAAAGGGAGAGAAGAAGCAAACTAAAAGAGAAATGGGAAACAAACTATATATATGTGGAGAAAATTGCCATAGAACAACTACTGAACCCAGCCAATGCCAGTAACAATACTTGGAGATTAATACAAACTACAATATACACTATTATTAAGTAAGGCTATGATATACAGAAGTAATAGAAACAAATAAAAACAGAGGATTAAAAAAAAATACAATGCAACAATAACAACACAGGAATAAGCATAACCATTTCACTAAAAAGCATAAAAATTCACAATAATCAACCCTCACACAAACAATGCGCAAAGGATAGAGGGGAGAACAGTTTTTTGTTTTTTTTTTAACTAGTTAATATAGTACAGAAATTGGTATTTATACACTTGGATCAGGGGTTGGAACTTAGGTCTATACGTATAGTGAGAGCTTTAGCAAGGGGTATACAGAAAGAATAGAGGAAAATCTAGAGCCGGAAAGGGATAGGATAAACCGTCAACTAAAAGGGTAAAGTTTAGTAAGAGAGTGATGGTGTAAAGGTCAAGTTGAGATAGGGTTGAATGATGCTATAGTAGTGATTAAAATAGAATGGAGGTTATTCCCAGTGTAAAATACAGAAAAAAAAATGGTACTGGAGAGGAAACAAACAGACAAACAAACAAACAAGAAAAAACAAAGAACAAAAAAAAAAAAAAAAAGGAAAGAAACAAAAATTGCAAAATAGCAGTAGTAATAGTGATGATAGAGATTGAAAAATGTAATAATTGAAAAGGTAAAATGAAGTAAGGAAAAAAATAGAAAAAATTTTTCTTAAGTAAATGCTATAAAAAGTGAAAATTAAATAAAAGCTGTAAAAAATGAAAATAAAATAAAGAATAGTAAAATTAGCATAAAAATGTCCAGTAGTGGTCATTCACTTCCTCTGTTAATGTATTTGGCCCTCCTGATTCTCGGACCAGACAGTCTTGCAGTCCCCAGCATTCCACTGCACCTCAGTTTTGTAAGGTAAATCTTAATTTTAAGCAGGTTATATCTTAGTTATTTGTGTCCGTTTATTTTTGATTAATTAAAAGAAAAAAGAAAGAGAAAAAAAAAAAAAAAGAAAGAAAAAAGAAGAAAAAAAAAAAAAAAAAAAAAGGCAGTTTGTAATTCGGCTCTTAGGTGTCAGTGTTTCTGGTTTGACCTCCCAGTCTTTTTGGTTGCTCTGGCCTTCTTTCTCTATGGCTCTAGCTGGCTCCAGGACTATGTCTTCTGGCTCCAATCCCTTGTTTCCAGAAGGCAAATTCCCCCTACAATTTCCCCGGCTATGCCCAACTGGGCAGTTCTTCTCTAGTATTCAGAAGCAAGGGGATGAATGGGAACCGGTGCCAAGGTGTCCAGATGTTCCGCCCTTGGCGGGACAGCCGCGATTCTTAACACTCTGTCCCGTGTCCCCTGGCGTTTTAAAAAAAAAAAAGCCCCTCTTCTGGGAGGGATTACTTCAAACCCAGCACTAGGTGTCGCTGCAGCCTTCTCTGGGCTCCGCTCCGCCTCCGCGGGCGGTAGTTTGCGCACCCGTCTACAGTGGAGGCAGGGCTGGAGCTCCCCGGCTACCGTAGCGGAGGCGGGGCCGGAGCTCCCCGGCTGCCGTAGTGGAGGCGGGGCCGGAGCTCGCCGCTGTGGAACCCAGATCCCTTAGGCTATCCCCGCAAACTCTGACCTTTCTGTGGGTGACTGAAGATCTCCCCGGAATCCACGTGTCTGCGCAGCTCTGGGAGTCTCCGGGCTGTGCGTTTTCCACGCCTCAGAGAAGCTTTTTCCTTCCTGGCAAGGCAATGCAGCCCTTCCTCCACGCTCCGCAGCCCACCGCTCGCTGCCTCCGCCGCTGCGGCCGCGGCCGTCCTGGCCGCTTGGTCAGGAAATCCTGTCCAGCGGACCCTCCCTTACCCTCCTTGAGAGCTCCGCTGTCCCTTAGCTGCCAAATAACACTCCCTGAGTGACTCAGAAGCCCCCTTTATCCGTTCTGGGACCAGAGTCAGAACAGGTCCGACTGTTCGGTCGCCATCTTCAAGCTCCGCCTCAGCCTGGAGCTTTTATTCTCCTTCCTGCTAGGGGAGTCCAGCATCAGAGTCAACAGACTGTCCTCTGCGCACAGTATGCGCGCGACTCTGGGGGCCCTGCCTTTCGCCGCTCTCCCTGGACTCCACCTCACAGCCCCGTCTCCCTCTGCCTGAGCCTGGGTCCCCAGGGATTGGCCCAGAACTGGGGTTCGGAGCAGTCCGGACTGAGGCTCAGGGCTGCCGGAGGCCTTATTTCTTTCCTGTGGATGAGAAGTCTTATAGAATTTTGTGGAATATAGGACTTAGAATTCTGTGGAAGAAAGATTTATAGAATTCTGTGGAAGAATTGACTTCTAGAATTCTGTAGAATAGGGGATTTCTAGAATTTTTTGGAAGAGAGAATTTTTAAAATATGTGGAATTGCGGAATCCAGAATTCTTTGGAATAGAAATTTCTATAATTCAGAGGAATATAGGACTTTTAGAATTCTTTATGATAGGGGATTTCTAGAATTCTATGGAATAGGGGACTTCTATACTTCTGTTGAATAATGAATTTCTAGAATTTGGATGAAGGAAGTTAAGATAGAATTCTGTGGAATAGGGGATTTGTAGTACTTTATGGAATAGGCAACTTCTACAATACTGTAAAATTGGGAATTTCTAGAATTTGGAGAAAAGGAGGACTTTTATAATTCTGTGGAATAGGGATTTTCTAGAAATCTGAAGAGAGGACTTCTAGACTTCTGTTGAAGAAAGGATATCTAGAATTTTGTGGAAGAGATGCCATATAGAATTCAGCAGCGTAGAGGATTTGTAGAATTTTGTGGAAGAGTGGACTTCTTGAATTCTGTGGAATATGGGATTTTTAGAATTCTTGGGAAGAGATTATTTCTAGAATTAGAGGAAGGGAGGATTTCCACAACTCTGTGAAATAGGGTATTTCTAGAAATTAAGAAGCGAGGACTTATAGAAATCTGTTGTATAGAGTATTTGTAATTTTCTGTGGAATAGGAGATTTCTGGAATTCTGAGGAAGAGAGGATATCTGGAATTCTGTAGAATAGGGAATTTCTCAATTTGTGAAGAAGGGATGACTACTAGAATTCTGAGGAATAGGGTATTTCTGGAATTTGGAGGAAGGGAGGACAGCTAGAATTCTGTGGAATAGAGTATTTTTAGAATTCAGTGTAATAGGGGATTTATAGAATTATGTGGAAAAGAGAATTTTTAAAATTCTTGGAATAGGGGATTTCTAGAATTATGAGTAATAGATTTTTAGAATTCTGATGGAGGATGTATAAAAATCTGTGGAAGAGAGAATTTCTAGATTACTGTGGAATAGAAGCTTTCTAGAATTCTGTAGAATAGAGTACTTACAAAATTCCATGGAATAGAGCATTTCAAAAATTCTGTGTAATAGTTTTATACTATTTTCTGGAAGAGATTACTTGTAGAATTCTGGGGCAGAGAGAATTTCTAAAATTCTGTGGAATAGGGGATTTCTAGAAATCTGAGGAAGAAAAGACTTCTAATTTTCGATGGAAGAGAAGATTTTTAGAATACTGTAGACGAAAGGATTTCTAGAATTCTGTGGAAGAAAGGACTTCTAGAATTCGGTGAAAAGGGGGATTTCTAGAATTCTGTGGATGAGAGGTCTTATAGAATTCTGTGGAATAGGGGATTTAGAATTCTGTGGAAGAGAGGACTTGCAGAATTGGGTGGAAAAGTTGACTTCTACAATTCTGTATAATAGTGGATTTCTAGAATTAGGGAGGAAAGGAGGACTTCTACAATTCTGTGGAATAGGGAATTTTTAGAATTTTGTGGAAGAAAGAATTTTTAGAAATCTATGGAATATAGGCGTTCTAGGATTTTTTACAATAGTGCTTTTCTATAACTCAGAGGAAGGGAGGACTTTTAGAATTCTTTGTAATAAGGGATTTCTACAACTCTATGGAATAGAGGACTTCAGGAACCATGTGGAATATGGAACATGCAGAATTCTGTGATAGGGTGGACTTCTAGAATTCTGTGGAAGAGTGGACTTTTAGAATTCTAGAAATCTGACAGATAACTTCTAGAATTCCGTGGAAAACGGGATTTCTAAAATTCTGCGGATGAGAGGTCTTATAGAATTCTGTGGAATAGAGGATTTAGAATTCTGTGAAAGGATTTATAGAATTCTTTGGAAGAATTGACTTCTAGAATGCTGTAGAATAGGGGATTTCTAGAATTAGGAGGAAAGGAGGACTTCTACAATTCTGTGGAATAGGGATTTTCTAGAAATTTGAAGAGAGAACTTACAGAATTCTGTGGAATAGGGGATTTCTAACATTCTGTGGAATAGATAATTTATAGAATTCTGTGGAAGAGTTGACTTCTAGAATTCTGTAAAGTAGGGGATTTCTAGAATTCTGAGGAATGGAGGACTTCTACAATTCTGTGGAATAGGGAATTTCTAGAAATCTGGAGAGACCACTTCTAGAATTCTGTGGAAGAGAGGATTTCTAGAATTTTGTGGAAGAGAGGCCATATAGAATTGAGCGTAATAGAGAATTTTTAGAATTCTGTATTAGAGAGGACTTCAAGAATCCTGTGGAATACAGATCATCCACAATTCTGTGGAAGAGCGGACTTCTAGAATTCTGTGGAATAGGGGTTTTCTATAATTCTGTGGAAGAGATGACTTTTAGAATTGGAGTAAGAGAGGATTTCTACAATATGTGAAATAGGGAATTTCTAGAAATGAGGAAGGGTGGACTTATATAATTCTGTGGAATAGAGGGTTTCTAAAATTCTGTGGAAGAAATTACTTCAGGAATTCTGTGAAATAGTGAACTTCTGGAATTCTGTGGAAGAGTGTAGTTTTAGAATTCAAGATCTCTGAGAGAGGACTTCTAGAATTCTGTGGAAAGGGGGATTTCTAGAATTCTGTGGATGAGAGGACATAGAATTCTGTGAAAATAGAGGATTTAGAATTCTGTGGAAGAAAAGATTTATAGAATTCTGTGGCAGAGTTGACTTCTAGAATTCTGCAGAATAGGGGATTTCTAGAATTCAGAGAAAAGGAGAACTTCTACAATTCTGTGGAATAGGAATTTTTTAGAAATCTGAACAAAGGACTTCTAGAATTCTTTGGAATAGAGCTTGTTTATAATTCAGGGGAAAGGAAAACTTTTTAAATTCTTTATGAAAGGGGATTTTTAGAACTCTATGGAGTAGGGGACTTCTATAATTCTGTGGAATAGGGAATTTCTAGAATTCAGAGTAAAGGAGGACTTCTACAATTCTGTGGAATAGGGAATTTCTAGAAGTCTGAAGTGAGGACTTCTAGAATTCCGTGGAAGAGAGGATTTCTAGAATGTGGTGGGAGAGAGGCCATATAGAATTCTGCAGAATAGAGGATTTTAGAATTCTGTGGAATAGGGGATTTGTAGAACTCTATGGAATAGGTGACTTCTAGAATTCTGTGTAATAGGGATTTTATAGAAATCTGAAGAGAGGACTTCTAGACTTCTGTGGAAGAGAGGATTTCTAGAATTTTGTAAACAATAGGCCCTATAGAGTTCAGCGGAATAGAAGATTTATAGAATTCTGTGGTAGAGAGGACTTCAGGAATCCTTTAGAATACAGAACATCCAGAATTCTATGGTAGAGTATACTTCTAGAATTCTTTGGAATAGTGAATTTCTATTATTCTGTGGAATACATGGCTTATAGAATTCTGTGGAAGAGAGGATTTATAGAATTCTGTGGAAAAGTTGACTTCCAGAATTCTGTAGAATAGGGGATTTCTAGAATTCAGGGCAATGGAGGACTTCTACAATTCTGTGGAATAGGTAATTTCTAGAAATCTGAAGAGAGGACTTCTAGAATTCTGTGGAAGAGAGGATCTCTAGAATTTTGTGGAAGAGAGGACTAGTAGAATTCTTTGGAAGGATTTCTATCGTTCTGTGGAATAAATGATTTATAGAATTCTGTGGAAGAGAGGATTTCTAGAATTCTGTGGAAGAGTTGAATTCTAGAATTCTGTAGAATAGAGGATTTCCAGAAATCGGAGGAAAGGAGGACTTCTACATTTCCGTGCAATTGGGATTTTTTTGAAATCTGAAGACAAGGACTTTCAGAATTCTATGGAAGATATGATTTCTAGAATTTTGTGGAAAAGGGGCCATATAGAATTCAGTAGAATAGATGATTTTCAGAATTCTGTGTATTAGAGGACAGGATTTCTGTGGAATACAGAACATCCAGAATTCTGTGGTAGAATGGACTTCTAGAATTCTGTGGAATATCTATCATTCTGTGGAATTGATGATTTATATAATTCTGTGGAAGAGGGGATTTCTAGAATTCTGTGGAAACATTGACTACTAGAATTCTGTAGAATAGGGGATTTCTAGAATTCGGATGAATATTTTGTCTTGAACATTAATTTACCAGAAACTAAATAACAACACAAATTAATAAGCGTAACACAAATAAACCTACTTTTCTTATTTTATGAAAATTAAATATTTCCAAAAAAGTCATTATAAGACTAAAGACATGGCAATGGGCTGCTAAAATATTCACTGCTGGTATGTGTAAGGCACATAAGGGAAATGAATACAACACAATTACAGTAATAAGTCATTAATCAATGTTGTAGTTTGTTATTAATAATTATGTATATCAGGATATTGTAAAAATTAAGTTATGAAGTTTTATTAAAACCATTCTTACTTAACATTATATTATTAATAGCTAGGCAGCAAAAATGTTGGTTGGGGGGTTGTGAGCTGAATGCATCCTGGGCACCACGAGTTTGACACGCTTGCACTAAACACTTCAGCCACAAAACACAAGGCCAGAATCCATCCTTGAACCCATGAAATGTAACTTCTAATATTTACTGTGACACTCCCAGTATTCCTGAAACTCACCACCTTTTTACCTGAGGGCCATCACTGCTCCGTCTACCATGTGATACATTGGTTCCCACATGGCCAGTAGGACACCCACTTAGAGTTCTAGGCTTCTTTAAGTAAATAATAGATGTTTCATTCACTGTTTAATGTGCTCTTTACTCAATTTCAAAGATTTCCTGCATCTTAGATACCATTTCTACACTAACAACTCACTAGGAGAAGTCTTTTTCACCTGTTCTATACGAGTTCTCACCTACTTACTGTTATTTTCTCTGAATTATTCATGTTTTCTTGTAGTTTTCTATATGAGGCCTACTTTACTAAGCATTGCCCACAAGTACAAACAAATTCCTGCACACTATCATGAACCCGAGAAGCTCTGGAACATTGACTCCCAACTATGTTATTTTTTTTTTTAGGTTTATTATTTTTTATTTATTTTTATTAATTATCTGTGTACATATTTTAACATTGCCCCCCCTCCCATACTACCCTCCCTCCCCAGAGTTTTGTGTCCATTGGTTGTACTTATATGCATGTATACAAGTCCTTGAGTTAATCTCTTATCTCCCCAGATCTCTCTACCGTCCCGGCTGAAATTTGACAGTATGCTTGTTGCTTTTCTGCCTTTATATCTGTTTTTTGGTTCATCAGTTTATAATGTTCTTTAATATCCATAAATGAGTGAGGTCATGTGGTATTTCTCTTTCATTGATTGGCTTATTTCACTCAGCATGATGTTCTCCAATTCCATCCAGGTTGCTGCAAATGATGAGAATTCCTTCTTTTTTATGGCAGCATAGTATTCCATTGTGTAGATGTACCATAGTTTTTTGGTCCAATCATCTGCTGATGGGCACCTAGGCAGTTTACAGATTCTACCTATTGTAGATTGTGCTGCTATGAACATATGGGGTGCATATATCCTTTCTGATTAGTGTTTCTAGTTTCTTGGGATATATTCCTAGGAGTGGGATTACTGGGTCAAATGGGAGTTCCATTTTAAGTTTTTTGAGGAAACTCCATACATTGGAGTTTAAGCTGTCTGTAGATGTTGGAGAATAAACCTTTATCACTGATAACATTTGCAACTATGTTCTCTCATACAGTGGGCTTTCTTGTTGTTTTGTTGATGGTTTCTTTTGCTGTAAAAAAGCTTTTGATTTTGATGTAGTCCCATTTGTTTATTTTCTCTTTAGTTTCCATTGCCCTAGGGGCAGTATCAGTGAACAAGTTCTTTTGGCATATGTCTGAGATTTTGCTGACTATGGATGCCTCTAGTATTTTTATGGTTTCCTGTCGTATGTTTAAGTCCTGTATCCATTTGGAGTTTATTTTTGTGTATGGTGTATTGGTTATCTAGTTTCATTCTTTTGCATGTATCTGTTCAATTTTTCCAACACCATTTATTGAAGAGACTTTCTTGACTCCATTGTATATTTGTGCCTTCTCCCAACTATGGTTTACAGTTATTGCTTCATTGCAGTTAAGTCTAAGGCTGTCCAAAATAACACCACTGATAAAGGTTTAATCTCCAACATCTACAGACAGCTGATACAACTAAATAAAAGGAAGATGAATGATCTAATTAAAAAATGGGCAATGGATCTAAATAGAATATTTTCAAAAGAAGACAGAAGGAAGGCCAAGAGGCACATGAAAACATGCTCAAAGTCACTAATTATCCGAGAGATGCAAATTAAAGCAACAATGTGGTACCATCTCACACCTGTCAGAATGGCCAACATCAACAAATCAATAAACAACAAGTGTTGGTGAGGTTGCGGAGAAAAAGGAACCCTCGTGCACTGCTGGTGGGAATGCAGACTGGTGCAACCACCGTGGAGAACAGTGTGGAGTTTCCTCAAAAAACTGAGAATGGAACTCCCATTTGACCCAGTAATTCCACTTCTAGGAATATATTTCAAGAAACTAGAAACACCAATCAGAAAGGATATATGCACCCCTATGTTCATAGCAGCACAATCTACAATAGCCAGAATCTGGAAACAGCCTAGGTGACTGTCAGCTGATGATTGGATCCAAAAACTATGGTACATCTACACAATGGAATACTATGCTGCCATAAAAAAGAAGGAATTCTCATCATTTGCAGCAACCTGGATAGAATTGGAGAACATCATGCTGAGTGAAATAAGCCAATCAATGAAAGAGAAACACCACATGACCCCACTCATTTGTGGATAATAAAGATCATTATAAACTGATGAACCAAAAGATAGATATAGAGACAGTAAAGCAACAAGCAGATTGTCAAATTACAGCGGGGAGGGGAGGAGGGTCTGGGGGAGATAATAAATCAACCCAAGGACTTGTATACATGCATATAAGTATAACCAATGTACATAAAACTCTGGCAAGGGAGGGGATATGTGGGAGGGAAGAAGGGGGGCAAAAAATCAATAAAACATGTAAAAATAAATAAAATTAAATTAAATTAAATTAAAAAATCAATAAAATATTTTTTTAAAAAATTAAAAATTAAAATTAAAAAAAAGTCTAAGGCTGTCCAAAGCTGCTTAAATGTCCTTATTTCTCTATTTCAAGGATATTCTGCCTTGTATGACACACATTTATAGTTCTAGGCTCCTTTAAGTAGATAATAGAGGTTTCATACACTATTTTATAAGCTCCTTACTCTATTTTAAGTATTTCCTGCATCTTAGATAACCATTCTACACTATTAACTAATTGGAGAAGTCTTTTCTACATTTTCTGTATGAATTCTCACCTACTTACTGTTATTTTCTCTGAATAACTCATGTTTACATAGTTTCCTATATGAGGCATACTTGAAGTGTAAGCATTGCCCATATGTAAAAACAACTTCCTACACACTGTTATGAACCTGAAAAGCTATGGAACATTGACTCTCAACTATATTTTAGAGTTTAATGCTACATTGAAATGAAGTCTAAGGCTTTCCAAAGCTGTTAAATGTGCTTATTTCTATATTTCTAGGATATTCTGCATTGTATCACACACATTTCCAATTTTAGGCTTCCTTAAGTAAATAAAAGTGGTTTCATACACTGTTTAATATGCTCTTTACTCTATTTTAAGGCTTTTCTGGATCTTAGATACCCTTCCTACACTAACAACTGACCTGAAGAAGTATTCTTCACCTGTTCTGTACAAGTTCTCACCTACTTACTGTTATTTTCTATAAATTACTCATGGTTTCTTCTATAACTGTATACATTGCCCACAAGTACAAACAATTTCCAACACACTGTTATGAACCTGAGAAACTCTGGAACATTGTCTCTCAACTATGTTTTAAAGTTTAATACTACATTGCAGTGAAGTCTAAGGAATTCCAAAGCTATTAAATGTGCTTATTTCTCTATTTCTAGGATATTCTGCATTGTATCACACACATTTACAGTTCTAGTCTCCTTTAAGTAAATAATTGCGGTTTCATACACTGTTTAATGTGCTCTTTACTCTCTTTTAAGGATTTCCTGCATCTTAGATACCCTTTCTACACTAACAACTGACTTGGAGAAGTATTTTTCACCTGTTCTATACGAGTTCTCACCTACTTACTGTTATTTTCTCTGAATTTCTCGTTTTCTTGTAGTTTTCTATATGAGGCCTACTTGTCTAAGTGTAAGCATTGCCCACAAGTAAACAACTTCCTACACATTGCTATGAACCTGAGAAGCTCTGGAACATTGTCTCTGAATTATGTGTTAGAGTTTAATGCTACATTGCAGTAAAGTCTAATGCTTTCCAAAGCTGCTTAAATGTGCTTATTTCTCTATTTCATGGATATTATGCCTTGTGTGACACACATTTACAGTTGTAGGCTCCTTTAAGTAAATAATAGAGTTTTTATACACTTGCTACATCTTAGATACCTTTTCTACACTAATAACTGACTTGAAGAAGACGTTTTCACTTGATCTGTACAAGTTCTCACCTACTTACTGTTATTATCTCTTAATTTCTCATGTTTTCTTGTAGTGTCTTACATCTTGCCTTCTCATCTAAGTATAAGCAATGCCCACATGTACAAACAACTTCCTACACACAGTTATGGACCTGAGAAACTTTGGAACATTGAGTCTCAGCTATGTTTTAGAGTTTATTACTATATTGCAGAGAAGTCTAACACTTTCCAAAGCTGATAAATGTGCTTATTTCTCCATTTCAGGTTTATTCTGCACTGTATGACACTCATTTGCAGTTCTAAATGCCTTTAAGTAAATAATAGAGGTTTCATACACAGTTTAATGTGCTCTTTCCTCTATTTTAAGGATTTACTGCATTTTAGATACCCTTTTTACAATAACAACTGACATGAAGAAGTCTTTTTCACCTCTGTTCTATAAGAGTTCTCACCTACTTACTGTTTTTTTTTCTAATTACTTATGTTTTCTTGTACTTTCCTATATGAGGCTCAATTGTGTAAGTATAAGCATTGCCCACAAAAAAACAACTTCCTATGCACTGTTATGAACCTGAGAAGCTCTGTAACATTGATGATCAACTTTGTTTTAGAGTTTAATGCTACATTGCAGTGAAGTCTAAGGCTTTCCAAAGTTTTAAATGTGCTTATTTCTGTATTTCAAGGATATTCTGCATTGTATGACACACATTTACAGTTGTAGGCTCCTTTAAGTAAATAATAGAGGTTTCATACACTGTTCACTGTGCTCTTTACTCTATTTTAAAGATTTCCTGCATCTTAGATACCCTTTCTACACTAACAACAGATTTGGAGAAGTCTTTTCTACCTGTTCTATGGGAGTTCTCAACTATTTACTGTTATTTTCTCTGAATTACTCATACTTTCTTGTAGTTTCCTAAATTAGTCCTTTTTTTCTAAATATATGCATTGCCCACAAGTACTAACAACTTCCTACACACTGTTATGAACCTAAGAAGCTCTGGAACATTGAATATCAACTTTGTTTCACAGTGTAATGCTACATTGCAGTGAAGTCTAAAGCTTTTCAAACTGCTTAAATGTACTTATTTGTCTATTTCAAAGATATTCTGCCTTGTATAACACACATTTAGAGTTCTAGGCTCTTTTAAGTAAATAATAGAGGTTTCATTCACTGTTTAATGTGCTTTTATTTTATTTTTAAGGATTTCCTGCATCTTAGATATTATTTCTACACTAACAATTGACCTAGGTAAGTCTTTTTTCCATATTCTGATTAAGAAAAACTTACAGAATTCTGTGGAATAGACAGTTTCTATAACTCTGTTGAATAGGCGATTTGTAGAATTCTGTGGACGAGATTACCTATAGAATTCTGTGGTGAGGGGTTTTCTAGAATTCTGTAGAATTGGGGATTTCTAGAGTTTTGTGGAAAAGAGAATTTTTAGAATTCTGTGGAATAGATTTCTAGAATTCTGAGGAATAGATGATTTAAAGAATTCTGTGGAAGAGAGGATTTATTGACTTCTAGAATTCTGTAGAATAGGGGATTTATAGAATTGAGAACAAAGTAGGACTTCTACAATTCTGTGAAATAGGGGATTTCTAGAATTGTGTGGAAGAGAAAATTTTTAGAAATCTGTTCAATATGGGTGTTCTAGAATTCTTTAGAATAGAGCTTTTCTACAATTCAGAGAAAGGGAGTAATTTTAGAATTTTTTGTACTAGGGGATTTCTAGAACTCAATGGAATAGGGGACTTCTACAATTCTGTGGAATAGGGAATCTCTAGAATTCGGAGAAAAGAAAGGACTTCTACAATTCTGTGGAATAGGGATTTTCTAGAAATCTGAAGAAAGGACTCCTAGAATTTTTTGGAAGAGAGGATTTCTAGAATGTTGTGGAAGGGAGGCCATATAGAATTAAGCGGAATTCAGGATTTTTAGAATTCTGTGTTAGAGAGGACTTCAGGAATCCTGTAGAATACAAACATCCTGAATTCTGTGGTGAGTGGACTTACAGAATTTTGTGGAATAGGGAATTTCTGTCATTCTGTGGAATAGAAGATTTTTAGAATTCTGTGGTAGGAGATTGCTAGAATTCTTTAGAATAGATGTTTTCTAGAATCCTGTGGAATAGGGGGTTTCTAGAATTCTGTGGAATAGATTTCTAGAATTCTCTGGAATAGATTTCTAGAATTCTGAGAGAGGATGTATAGAAATCTGTTTAAGAGAGGATTTCTAGAATTCTGTGGAATAGAAGCTTTCTAGAATTCTGTACAATAGAGTACTTACAAAATTTTGTGGAATAAAACATTTCTATAATTCTGTGGAATAGGAGATTTCTACTCTTCTGTGGAAGAGATCACTTGTAGAATTCTGGGGCAGAGAAAACTTCTACAATTCTATGGAATAGGGGATTTCTAGAAATCTGATGAAGAAAGGACTTCTAGAATTTAGTGGAAGAGAAGATTTTTAGAATTCTGTGGAAGAAAGGATTTATACTTTTCTGTGGAATAGAATATTTCTAGAATTCTGTGGATTTAGAGGGTTTCTAATATTCTGAGGAAGAAAGGACTTCTAGAATTCTGTGGAATTGTGAACTTCCAGAATTCTGTAGAAGAGGGGACTTTTAGAATTCTAGAAATCTGTGAGAAGATTTCTAGAATTCGGTGGAAAAAAAGGATTTCTAGAATTCTGTGAATGAGAGGTCTTATATAATTCTGTGGATTAGAGGATTTCCAGAATTCTGTGGAATAGTGGGTTTCTAAAATTCTGTGGAAGAAAGGACTTCTACAATTCTGTGGAATATGGAATTTCTATAGTTGACCTCTAGTATTCTATAGAGTAGGGGATTTCTAGAATTCGGAGGAAGATTTCTACAATTCTGTGTCATAGGGAATTTCTAGAAATCTGAAGAGAGGACTTCTAGGATTCTGTGGAAGTGAGGATTTCTAGAATTTTGTGGAAGAGCGGACATTTAGAATTCAGTGGAAGAAAGGATTTTAAGAATTCTGTGGAAGAGAGGACTTCAGGAATCATGTGGAATAAGGAACATCCAGAATTCTGTGCTAGAGTGGACTTCTAGAAGTCTTTGGAATAGGGGATTTCTATCATTCTGTGGAATAGCTGATTTATGGACTTCTGTGGAAAGGAGGACTTCTAAAATTCTGCAGAGGAGTTGACTTCCACTAAATTCTAGAAATCTGTAGAATAAGGGATTTCTAGAATTCTGATGAATATTTTTTCTTGAACATTAATTTACCAAAAACTAAATAACTACACAAATCAATAAGCATAACACAAATAAACCCACTTTTCTTGTTATATGAAAGTTAAATATTTGCAAACAAGTCTTTACAAAACTAAAGACTTGGCAATGGCCTGCAAAAATATTCCCTGCTGGTATGTGAAAGGCACGTAAAAGAAATGAATACAACATGATTGCAGTAATAAGTAATAAATCAATGTAGTTAGTTATTAATAATTATGTGTAACAAGATATTGTAAAAATTAAGTTACAAAATTTTTATTAAAACCATTCTTACCTAACATTATATTGGCTAGGCTGCAAAAATATTGGTTGCGGGGTTGTGAGCCCTATGCATCCTGGGCACCACGAGTTTGACAAGCTTGCACTAAACACTCAGCCACAAAACACAAATCCAGAATCCATCCTTGAACCCATGAATTGTAACTTCTAATATTTACTGTGACAATCCCAGTATCCCTTAAACTCACCACCTTTTTACCTGAGGGCCATCACTGCTCCGTCTACCATGTGACATGTTGGGTCCCTCCTGGCCAACATCCATCTGTGAGTCTGCTGGGCTCCTAATACACTCTACAATATGATCCTCAAGATGTCACATGACGCATACACATCAGGAAAAAGTTCAACGCTCACACAGCACACATTCCAGTGTGACAATGTAAGGCTCCCATTGCCTACACTCCTATGTGATAAGAATGTTTAGCCCACGCTCCAATCATGTTGTCACTGCAGTGATCCGACTCTTTATGATCCCCTGTGATATGCAAGGATGCCCACTACCCACACTACACTGGGACACCACATTCCTCCCAAAGCCCTCACTTCAACCTCAAACCTAAGCTCCAAATGCCCACCATCAACAAGGAAAACAAGCAGTTTCCAGGCACAAAAATGCCACTGTGATGCTCTAGCGATGATAATGCCATTGCTCCACAGTCACAAGGTTGGGCCCTGTCTGCCCACATTTCCCTCTGACACCAAGATACTTCACTGCCAACACATCACAGTGCTACCCCAGGAATACATTGCCCACCTTCCACACTGACACACACCGTGACCCCCACCAGATACCGAACTGGACACCCGAGGTATTCCATTGATCATACTGCTCTGTCTCAGCCTGAGTCCCCCACAGTGCACCCAAAGTCCACATTCTACT
Organism: Pipistrellus nathusii; assembly: GCA_963693515.1. NCBI lineage: Eukaryota > Metazoa > Chordata > Mammalia > Chiroptera > Vespertilionidae > Pipistrellus > Pipistrellus nathusii. The sequence goes on along the minus strand of OY882876.1, from coordinate 25,655,530 downwards.
CTTATGTTTCATGGCTCTTATAGGACACATTTCAGTGTGACAACTGAGGTGTCCTTCTAGCCACCCATTCACCGTGACGCCTCAAGGCATCCAGTTACCCAGGTTTCCTTTACCATTTTCAGTTGGTCCCACTGCACATTTTCCATTCTCACACTTCAAGTTTTATGACAACACACAAATGTAAAACTTGAGAGCACTCGCTCTCCTTACTTCATTGTGAAATGTTCAGGATTTTCAAGCACATCTTTCATTGGTGAACCTCTAGGCTTCTACTGTCTCCTTTCTATTTCAATCTGTCCAGGGCTCCTACATCCAAGACTTCACTGTGACATTTCAGGGGGCTCCCTATCCACAATCCAACGTGACAGCACAGGGCGTCCTCATGCCAATATAACCCTCCAAAATCCAGCTGAGAACTTTCCACTGTGTCAATACATGGTTCTCACTGCCCACACAAGTCTGTGACACCTTCAGGTCTACTGCTCTCACACTTTATGCCTCCCAGTCCTCACAAACTGCTGTGCTTCCCCATGGCTCCCATTCCCAAGCCTTCTCTCTGGAAACACAACTAACAATGCACTGCTGTGACTCTCCAGGTCTCCCCTCGCCCACACTACTCTGTCACCACTGCTGAGCTCTCAAAGGACACAACTGGTAGTGACACCTGAGAGAAGTCACGGACACAATCTTATGTGACATTCTAGGGCCTCCAAATAACAAACACCACAGGGCTAGACAAGGTCTCCCGAGGGTCACACTGCCCCACCCATCTGCTGGCCTTACAACACACTGCAGTGACAGCACAGGACTCCCGCTACCCACTCCAATGGGCCACCACTGACCTCAACCCCCTTGTGTACCTGAGGGTTACTGAAGGCCACAGTATACAGTGACACCTTCAGATCTTACACTGGCTTCACTGTATTGGGAAACCTGCAGTTTCTTGCTGTCCATCTTTTCCATTGACACCCCAAGATTTCCACAGCTATTGTCCACTGGGACCTATTCAGTACTCCCATTTTACCCTCTGTTGTTGGTCCCAATGGTGCCCAATGTGCAGAATTTTTTCTTGTTATAAGTCATCTCCTGAGGATATTACTTTTGTTGCCTTTAAGAGACAGTGGAAAGGTACAAGTCAGAAGGGGTAGGGATAGCTAGAGAGACACACATCAACTGGTTGCCCAAGGTGCATGCCCCAATGGAGGTTGCAACAATTCCACAACCCAAGTACATTCCCTTGACCTGGATGAAACTCGAGACTCTTGGTACTCAGGCTGACAGACTAAACCAAGCATGTCAAACTCAAAGGCTAACAGGGGCCAAATAAACAAGGTTGATAGTTATATGGACTACAAAAAAAAAGCTTATATTTTCTTAGAAGCATAGGTTTATTTCAATAGAGACATGCTGAATACAAAGGGTCCAAATAAATGAGTAATCATTAACATAAAATAATAGAACATTTTAATAACAATAAATATTTTTTCTTGAACATTAATTTACCAGATACTAAATAACTACACAAATTAATAAGCATAACACAAATAAACCTACTTTTTAAATACATTTTTATTGATGATTTTACAGAGAGGAAGAGAGAGGGATAGAGAGTTAGAAACATCTATGAGAGAGAGAGAGAGAGACATCGGTCAGCTGGCTCCTGCACACCCCCTACTGGTACATGCCCTTGATCAGAATCAAAACTGGGACCTTTCAGTCCTCAGGCTGATACTCTATCCACTGAGCCAAAGCAGTTTTGGCTAAATCTACTTTTCTTGTTTTTTGAAAGTTAAATATTTCCAAACAAGTCATTACAAAACTGAAGACATGGAAATGGGCTGCTAAAATATTCCCTGCTGGTATGTGTAAGGCACATAAGGGAAATTAATACAACATGATTGCAGTAATAAGTAATAAATCAATGTTGTAGTTAGTTATTAATAATTATGTGTAACAGGATATTGTAAAAATTAAGTTACAATGTTTTTATTAAAACCATTTTTACATAACATTATATTGGCTAGGCTGCAAAAATATTAGTTGAGGGGGTTGTGAGCCCTATGTAGCCTGGGCACCATGAGTTTGACACACTTGCACTAAACCAGATGTCGGCAACCTGCTGCTCTAGAGCCGCATGCGGCTCTTTTGAAGCATTGCTGCGGCTCCCAGCAGGGCCGACACTAGCAGGGCCGATAGCAGGGGGCAGGCGGGGAGCTGTATCACAGCGCTCTGTATGGCAGGTTGCGGGCAACTTCGCGTCGCTAGGCAACCACAGTGTCCCTGTCCTGGCCCAGCCTCCTTCTACTCTCACTAAAAATCAATGGAAAATAAATTAATGCCATATCTACAAATGTGAATAATCTAAAAAGTGATGGATGTGGTCATTCAGATTGTTAATAAGATAATGGCAAAGGGTTTAAACCACTGCCAGTTCTGTTTGCTATTGGATGAGGTGGAAAGCATATATTCTGACCTCCTGCTCCACAACATGGTCCGGTGGCTGTCCAGAGGGTAGGTGCTAAAACGCTTTGTCGCATGTTTGGAAGAAGTAAAAACTTTCCTGGCCAGCAAAGAGCTCACCTTTGCTGAGCTGGAACAACCAGAGTGGCTGGAAAAATTACATTTTATGGTAGACATGACAGCACATCTAAACACACTAAATACAACCCTTCAGGGGAAAGGAAGCACAGCCCTGCACATGCTGGAGGAGGTTTTGGCATTCGAGCGCAAGTTGACAGTGTTTGTCAAAGATTTACAGAGAGGTACACTGTCTCACTTTCCCTCTTTAAGAGAGTTCAAACAAAGTCATGATACGATAAATTTGGAATATTTGAAGTCTGCAATCACCACAATGCAAAGTTTGTTTGGGAAATGATTCTGTTAGTTCAGAGAGGACAAAACCACATTATCCTTTCCTGTCACTCCCCTGGCGATCGATCCATCCCTATTGAATATGACTGCATTTGCATGTGTAAGTCAAACTGATCTTGAGATAGAACTGGCTGATATAGCCGACAAAGATATATGGGTGTCCAAGTTCAAATGCTTGACAGCTACTCTTGAGGATGTTGCCCCTCAGAAGGCCATTTTGGCTCAGAATCTTAAATGGAGTGATATTGAAAACCTTCCCAAACAGGACAAACTTGTATTCGAAACATGGAATGCCATCCCCATCACTTATGTAAACATAGAGAAAGTATGCATTTGGAGTCCTGTCGATCTTCGGCTCCACATATGTATGTGAGCAGATCTTCTCCAACATGAACTATATTAAAAACAAACATTGATCATGCCTCACAGATGACAACTTGCAAGCCTGTGTGAAAATGAAGGTAAAGTCTTACAGCCCTGATGTGCAGACACTGTGCACTGAGGTTCAGGAGCAAAAATCCCATTAACCAGGTAAATTAAATTTTTTAATTAGCTATTAATTTGCAAAAATATATTTTACATTGTTAAGTGAAAAAGTCCTTTTTATCTTCAGATTGACAGCTAACTGCACGATCCGGTCTATAGCATTAAGGTAAGAAACAGTATATGCAGTGTTATATTTGTTTTAAATGTCGCAATGGTTTTGCAGCTCCCAGTTTTTTTTTTTCCTTCGGAAACGGGTCCAAGTGGCTCTTTATGTTCTAAAGGTTGCAGACCCCTGCACTAAACACTCAGCAACAAAACACAAGGCCAGAATCCATCCATGAACCCATGAATTGTAACTTCTAATATTTACTGTGACACACCCAGTATGCCTTAAACTCAACACCTTTTTTTTTACCTGAGGTCTGCCACTGCTCCGTCTACCATGTGACACCTTGGGTCCCTCATGACCAACATCCGTCTGTGAGTCTGCTGGGCTCCTAATACACACTACACTGTGATCCTCTAGATGTCACACAGAGCAAACACATCAGGGACACGTTCAGCACTCAAACAGCACACATTCCAGTGTGACAATGTAAGGTTCCCAGTGCCTACACTCCTATGTGATAAGAACAGGTAGTCCACGCTCCAATCATGTTGTCACTGCAGTGATCCGACTCTTTATGATCCCCTTGATATGCAAGGATGCCCACTACCCACACTGCACTGCTACACCACACTCCTCCCAAAGCCCTCACTTCAACCTCAAACCAAAACTCCAAATGCTCACCCTCCACAAGAACAACAAGCAGTTTCCAGGCACAGAACGCCACTGCAATGCTCCAGTGATGATAATGCCATTGCTCCACAGTCACAAGGTTGGGCCTGTCTGCCCACATTCCCCTCTGACACCAAGATATTTCACTGCCAACACATCACAGTGCCACCCCAGGAATACGTTGCCCACATTCCACACTGACACACACTGTGCTCCCCCTGCAGACACTGCACTGGACACCTGAAGTGTTCCAGTGATCACACTGCTCTGTCACAGCCTGAATCCCCCATCGGCCTGGCATCAACAGTCTTCTTTAAAGTCCTGGAGACCCCATTCCCACAATCCCATGTGACCTTTAAGGGCTCAGCCTACACTCATTACTGTACAGCACTACATCTTCCACTGACAAGCTGATGAGATTTCAATAACCCCTCCCCACTATCACACCACAGGGGTCTCATACTACACATACACATTTGGGACAGTTCCTGCATTTTAGATATCCTTTCTACACTAAAAACTGACTAGAATTATTTGTTGCCTGTTCTATGGGAGTTCTCACTACTTACTGTTATTTTCTCTGAATTACTCATGTTTTCTTGGAATTTCCTATATGAGGCCTACTTGTCTAAGTATAAGCGTTGCCCACAAGTACAAACAACTTCCTCTACAATGTTATGAAGCTGCGAAGCTCTGGAACATCGATTCTCAACTATGTTTTAGAGTTTAATACTATATTGCAATGAGTTCTATGGATTTCAAAAGCTATTAAATGAGCATATTTTTTCTCTTTCAAGGATATTCTCCATTGTATGACACACATTTAAGTGAATAATGGAGATTTCATACACTATTTAATGTACTGTATACTCTGTTTTAAGGATGTCCTGCATCTTTGATACCTATTCCTAGATTTTGCCTTCTCTAAATATAAGCATTGCCCATATGTATAAACAACTTCCTACACAATGTTATGAACCTCTGAAGATCTGCAAAATTGTCACTGAACTGAGTTTTAGAGTTTAATAATACATTGCAGGGAATATCCTTTCCAAAGCTGCTGAAATGTGCTTATTTCTCTATTTCAAGGATATTCTGCCTTGTATGACACACATTTACAGTTATAGGCGGCCTTTGAGTAAATAATAGATGTCTCATACACTGTTTAATGTGCTCTTTACTCTAATTAAAGATTTACTGCATATTAGATACCTTTCAACACTAACAACTGACTTGGAGAAGTCTTTTTGACCTGTTCTATATGAGTTCTCACCTACTTACTATTATTTCCTCTGAATTACTCATGTTTTCCTGTAGTTTTGTATATGAGGCCTACTTGTCTAAGTGTAATCATTGTCCACAAGTACAAACAACTTCCAACACACTGTTATGAACCTGAGAATCTCTGGCATATTTTCGCTCAACTATGTTTTATTTTTTTTAAAATATATTTTATTGATTTTATACAGAGAGGAAGGGAGAGAGATAGAGAGCTAGAAACATCGATGAGAGAGAGTCATCGATCAGCTGCCTCTTGCACAACCCCCACTGGGGATATGCCCGCAACTAAGGTACATGCCCTTGACCGGAATCGAACCCGGGCCCTTTCAGTCCCCAAGCCGACGCTCTATCCATTGAGCCAAACCGGTCCTGGCTCAACTATGTTTTAGAGTTTAATGCTACATTGCAGTGAAGTATAATGTTTCCCAAAGCTGCTTAAATGTGCTTATATCTCTATTTCATGGATATTCTTCCTTGTATGGCACATATTTATAATTCTAGGCTCCTTTAAGTGAATAATAGAGGTTTCATACATTGTTTAATGTGCTCTTTACTCTAATTAAGGATTTCCTACAACTTAGATACCCTTTCTACACTAACAATGACATGGAGAAGTCTTTTACTCCTGTTTTATTCGAGTTCTCACCTAGTTATTGTTATTTTCTCTTAATTAGTCATGTTTTCTTTTAGTTTTCCTTTATGAGTCCTACCTGTCAAAGTATAAGATTTGTCCATAAGTACAAACAACTTCCTAAGGACTGTTATGAACCTGAGAATCTCTGGAACATTGTTTCTCAACAATGTTTTAGGGTTTAATGCTACATTGCATTGAAGTCTAAGCCTTTCTCAAAGCTCCTTAAATTTGCTTACTTCTATAGTTCATGGATATTCTGCCTTGTATGACACACCTTTACAGTTCTAGGCTCTTTTAAGTAAATACAAGAGATTTTATACATTGTTTAATGTGCTCTTTTCTCTATCTGATGATTTCCTGCCCCTTAGATACCCTTACTACACTAACAACTGACTTGAAGAAGTCTTTTTCACCTGTTCTGTATTAGTTTTCACTGAATTTAAGCAGCTTTGGGAAACCTTAGACTGATATTTTCTCTGAATTACTGATATTTTCTCTGAATTACTCATGTTTTTTTGTAGTTTTCTATATGAGGCATACTTGTCTAAGTATAAGAATTGCCCCAAAATACAAACAACTTCCTACACACTGTTAGAAATGGAAATGCTCTGGTACATTGTCTTTCAACTATATTTTAGGGTATAATGCTACCTGGATGTGAATCAAAGGTTTTCCACAGCTGCTTAAATGATCTTATTTCTCTTTATCAATGATATTCTGCCTTGTATGTCACACATTTATAGTTCTAGGGTCCTTTGAGTAAATAATAGAGGTCTCATACACTGTTTAATGTGCTCTTTATCTAATTAAGGATTTCCTCTGAATTACTTATGTTTTCCTGTAGTTTTGTATATGAGGCCTACTTGTCTTAGATACCCTTTCTACACTAACAACTGACTTGGAGAAGTCTTTTCTACCTGTTCTGTTGGAGTTCTCATCAATTTACTGTTATCTTCTTTGAATTACTCATGTTTTCTTGTATTTTTCTATATGAGGCCTACTTGTCTAAGTATAGACATCGCCCACAAGTACAAATACTTCCTACACACTGGTATGAACCTGAGAAGCCCTGGAACATTGTCTCTCAACTATGTTTTAGAGTTTCGTGCTACATTGCAGTGAAGTCTAAGGTTTCCCAAAGCTGCTTAAATGTGATAATTTCTCTATTTCAAGGATATTCTTCCATGTATGACACACACTTACAATTCTATGCTGCTTTAAGTAAATAATAGAGGTTTCATATACTGTTTAATGTTCTCTTAATTCTAATTAAGGATTTCCTGCATCTTAGATACCCTTTCTACAATGACAACTGACATGGAGAAGTCTTTTTCACCTGTTCTATACAAGTTCTCACTTACTTACTGTTATTTTCTCTTAATTACTCATGTGTTCTTATAGTTTCCTATATGAGGCCTACTTGTCTAAGTATAGGCATCACCCACAAGTACAAGCAACTTCCTACACACTGTTATGAACCTGAGAAGCTCTCGATCATTGTCTCTCAACTATGTTTTAGAGGTTAATGCTACGTTACAGTGAAGTCTAAGGCATTTTAAAACAGCTTAAATATGCTTATGCCTTGATTTCATGGATATTCTGCCTTTTATACCACACATTTACAGTTCTTGGCTCCTTTAAGTAAATAATAGATGTTTTATACACTGTCTAATGTGCTCTTTACTCTAATTAAGGATTTCCTTCATCTTAGATACCCTTTGTACACTAACAACTGCCTAGGAGAAGTCTTTTCTCCCTTTCTATAGAGTTCTCATCTATTTATTGTTATTTCCTCTGAATTAATCATGTTTTCTTGTAGTTTCTTAGATGAGGCCTACATGTCTAAGTATAAGCATCGCTCACAAGTACAAACAACTTCCTAAACACTGTTATGAACCTGAGCAGCTCTGGTATATTGTCTCTCAACTATATGTTAGAGTTTAATGCTATGTAAAAGGCTTTCCAAAACTGCTTAAATGTGCTTATTTCCCTATTTCAAGGATATTCTGTCTTGTATGACACACATTTACAGTCCTAAGTCCTTTAAGTAATAGACATTTTATATACTGTTTAATGAGCACTATGCTCTAATTAAGGATGTCCTGTGTCTTAGATAACCTTTCTACACTAACAATTACTTGAAGAAGTCTTTTCTACCTGTTCTATGCAAGTTCTCATCTATTGTTATTTTCTCTGAATTACTCATGTTTTCTTGTAATTTACAATATGAGACCGAGTTGTATGAGTACAAGCATTGCCCACAAGTACAAACAACTTCCAACACACTGTTATGAACCTGAGAAGCTCTGGAACATTGTCTCTCAACTATGTTTTAGAGTATCATGCTACATTGCAGTAAAGTCTGAGGCATTCTAAAACAGCTTAAATATGCTTATACCTCAATTTTAAGGATATTCTGCCTAATATGACATACATTTACAGTTATTGGCTCCTTTAAGTAAATAATATAGGTTTCATACACTGTTTAATGTTCTCTTTACTCTAATTAAAGATTTCCTACATCTTAGATACCCTTTCTAAACTAACAACTCACTTGGAAGAAGTCTTTTCTATCTGTTCTATGCAATCTCTCGTCTATTTACTGTTATTCTTTCTGAATTGCTCTTCTTTTCTTTCGGTTTCCTTTATAAGGCCTACTTTTTCATGTAAAAGAATTGCCCCCAAGTACAAACAACTACCTACACACTTTTATGAACCTGAGCAGCTCTAGAACATTGTCTCTCTACTATATTTTAGAGTTTAATGCTACATTGCAGTGAAGTCTAAGGCTTTCCAAAGCTGCTTAAATGTGCTAATTTCTCTATTTCAAGGGTATTCTGCCTTGTATGACAAGCATTTACAGTTCTAGGCTTTTTAAAGTAAATAATAGAGGATTTATGCACTGTTTAATGAGCTCTGTACTCTAATTAAGGATTTCCTGCATCTAAAATACACTTTCTACACTAATTACTGACTTCGAGAAGTCTTCTACCTGTTCTGTGCAAGTTCTCATCTATTTATTGTTATTTTCTCTGAAATACTCATGTTTTCTTGTGATTTCCTATATGAGGCCTACTTGTCTAAGTATAAGCATTGTCCACAAGTACAGAAAATTTCATATACAATGGAATGAACTTGAGAAGCTCTGCAACATTGTCTCTCAACTATGTCTTAGAGTTTAATGCTACAATGCATTAAAGTCTAAGACTTTCCAGGGTTGCCTAAATGTGCTTATTTTTCTATTTCAAGGATATTCTGCCTTGTATGACACACATTTACAGTTCTAGGCTCCTTTATGTAAATAATAGAGGTTGTATACACTGTTTAATGTGCTCATTACTCTAATTAAGGATTTCCTCCACCTTAGAAACACTTTCTACACTAACAATTGACTTGGAGAAGCCTTTTTCGCCAGTTCTATGGGACTTCTTTCCTACTTATTGTTATTTTCTCTAAATTACTCATGTTTTCTTGTAGTTTCCTATATGAGGCCTAGTTGTCTAACTATAAGCATTTCCCACGAGTACAAGTAACTTCCTACACACTGTTATGAACCTGAGTAGTTCTGGAACATTGTCTCTCCACTTTGCTTTAGAGTTCAATTTTACATTGAAGACTTAAAAGGCTTTCCAAAGCTGCTTAAATTTGCTTATTTCTCTATTTTAAGAATATTGTGGCTTGTATGACACACATTTACAGTTCTCGGCTCCCTTAAGTAAATAATAGAGGTTTAATATGCTCTTTAATTAAAATTTTACTGCATTTTAGATACCCTTTCTACTAACAACTCACTTGGAGAAGTCTTTTCTACATGTTCTATGCGAGTTCTCATGTATTTACTGTTATTCTCTCTGAATTACTCATGTTTTCTTGTAGTTTCCTATATGAAGCCTACTTGTATATGTATGATGAGCATTGCCCACAAGTACAAACAACTTCCTATATGTTATGAACCTAGAAGCTCTGAAATATTCTCCCTCAAATATGTTTTAGAGTTTCATGCTACATTGCACTGAAGTCTAAGGCTTTCTAAAGCTTCTTAAATGTGCCTATTTCTCTATTTCTAGGATATTCTGCCTTGTATGACACACATTTACAGTTCTACGCTCCTTTAAGTAAGTAGTAGAGGTTTTATACACTGTTTAATGTGTTCTTTACTCTAACTAAGGTATTCCTGCATCCTTGATACCTTTCTACACTAACAACTGTCTTGGAAAAGTCTTTTTTCTCAGTTTTATAAGAGTTCTCACCTACTTACTGTTATTTTCTCTGAATTACTAATGTTTTCTTGTAAATTCCTATATGAGGTGTACTTGCCTAAGTATACGCATTGCCCACAAGAAGGAACAACTTCCTACACACTATTATTAACCTGAGAAGCTGTGGAAGATTGTCTCTAAACTATGTTTCATAGTTTAAGGCTACATTACAGTGAAGTCTAAGGTTTCCCAAAGCTACTTCAATGTGCTTATTTCTCTATTTCAAGGATATTCTTCATTGTATGACACATATTTTCAGTTCTAGGCTCCCTTAAGTAAAGAATACATGTTTCATATAAACTGCTTAATGTTCTCTTCACTCTAGTTAAGGACTTCCTGCATATTAAATACCCTTTCAACACTAACAACAGACTTGGAAAAGTCTTTTTCATCTGTTCTATATGAGTTCTCACCTACTTACTGTTATTTTCTCTGATTAACTCATGTTTCCTCCTACTTTCCTATATGAGGCATACTTCTCTAAGTATAAGCATCGCCCACAAGTAGAAACAACTTCCACATACAGTTATGAATCTGAGAAGCTCTGGAACATTGTCGCTCAACTATGTTTTAGAGGGTTTTTTTTAATATATTTTATTGATTTTTGTACAGAGAGGAAGGGAGAGAGAGAGAGAGTCAGAAACATTGATGAGAGAGAGTCATCAAATCAGCTGCCTCTTGCACACACCCCCTACTGGGGATATGCCCGCAACCAGGGTACATGCCCTTGACCAGAATCGAACCCGGAACCCTTCAGTCCCCAAGCCGATGCTCTATCCAATGAGCCAAACCAGTCCCGGCTGTTTTAGAGTTTAATGCTACAATACAGTGAAGACTAAAGCATTCTAAAACAGATTAAATGTGCTTATACCTCGATTTCAAGGATATTCTGCCTTGTATAGCACACATTTACATTTCTTGGCTCCATTAAGTAAATAATAGAGGTTTCATACACTGTTTAATGTGCTCTTTACTCTAATTAAGGATTTCTGGCATCTTAGGTACCCTTTCTACACTAACAACTGATTTGTAGAAGTCTTTCGTACCTTTCTATTGAGTTCTCATCTATTTACTGTTATTTCCTCTTAGTAACTCATGTTTTCTTGTAGTTTCCTATATGAGCCCTGCTTTTCTAAGTATAAGCATTGCCCACAAGTACAAACAACTTTCAACACACTGTTATAAACCTGAGCAGCTCTGGAATATTTTTTCACAACTATGCTTTAGAGTTTAATGCTACATTGCAGTGAAGTCTAAAGCTTTCCAAAGATGCTTAAATGTGCTTATTTCTCTATTTCAACAATATTCTGCCTTGTATGGCACACATTTACACTTCTAGGCTTTTTAAGTAAATAATACAGGATTTATACACTGTTTAATGAGCTCTATGCTCTAATTAAGGATTTCCTGCATCTTAGATACCCTTTCTACCCTAACAACTGACTTGGAGAAGTCTTTCCTACCATTCTAAGGGGTTCTCATTTATTTACTGTTATTCCCCCTGAATTACTTACGTTTTCTTGTAGTTTCCTATATGAGGCCTACTTGTATATGTATGAGCATTGCCCACAAGTACAAACAACTTCTACACACGTTTATGAACCTGAGAAACTCTGCAACATTGTCTCTCAACTATGTTTTAGAGTTTAATGCTACATTGCAGTAAAGTCTAAGGCTTTCCAAGTTTGCTTAAATGTGCTTATTTTTCTATTTCTAGGATATTCTGCAGTATATAACAAAAATTTACAGTTCTAGCCTCCTTTAAGTAAATAACAGAGGTTTTATACACTGTTTAATGAGCTCTATACTCTAATAAAGAATTTTCTGCATCTGAGATACACTTTCTACACTAACAACTGACTATACAAGTCTTTTCTACATGTTCTATGAAAGTTCTCGTCTCTTTATTGCTATTTTCTCTGAATTACTCATGTTTTCTTTTTTTTATTTTATTTATTTCTACATATTGTATTGATTTTTTTGCCCCCCGCCCTCCCTTTCACATATTCCCTCCCTCCCTAGAGTTCTATGTCCATTGGTTGTACTTATATGCATGTATACAAGTCCTTGGGTTGATCTATCATATCCCCCAGATCCTCCTCCCATCCCCACTGTAATTTGACAATCAGCTTGTTGCTTTACTGTCTCTATATCTATCTTTTGGTTCATCAGTTTATAAAGATCTTTATTATCCACAAATGAGTGAGGTCATGTGGTGTTTCTCTTTCATTGATTGGCTTATTTCACTCAGCATGATGTTCTCCAATTCCATCCAGGTTGCTGCAAATGATGAGAATTCCTTCATTTTTATGGCAGCATAGTATTCCATTGTGTAGATGTACCATGGTTTTTGGATCCAATCATCTTCTGACGGGCACCTAGGCTGTTTCCAAATTCTGGCTATTGTAGATTGTGCTGCTATGAACATAGGGGTGCATATATCCTTTCTGATTGGTGTTTCTAGTTTCTTGGGATATATTCCTAGAAGTGGGATTACTGGGTCAAATGGGAGATCCATTTTCAGTTTTTTGAGGAAACTCCACACTGTTCTCCACAGTGGTTGCACCAGTCTGCATTCCCACCAGCAGTGCACGAGGGTTCCTTTTTCTCCGCAACCTCGCCAACACTTGTTGTTTATTGATTTGTTGATGTTGGCCATTCTGACAGGTGTGATATGGTAACGCATTGTTGTTTTAATTTGCATCTCTCGGATAATTAGTGACTTTGAGCATGTTTTCATGTGCCTTTTGGCCTTCCTTCTCTCTTCTTTTGAAAATATTCTATTTAGGTCCATTGCCCATTTTTTAATTAGATCATTCATCTTCCTTTTATTTAGTTGTATAAGCTGTCTGTAGATGTTGGAGAATAAATCTTTATCACTGATAATATTTGCAACTATGTTCTCTCATACAGTGGGCTTTCTTGTTGTTTTGTTGATGGTTTCTTTTGCTGTAAAAAAGCTTTTTATTTTGATTTAGTCCCATTTTTTTATTTTCTCTTTAGCTTCCATTGCCCTGGAGGCAGTATCAGTGAAGAAGTTCTTTTGGCATATGTCTGAGATTTTGCTACCTGTGGATTCTTCTAGTATTTTTATGGTTTCCCGTTTGATGTTTAAGTCCTGTATCCATTTTGAGTTTATTTTTGTGTATGGTGTAAGTTGGTGATCTAGTTTCATTCTTTTGCATGTGTCTGCCCAATTTTCCCAACACCATTTATTGAAGAAACTGTCTTGACTCCATTGTATATTCTTTGTCAAATATTAATTGAGCATAGTGATTTGGGTTGATATCTGGGTTCTCAATTCTATTCCATTGATCTATATGTCTGTTCTTGTGCCAGTACCAGGCTGTTTTTAGAACAGTGGCTTTGTAATACAGTTTGAAATCTGGTATTGAGATCCCTCCTACTTTACCCTTCTTTCTCAGGATTGCTGTGGCTATTCGGGGTCTTTTATTGTTCCAAATGAACTTTTGGAGAGTTCTTTCTAGGTCGGTGAAATATGCCGTTGGTATTTTAATGGGGAGTGCATTGAACCTATAGATTGCTTTGGTAAGTATGGACATTTTGATGATGTTGATTCTACCAATCCATGAACATGGTATGTTCTTCCATCTCCTTACATCTTCCTCTATCTCTTTTTTCAGTGTCGTGTAGTTTTCTGCATATAGGTCCTTTACTTCCTTAGTTAAATTTATTCCTAGGTATCTTAATTTTTTTGGTGCGATGGTAAATGGAATTGCTTTTTTAGTCTCTGTTTCTATAGTTTCACTATTGGTGTATAGAAATGCCATGGATTTCTTGGCATTAATTTTGTACCCTGCTACATTGCCAAATTCATTTATTAAGTCAATTAGTTTTTTAATGGAGTCTTTTGGGTTTTTATGTACAATATCATGTCATCTGCAAATAAGGATAACTTTAATACTTCTTTTCCAATTTGGATGCCTTTTATTTCCTCCTCTTGTCTAATTGCAATGGCTAGTACGTCCAGTACTATGTCAAACAGGAGTGGCGAGAGTGGGCATCCCTGTCTTGTTCCTGTTCTTAGAGGGAATGCTTTTAGTTTTTGCACATTGAGTATAATGTTGGCTGTGGGTTTATCATATATAGCTTTTATTATGTTGAGGTATGATCCTTGTACTCCCACCTTGTTAAGAGTTTTTATCAGGAAAGGGTGTTGGATTTTATCAAATGCTTTTTCTGCATCAATTGATATGACTATATGATTTTTATCTTTCAATTTGTTTATGTGATGTATCACATTTATTGACTTGCGGATATTGTACCATCCTTGCATTCCTGGAATAAATCCTACTTGGTCATGGTGTATGATCTTTGTGATGTTCATCTGGAGACTATTTGCTAGAATTTTGTTGAGGATTTTGGCATCTATGTTCATGAGGGATATTGGCCTGTAATTCTCTTTCATTGGGTTGTCTTTATCTGGTTTTGGTATTAGGGTGATGCTGGCTTCATAGAAGGAGTTTGGAAGTGTTCCTTCCTCTTGGATTTTTTGGAATAGTCTGAGGAGGATAGGTTTTAGTACTTCCTTGAATGTTTGGTAAAACTCTCCTGTGAAGCCATCTGGCCCTGGGCTTTTGTTTGCTGGAAGCTTTCTGATGACTGTTTCAATTTCTTCCCAAGTCACTGGTCTATTGAGATTTTTAGATTCTTCCTGTTCAGGTTTTAGAAGTTTGTATTTTTCTAGGAATATGTCCATTTCCTCCAGGTTGTTCAGTTTGTTGGAATAGAGTCGTTCGTAGTATTTTTAACAATCCTTTGTATTTCGGTGGGGTCTGTTGTTATTTCACCTCTTTCATTTCTGATTTTGTTTATTTGGGTCCTCTCTCTTTGTTTCTTGGTTAGCCTGGCTAGAGGTTCATCTATCTTGTTTATTCTTTCAAAGAACCAGCTCTTGGTTTTGTTGATCTTATGTATTGTTTTTGTGGTCTCTATGTCGTTTATCTGTGCTCTGATTTTTGTTATTTCTTTCCTTCTCCTTACACTGGGCTTTTCTTGTTGCTCCTTTTCTAACTCTTTGAGTTGTAGAGTTAGATCATCTGTTACACTTTATCTAGTTTTTTGCAATAGGCTTGTAAGGATATGAACTTCCCTCTCAAAACTGCTTTTGCTGTGTCCCATAGATTTTGGATTGTTGTGTTTTCATTGTCATTTGTTTCCAGGATGTTTTTAATTTCTTCATTGATTTCTCTGGTAACCCAGTACTTGTTTAATAACATGCTGTTTAGTCTCCATGTGTTTGATTTCTTTGGATTATTTTTACTGTAGTTAATTTCCAGGTTTATGCCATTATGGTCTGAGAAGATACTTGATATGATTTCTATTTTCTTAAATTTGAAGAGACTTTTCCTATGTCCCAAAATGTGGTCTATCTTTGAGAATGACCCTTGTGCACTTGAGAAGAATGTATATTCTGTGGCTTTGGGGTGGAATGTTCTGAAGATGTCAATTAATTCCATCTGGTCTAGTGAGTCATTTAGGATTGATATTTCTTTGCTGATTTTTTGTTTAGATGATTTGTCAAAGGGTGACAGTGGGGTATTAAAATCTCCTACTATGATTGTATTGCTATTAATCTCTCCCTTAATGTCCTCCAGCAGTTTTTTTGTGTATTTGGTTGCTCCTGTATTGGGTGCATATATATTTACCTGGGTAATTTCTTCTTGTTGGATTGTTCCCTTTAGTATTATGAAGTGGCCTTCATTATCTCTTATTATGTCCTTCACTCTGAGATTTAATTTGTCAGATACAAGTATTGCTACCCCAGCTTTTTTTTCATTTCCATTTGCCCAGAAAACTTTTTTCCATCCCTTCACCCTCAGTCTGTGTGCATCTTTTTTTCTGAGGTGGATTTCTTGTAGACAACAGATGTATGGGTCTTGTTTTCTTATCCAATCTGTTACCCTATGTCTTTTTATTGGAGCATTTAAACGATTTACATTTAAAGTTATTATTGATAGGTACTCATTTGACGCCATTTTTAATCTATATCCTTGTTCCTTCTTCACTTAATATTTCTTTATTTTTACAGTAGACCCTTTAGCATTTCTTGCATTGCTGGTTTGGTGGAGAGAAATTCCTTCAGTCTTTTTTTGTCTGTGAAGCTCCTGATTTCCCCTTCAATTTTGATTGATAGCCTTGCTGGGTACAGTATTCTTGGATTCAGACCCTTCCTTTGCATGACTTTGTATATTTCATCCCATTCCCTTCTGGCCTGATAAGTTTCCGTTGAGAAATCAGTTGCTAATCTGATGGGGGTTCCTTTGTATGTAACTTTCTCTCTCTCTTTCTGGCTGCTTTTAAGATTCTTACTTTGTCTTTGTTGTTTGCCAATTTAATTATAATGTGCCTTGGAGTCTGTCTTCTGGGATTCATTTTGCTTGGGACTCTGTGAGCATCTTGGATTTGTGTGGGTTTTTTCTTCTCTATTTCAGGAAAGTTTTGTTATTATTTCTTGAAATACTTTTTCCATGTCTACCTCAGTTTCCTTTCCTTCTGGAACCCCTATTATTCGAATATTATTTTGTTTTGTATTGTCCCAACGCTCCCGTAGGCTCTCCTCCTGCTTTTTAATCTTTTTTTCTAGAAGTTGCTCTACTTGGGTATTTTTTTCCATCTTATCTTCTAGCTCACGGATGCGGTCCTCTGCTTCATCTAGTCTACTCTTGATGCTTTTTATTGAGTTCGTCATGGTAGCGATGTCATTTTTCATTTCTTCTTGGTTCTTCTTCAGTTCCTCATGGTTCTTCCTCATTTCTTCTTGGTTATTGTCAAATTTCTCTTCCATTCTTTTTAGCCATCCTATGATCATTATTCTGAATTCTTGCTCTGATAGGTTGCTTGCCTCTGACTCCTTTACTTCCTTTTCTGGTGATACCTGCTTTTCTTTCATGTGCGGGGTATTTCTCTGTCTCCCCATGGATCTCTTATCAGGATGTCTGGTTATGTGGTGTTCCTTCTCCTGTATTGATTTAAAGGTACAAAATACAACACTACCAGGTACAACTCAAGAGGCACTTAACAGGAATGTATTTACAATATTAATAACCTCTAATAAAGGTGACCACTAGAGAAAGACAACTTAGGGGATAGGGGAGAGGAAGAAAGGTAAAAATAAAATAAAGAAAAATTTTTATAAAATTAAAATTAAAATTAAAAAAATTAAGTAAATAAAATAAAAAAAGAGGAATAAAGAGATAGAAAAAGAAGAAAAAAGTAATGACAAAATAAACTTGGAAAACAGGGGGGGGAAAGGAGAGAGAGAGAAAGAGACAGAGAGAGAGAGAGAGAAAGGGAGAGAAGAAGCAAACTAAAAGAGAAATGGGAAACAAACTATATATATGTGGAGAAAATTGCCATAGAACAACCACTGAACCCAGCCAATGCCAGTAACAATACTTGGAGATTAATACAAACTACAATATCCACTATTATTAAGTAACGCTATGATATACAGAAGTAATAGAAACAAACAAAAACAGAGGATTAAAAAAAAAATACAAAGCAACAATAACAACACAGGAATAAGCATAACAATTTCACTAAAAAGCATAAAAATTCACAATAATCAACCCTCACACGAACAATGCAAAAAGGATAGAGGGGAGAACAGTTTTTTTAACTAGTTAATATAGTACAGAAATTGGTATTTATACACTTGGATCAGGGGTTGGAACTTAGGTCTATAAGTATAGTGAGAGCTTTAGCAGGGGGTATACAGAAAGAATAGAGGAAAAACTAAAGCCGGATAGGGATAGGATAAACCGTAGACTAAAAGGATAAAGTTTAGTAAGAGAGTGATGGTGTAAAGGTCAAGTTGAGATAGGGTTGAATGATGCTATAGTAGTGATTAAAATAGAATGAAGGTTATTCCCAATGTAATTTAAAGAAAAAATAAAATGGTACTGGAGACTAAACAAACAGACAAACAAACAAACAAACAAAAAAGAAAGAAACAAAAATTGCAAAATAGCAGTAGTAATAGTGATGATAGAGATTGAAAAAATGTAATAATTGAAAAGGTAAAATCAAGTAAGGGAAAAAAAATAGAAAAAAATTTTCTTAAGTAAAAGCTATAAAAAATGAAAATTAAATAAAAGATGTAAAAAATGAAAATAAAATAAAGAATAGTAAAATTAGCATAGAAATGTCCAGTAGTGGTCATTCACTTCCTCTGTTAATGTATTTGGCACTCCTGATTCTCGGACCAGACAGTCTTGCAGTCCCCAGCATTCCACTGCACCTCAGTTTTGTAAGGTAAACCTTAATTTTAAGCAGGCTATATCTTAGTTATTTGTGTCCATTTATTTTTGATTAATTAAAAGAAAAAAAAGGGCAGTTTGTAATTCAGCTCTTAGGTGTCAGTGTTTCCAGTTTGACCTCCCAGTCTTTTTGGTTGCTCTGGCCTTTTTTCTCTATGGCTCTAGCTGGCAGGGTGCCAGCTGGCTCCCAGACTATGTCTTCTGGCTCTGATCCCTTGTTTCCAGAAGGCAAATTCCCCCTGCAATTTTCCCGTCTATGCCCAACTAGGCAGACCTTCCCTAGTATTCAGAAGCAAGGGGGTGAATGGGAACCGGTGCCAAGGTGTCCCGATGTTCCTCCCTTGGTGGGACAGCCGCGATTCTTAACAATCTGTCCCGTGTCCCCTGGCGTTTTAACAAAGTCCCGCTTCTGGGGGGGATTACTTCAAACCCAGCGCTAGGTGTCGCTGCAGCTTTCTTTGGGCACTGCTCCACCTCCGCAGGCGGTGGTGCGGTGCTCCCGGCTACCATGGAGGCGGGGCCGGAGCTCCCTGGTACGGCTGCCTGCGCTGCTGCAGACCCAGACCCCTCAGGCTATCCCCGCAAACTCTGACCTCTCCGTGGATGACTGAAGAACTCCCCCGAATCCACGTGTCTGCGCTGCTCCGGGAGTCTCAGCTGTTCGATGGACCTCCCGGCTGTGGGTTTTCCAGGTCTCAGAGAAGCTCTTCCCTTCCTGGCAAGACGATGCAGCCTTCCCTCCACGCCCGCAGCTCGCCGCCGCCGCCGCCGCTGCGGCCGTGCTGGCCACCTGGTCAGGAAATCCTGTCCAGCGGACCCTTCCTTACCCTCCTTGAGAACTCCGCTGTCCCTTAGCTGCCAATCAACACTCCCTGAGCGACTCAGAAGCCACCTTTATCTGTTCTGGGACCAGAGACAGAACAAGTCTGACTGTTCGGTTGCCATCTTCAAGCTCCGCCCTCTGAATTACTCATCTTTTCTTCCAGTTTCCTATATTTGGCCTTCTCCTCTAAGTATAAGCATTGCCCACATGTACAAAAAACTTCCTACACAATGGTATGAACCTAAGATGCTCTGGAACATTTCCTCTCAAGTATGCTTTAGAGTTTAAGGCTACATTGCAGTGAAGTCTAAACTTTTCAAAGCTGCTTAAATGTGCTTATTTCTCTATTATAAGAATATTCTGCCTTGTATAACACACATTTACAGTTCTTGGCTCCTGTCCCATGTCCCCTGGCGTTTTAACAAAGTCCCGCTTCTGGGGGGGATTACTTCAAACCCAGCGCTAGGTGTCGCTGCAGCTTTTAATAATAGAGGTTTCATACAGTGTTTAATTTAATGAATTAAAAGAAAAAATTAAATTAAATTAATTAATTTAATTAAATAATAGAGGTTTCATACAGTGTTTAATGTGCTTATTACTTTCTTTTAAGGATTTCTTACATCTTATATGCCCTTTGTAGACTAACAAGTGACTTGGAGAAGTCCTTTTCACCTGTTCTGTATAAGTTCTCACCTACTTACTCTTATTTTCTCTGAATTACACGTGTTCTTGTATTTTCCTATATGAGGCCTACTTGTCTAAGTATAAGCATTGCCCACGTGTACAAGGAACTTCCTACAGACTCTTATGAACCTGAGAATCTCTGAAACATTGTCTCTCATCTATGCTTTACAGTTTAATGCTACATTGCAGTGAAATCTAAAGTTTCCAAATGTGATAAATGTGCTTATTTCTCTATTGCAAGGATATTCTGCATTGTATGACACACATTTACAGCTCCAAACTCCTTTAAGTAAATAATAGAGGTTTCATACATTGTTTGAAATGCTCATACATTGTTTAAAATGCTCTTTACCCTATTTTAAGTATTTCCTGCATCTTAGGTACCCTTTTTATCCTAAGAACTGAAGTGGAGAAATCCTTTTCTCCTGTTTTGTACAAGTTCTCACCTACTCACTATTATTTTCTCTGAAATGTTTTCTTGTATTTTCCTATATTTGGACTTCTCCTCTAAGAATAAGCATTGCCCACAAGTACAAACAACTTCCTACACACTGTTATGAACCTGAGAAGCTCTGGAACATTGTCTCATAACTATGTTTTAGAGTTTAATGCTACATTGCAGTGAAGACGAAGGCTTCCCAAAGCTGTTAAATGTGCATATTTCTCTATTTCAAGGATATTCTGCATTGTATGACACACATTTACAGTTGTAGGCTCCTTTAAGTAAATAATAGTGGTTTCATACAACTATTAAATATACTCTTTACCCTGTTTTAAGGATGTCCTGCACCTTAGATACCTATTCCACACTAACAACTGACTTATAGAAGTCTTTTCTACCTTTTCTATGAGAGTTCTCATCTATTTACTATTATTTTTTCTGAATTACTCGTGTTTTCTTATCATTTCCTATATGAGACCTACTTGTCAAAGTATAATATAAGCATTGCCCACAAGTAAAAACAACTTCGAACATACTGTTATGAACCTGAGAAGCTCTGGAACATTGTTTCTCAACTATGTTTTAGAGTGTATTGCTACATTGCAGTGAAGTCTAAGGCTTTCCAAAGCTGCTTAAATGTGCTTATTTCACTATTTCAAGGATATTCTGCCTTGTAATGCACACATTTACAGTTTCCAGCACCTTTAGGAAATAATGGAGGTTTCATACACTATTTCATGTGCTCTTGTCTCTCTTTTAATGATTTCCTATATCTTAGATGCCCTTTCTTCATTAACAACTGACTTGGGAATACTTTTTCTCCTGTTTTGTATGAGTTCTCACCTAGTTACTATTGAATTACTCATGTTTTCTTATAGTTTCCTATATGAGGCCTGCTTGTCTATTTGTAAGCATTGTCCACAAGAACAAACAACAACTAACACACTGCTATGAACACGAGAAGCTCTGGAACATTGACTCTCAACTATGTTTTAGAATTTAATGCTACATTGCAGTGAGGAATAAGGCTTTCCAAAGCTGTTAAATATACTTATTTCTCTATTTCAAGGATATTCTGCATTGTATGACACACATTTACAGTTCTAGGCTCTTTAGTAAGTAATAGAAGTTTCATACACTGTTTAATGTGCTCTTTCCACTATTTTAAAGATTACCTGCATCTTAGATACCCCTTCTACACTAACAACTGACTTGGAGAAGTCTTTTTCACCTGTACTATTCGAGTTTTCCCCTACTTACTATTATTTTTGCTGAATTACTAATGTTTTCTTATAGTTTCCTATATGAGGCCTACTAGTCTAAGTATAAGCATTGCCCACATGTACAAACAACTTCCTACAGACTGATATAAACCTTAGAAACTCTGCAACATTGTCTCTCAACTATGTTTTAGTGTTTAATGCTAAATTGCATTGATGTCTAAGGCTTTCAAAAGCTGTTAAATGGGCTTATTTCTCTATTTCAAGGATATTCAGCCTTTTATGACACACATATACAGTTCTAGGCTCCTCTAAGTAAATAATAGAAGTTTCATACATTGTTTAATGTGCTGTTTCCTTTCTTTTCAGGATTTCTTGCATCTTATATGCCCTTTCTACACAAACAAGTGACTTGGAGAAGTCTTTTTCACCTGTTCTGTACGAGTTCTCACCTACTTACTGTTATTTTCTCTGAATTACTCATGTTTTCTTGTAGTTTCCTATATTTGGCCTTCTCGTCTAAGTATAAGCATTGCCCACGTGTACAAACTAATTCCTACACACTCTTATGAACCTGAGAAGCTCTGGAACATTGTCTCTCAACTGTGCTTTCGAGTTTACTGCTACGTTGCAGTTAAATATAATGTTTCCAAAGCTGATAAATACGTGTATTTCTCTATTTCAAGGATATTCTGCAATGTATGAGGCATACTTGTCTACATGTAAGCATTGCACACAAGTACAAACAACTACCACCACACTGTTATGATAGTGACAAGCTCTGGAACATTCACTCTCAACTATGTTTTAGAGTGTATTGCTACATTGCAGTGAAGTCTAAGGCCTTCCAAAGCTGTTAAATGCGCTTATTTCTCCATTACAAGGATATTCTGCATTGTATGACACACATTTACAGCTGTAGGTTCCTTTAAGTAAATAATAGAGCTTTCATACAACTTTTTAAAATACCCTTTACCCTGTTTTAAGGATATCCAGAACCTTGTATACCTATTCTACACTAACAGCTGACCTGTAGAAGTCTTTTTGACCTTTTCTATGAAAGTTCTCATCTAGTAAATATTTACTGTTATTTTCTTTGAATTACTCATGTTTGCTTATAGTTTCCTATACTTGGCCTTCTCCTCTAAGTATAAGCATTGCCCACATGTACAAACAGCTTTCAACAAACTGTTATGTACCTGAGAAACTCTGGAACATTTTCTCTCAACTATGTTTTAGAATTTAATGATAAATTGCAATGAAGTCTAAGGCTTTCCAAAGCTGTTAAATGTGCTTATTTTTCTATTCCAAGGATATTCTGCATTGTATGACACACATTTACAGTTCTAGGCTTCTTTAAAAAAATGATAGGGGATTCATTCACTGTTTAAAGTGCTCTTTCCTCTTTTCTAAGGATTTACTGCATCTTAGATAGCCTCTCTACACTGACAATTGTCTTGGAGTAGTCTTTTTTACCTGTTCTATATGAGTTCTCATGTACTTAATGTTATTTTCTCTTAATAACTCATATTTTCCTGTAGTTTTCTATATGAGGCCTACTTGTCTGCATTTAAGAATTGCCCACAAGTACAAACAACTACTAACACACTGTTATGAACATGATAAGCTCTGGAACATTGACTCTCAACTATGTTTCAGAGTTTAATTCTACATTTCAGTGAAGTCTAAGGCTTTCCAACACTGTTAAATATGCTTATTTCTCTATTTCAAGGACATTCTGCAATGTATGACACACATTAACAGTTCTAGGCTCTTAAAATAAATAATAGAGGTTCCATACACTGTTTAATGTGCTCTTTCCTTTATTTTAAAGATTTCCTGAATCTTAGATACCTTTTCTACACTAACAACTGACTTGGAGAAGACTTTTTCACCTGTTCTAAACGAGTTCACATATACTTACTGTTATTTTCTCTGAATTAATCATGTTATCTTGTAGTTATCTATATTTGGCCTTCTCCTCTAAGTATAACCATTACCTACAAAAACAAACAACTTCCTACACACTCTTATGAACCTGAAAAGCTCTGCAACATTGTCTCTCAACTATGTTTTAGAGTTCAATGCTACATTGCAGTGAAGTCTAAGGTTTCCAAAGCTGCATAAATGTGCTTGTTTCTCTATTTCAAGAATATTCAGCATTGTATGACACACATTTACAGTTGTAAGCTCTTTTAAGTAAATAATAGAGAGGTCTCTTATAATCCTTAATATGCTCTTTAATCTATTTTAAAGATTTCCTTCATCTTAGATACCATTTTACACTAACAACTGACTTGGAGAAGTCTTTTTCACCGTACTGTACAAGTTTTCATCTACTTACCGTTATTTTCTCTGAATTACTCATGTTTTCTTGCATTTCCCTATATGAGACCTACTTGTTTAAGTATAATCATTAGCCGCATGTACAAACAGCTTCCTACAAATTGTTATGAACCTGAGAAACTCTGCAACATGTCTCTCAACTATTTTTTAGAGTGTAATGCTAAATCACAGTAAAGTATAAGGCTTTTCAAAGCTGTTAAATGTGATTATTTCTCCATTTCAAGGATATTCTGCATTGTATGACACACATTTACAGCTGTAGGCTCCTTTAAGTAAATAAAAGAGGTTTCATACAATTATTTAATATGCTCTTTACCCTGTTTTAAGGTTGTCCTGCCCTTAAGATACCTATTCTACAATAACAATCGTCTTGTAGAACACTTTTCTACCTTTTCTATGAGAGTTCTCATCTATTTATTATTATTTTCTCTGAATTACTCATGTTTTCTTATAGTTTCCTATATTTGGCCTTCTCCTCTAAGTATAAGCATTGCCCACATGTACAAACAACTTCCTACACACTGTTATTAACATGAGAAGCTGTGGAATGTTGTCTCTCAACTATGTTTTAGAGTTTAATGCTACATTGCAGTGAAGTCTAAGGCTTTCCAAAGCTGCTTAAATGTGCTTATCTCTCTATTTCAAGGATATTCTGCATTGTATGACACACATTTACAATTCTAGGCTCCCTTAAGTAAAAAATAAAGGTTTCATTCAGTATTTAATATGCTCTTTACTCTATTTTAAGGTTTTTCTGCATCTTAGATACCCTTCCTATACTAACAACTCACAAGGAGAAAACTTTCTCACCTGTTCTATTCGAGTTCTCACCTACTTCTGGTTATTATCTCTGAATTACTCATGTTTTCTTGTAGTTTCCTATATAAGGACTACTTGTCAAAGTATAAGCATTGCCCACCAGTACAAACAACTACAACCACAATGTTATAAACCTGAGAATCTCTGGAACATTGACTCTCAACTATGTTTTAGAGTTTAATGCTACATTGCAGTGAAGTCTAAGGCTTTCTAAAGCTAATAAATATGCTTATTTCTCTATTTCTTAGATATTCTGCAATGTATGACACAAATTTACAGTTCTAGGCCCCTTAAGTAAATAATAGCATTTCCATAAATAGTTCAATGTGCTCTTTCCTCTATTTTAACGATTGCCTGCATTTTAGATACCCTTTCTAGACTAACAAGTGACTTGGAGAAGTCTTTTAACCTATTCTAAATGAGTTCTCATATACTTACTGTTATTTTCTCTTAATTACTCATGTTATCTTGTAGTTTGCTATATTTGGCCTTCTCCTCTAAGTATAAGCATTGCCCACAATTACAAACAACTTTTTACACACTGTTATGAACCTGAGAAGCTCCGGAACATTGTCTCTCAACTATGTTTTAGAGTTTAATGGTACATTGCAGTGAAGTCTAAGGCTTTCCAAAGCTGCTTAAATGTGCTTATTTCTCTATTTCATGGATATTCAGCATTGTATGACAAACATTTACAGTTGTAGGCTCTTTTAAGTAAATAATAGAGGTTTCTGACACTCTTTAATGTGCTCTTCAGTCTATTTTAGATACCCTTTCTAGATACCCTTTCTACACTAACAACTGAGTTGGAGAAGTCTTTTTCACCTGTGCTGTATGAGTTTTCACTTACTTACTGTTATTTTCTCTGAATTACTCATGTTTTCTTGTAGTTTCCTATATGTAGCCTACTTGTCTATGTTAAGCATTATCCACAAGTACAAACAACTTCCACCACTCTGTGATGAATCTGAGAAGTTCTGGAACATTGACTCTCAACTATGTTTTACAGTTTAAAGCTACCTTGCAGTGTAGTCTAAAGCTTTCAAAAGCTGCTTAAATGTTCTTATTTCTCTATTTCAAAAATAGTTATCCTTATATGAAACACATTTACAGTACTAGGCTCCTTTAAGTAAATAATAGAGGATTCATTGACTGTTTAATGTGCTTTTTCCTCTATTTTAAGGATTCATTGCATCTTAGATACCTTTTCCACACTTACTATTAACTTGGTGAAGTGTTTTTCACCTGTTCTGTACGAGTTCTCAGCTGCTTACTGTTATTTTCTATAAATAACTCATGTTTTCTTATAGTTTCCTATATGAGGCCTACTTGTCAAAGTATAAGCATTACCCACAAGTACAAAATACTTCCTACACACTGTTATGCACTTGAGAATAACTAGAATATTTACTTGCAACCTTATTTTAGAATTTAATGCTACATTGCACTGAAGTCTAAGGCTTCCAAAGCTGTTAAATGTGCTTATTACTCTGTTTCAAGGATATTAACCATTGTTTGAAACACATTTATAGTCCTTTAAGTAAATAATAGAGGTTCCATACACTGTTTAAAGTGCTCTTTACTCTATTTTAATGGTTTTCTGCATCTTAGATACCCTTTCTACACTAACAACTTAATTGGAGAAGTCTTTTTCACATGTTCTATATGAGTTCTCACCTACTTACTGTTAGTTTCTCTGAATTACTCATGTTTTCATGAGTAGACCTCATGTAGTTTCCTATATGAGGCCTACTTGCCTGAGTATAAGCTTTGCACACAAATACGAACAACTTCCTACACACCATTATCAACCGAGAAGCTCTGGAACATTGTCTCTCAACTATGTTTAACAGTTTAAAGCTACCTTGCAGTGAAGTCTAAAGCTTTCCAAAGCTGTTTAAATGTGATTATTTCTCTATTTCAAGGATATTCGGCACTGTATGATACACAATTACACTTGTAGGCTTCTTTAAGTACATAATAGAGGTTTCTTACACTCTTTCATGTGCTCTTTAGTCTATTTTAAAGATGTCCTGCATCTTAGATACTCTTTCTACACTAACAATTGACTTTGAGAAGTCTTTTTCGCCTGTACTCTACAAGTTTTCACCTACTTACTGTTATTTTCTCTGAATTAATCTTTTTTTCTTGTAGTTTTCTATATGAGGCCTAGTTGTCTAAGTATAAGCATTGCACACATGTACAAACAACTTCCTACACACTGTTATGAACCTGTGAAACTCTGCAACATGTCTCTCAACTATGTTTTAGAGTTTAATGCTAAATTGCAGTGAAGTCTAAGGTTTTCCAAAGCTGTTAAATGCGATTATTTCTCTATTTCAAGGATATTCCTTATTGTGTGACACACATTGACAGCTGTAGGCTCCTTTAAGTAAATAACAGAGGTTTCATACAACTTTTTAATATACTCTTTACCCTGTTTTAAGGATGTCCTGCACCTTAGATACCTATTCTACACTAACAACTGACTTATAGAAATCTTTTCTACCTTTCCTTTTTTTAAAAAATAAATCTTTATTGTTCATATTATTACAAATGTTCCTCATTTCCCCCCTCCATTGTCCCCTCCACCAGGAGTCCACCCACATCTGCCCTTTCCCCACACCCCATTTTCCTCATCCATAGGTGCACAGTTTATGTTCAGTCTGAGTTGGAGAAGTCTTTTTCACCTGTGCTGTATGAGTTTTCACTTACTTACTGTTATTTTCTCTGAATTACTCATGTTTTCTTGTAGTTTCCTATATGTAGCCTACTTGTCTATGTTAAGCATTATCCACAAGTACAAACAACTTCCACCACTCTGTGATGAATCTGAGTAGTTCTGGAACATTGACTCTCCACACCACCTTCTCCCCCTTTCCCTGAGAATCATCAGTTCACTTCCATTCTATACCTCTGATTCTAATATATTCACCAGTTAATATCATTCATCAGATTTTTTTTTAATTCCCTTGGTTTTTAGATTCACTTGTTGATAGTTACGTATTTGTTATTCATAGTTTTTATCTTTATTTACTTTCTCTTTTGAAAGAACCCCCTTCAGCAATTTATATAATGGTTTGGTGGTGATGAACTCCTTTAGCTTTTTTTTATTGGTGAAGCTCTTTATCTGGCCTTCGATTCTGAGTGATAGCTTTGATGGATAGATTATTTTTGGCTGCAGGTTCTTACTATTCATCAGCTTGAATATTTCTTGCCATTCCCATCTTGCCTGCATTGTTTCTGTTGAGAAATCAGCTGACAATCGTATGGGTGCTCCTTTATAGGTAACTACCTGCTTTTCTCTTGCTGTTTTTAATATTCTCTCTTTGTATTTTGCTCTTGGAATTTTAATTATTATTTGTCTTGGTGTGGTCTTCTTTGGATTCCTTTTGTTTGGAGTTCTGTGTGCTTCCTGGACTTGTAAGTCTAATTCTTTCCCCAGGTGGGGGAAGTTTTCTGTCACTATTTCTTTCAATATGTTTTTGATACCTTGCTCTCTCTCTTGTTCTGGGACCCCCATAAATTCTGATGTTGGTTCGCTTGAAGTTGTCCCAGAGTTTCTTACATCTCCAACTTTCTGGATTCTATTGTCTTCTTGCTTCTGCGGAGGAGTGTCTTCTGGCTCTTTATGTTCCAAATCTTTGACTTGCTTCTTGCGATCTTCCATTCTATTTTAGGACTCTGTATAATAGTTTTTATTTCAGACAATGTATTTTTTATTTCTTGTTGATCCCTTATGATTTCTAGTTGATCCCTTTTCATATCCTCATAGGTCTTATCAACATTTTCTAGGAACTTCTTAAAAAACCTTATGAGCGTGGTTTTGATCTCTATATCCAGTCACTTCTTTTCCTCCATTTCTTTTGTTTGTGATCTGTTTCCTTGTCTCAGCATTTTCACAGCTTCCTTGAGTTGGTAGGGTGGCTTTGTGTGCTAAGGTGTCCTATATGGTTCAGTGGGTCAGCCCCCCAGTTACCTGAGGTGGACAGTCTTGGTGTAGCCCTTTGTGGGCTATGTGTGCAGTCTTGTTGTTAAGCCTTACTTGTTGTTGGTATCACTGGGAAGCGTTGATCTCCAAGCCACTTGGCTATGAGGATCAGAAGTGTCTCAGCTAGGAGGGTTTCTGTATTCCACTTGAATAGGGAGGAGTCTCAGATGGCACAGACAAGCTTTGTTGAATCCCACACAATTGGTTGCAGGCTCGTGCACCTCTTTGATGTAGGTGCAGACAAGCTTTAGATTTCTGTCTGTCCCTCCCTTGGAGAGTCATATTAGTGGGAAATGAGAAAGCTAGCCACTGGAAGAACTTCTGTGCTCCGCTTGGATGGGGCAGAGTCTCAGGTGGTGCAGACAAGGTTTATTCAGCCCCTCTCTACAAGGGTCTGGTTTCTGAGTCCCGCTGTAATGACCACTGGCTTCACACACCACCCAGAGATCTCTGCCCACTGCCTGATAGTCTGGCCTCTCCCTGCCTGGAGCCTTGAATCAGAGAAATAGGGTGGTTCTGTTTTCCTCCCAAAGAAGAAAGCCAGCCTTGCATTAGCTGCCCACCCTCTCCGAGCAGAGGGTATAAGCCAGTAGCAAAATCTACACGCCCTCTCCATGCTCCTCAAGCAAGCCA
Source organism: Pipistrellus nathusii (assembly GCA_963693515.1). Lineage (NCBI taxonomy): Eukaryota > Metazoa > Chordata > Mammalia > Chiroptera > Vespertilionidae > Pipistrellus > Pipistrellus nathusii. Next base: position 25,625,981 of record OY882876.1, on the reverse strand, counting down.
CCAGGAAAACCTGGTGGCTATCTTTATGCACACGCAGTTCACTGCACCTTAACAGTCCCTGAGGTTCAGCGTGCCTTCTTTCTTCTTCCCAGATGGTAGAGCCTCCTCTTGGCCAGCCGTCCAGCACTTCAGTGTGATGTTTCCCCTGATTTTCAGTTCTAAATTAAAATTTGTTGTGGTAGGCTGCATTTGGGTGTCCACCCTATGCCACCATCTTGTTTTCTCTCCTTTTCTATGTGAGTTCTCATCTATTTACTGTATGTTTTCTTGTAAATTACTCATGTTTTCTTGTAATTTCCTTTATTTGGCCTACTGAATTACTCATGTTTTCTTGTAATTTCCTATATTTTGGCCTTCACCTCTAAGTATAAGCATTGCCCACATGTACAAACAACTTCCTACACACAGTTATATGCCTGAGAAACTCTGGCACATTTTTTCTCAACTACGTTTTAGAGTTTAATGCTAAATTGCAGTGAAGTCTAACGCTTTCCAAAGCTGTTAAATGTGCTTATTTCTCTATTTAAAGGATATTCTGCCTTGTATGACAAACATTTTCAGTTGTGGCTCCATTAGGTAAATAATAGAGGTTTCTTACACTCTTTAATGTGTTTTAATTTTAAAGATTTCCTGGATCTTAGATACCTTTTCTACCCTAACTATTGCCTTGGAGAAGGCTTTTCACCTATTCTGTACGAGTTCTCACCTACTTACTGTTATTTTCTCTGAACTACTAATGTTTTATTTCAGTTTCCTATATGAGGCCTACTTGTCTATGTTAAGCATTGCCCACAAGTACAAACAACTACCACCACACTGTTATGATCCTGACAAGCTCTGCAACATTGACGCTCAACTATGTTTTAGAGTTTAATGCTACATTGCCATGAAGTCTAAGGTTTTCCAAAGCTGTTAAATGTGCTTATTTCTCTATTTCAAGGATATTCTGCATTTATGACACTCATTTACAGTTCTAGGCTCCTTTAAGTAAATAGAGGTTTAATGTGCTTTTTACTCTCTTTTAAGGATTTCCTACATCTTAGATACCCTTTTTACACTAACAATAGACATAGAGAAGTCCTTTTCACTTGTTTTGTACGAGTTCTCAACTACTTAATGTTATTTTCTCTGAATAACTCATGTTTCCTGATAGTTTCCTATATGAGGCTTCCTTATCTAGGTGTAAGCATTGCCACAAGTAAATACAACTGCCACCACACTGTTATGAACCTGAGAAGCTCAGGAACATTGACTTTCAACTATGTTTTAGAGTTTAAGGCTACATTGCAGTGAAGTCTAAGGCTTTCCAAAGCTGCTTAAATGTGCTTATTTCTTTATTTTAAGGATATTCTGCATTGTATGACACACATTTACAGTTCTAGGCTCCTTTAAGAAAATATTAGAGTTTTCATACACTGTTTAATGTGCTCTTCAGTCTATTTTAAAGATTTCCTGCATCTTGTATACCCTTTCTACATTAAAACCTAACTTGCAGAAGTCTTTTTTGCCTGTCCTATGCGAGTTCTCATCTATTTATTCTTATTTTCTCTAAATTACTGATGTGTTCTTGTAGTTTCCTATATCTGGTCTTCTCCTCTAAGTATAAGTATTGCCCACATGGAAAAACAACTACCATCACACTGTTATTATCCCAAGCTCTGGAACATTTTCTGTCAACTCTGTTTTAGAGTAACGTTACATTGCAGTGAAGTCTAAGGCTTTCCAAAACTGTTAAATATGCTTATTTCTCTATTTTAAAGATATTCTGCATTGTATGACACACATTTACAGTTCTCGGCTCCTTTAAGACAATAACAGAGGTTTCATACACTGTTGAATGTGTTCTTCACTTTATTTTAAGGATTTCCTGCATCTTAGATACCCTTTCTATACTTACAACTGACTTGGAGAAGTCTTTTCTATCTGTCCTGGTGAGTTCTCATCTATTTACTGTTATTTTCTCTAAATTACTCATGTGTTCTTGTAGGTTCCTATAGCTGGCCTTCTCCTCTAAGTATAAGCATTGCCCACATGTAAAAACAACTACCACCACACTCTTATGATCCTGACAAGCTGTGGAATGTTTTCTCTCAACTATGTTTTAGAGTTTAATGCTACATTGCAGTGAAGTCTAAGGCTTTCCAAAGCTGTTAAATATGCTTATTTCTCTATTTCAAAGATATTCAGCATTGTATGTCACTCATTTACATTTGTAGATTCCGTAAAGTAAATAATAGAGGTTTCTTACACTCTTTAATATGCTCTTTAGACTATTTTGAAGATTTCCTGCACCTCAGATACCCTTTCTACACTAACAACTGACTTGGAGTAGTCTTTTTTTGCCTGTACTGTATGAGTTTTCAAGTACTTACTGTTATTTTCTCTGAATTGCTCATGTTTTCTTTCAGTTTCCTATATGAGCCCTACTTGTCTAATTATAATTATTGCCCACATGTACAAACAACTTCCTACACACTATTATGAACCTGAGAAACCATGCAACATGTCTCTCAACGATATTTTAGACTTTATTGCTAAATTGCAGTGACGTCTAAGGCTTTCCAACGCTGTTAAATGCGCTTATTTCTCTATTTCAAGGATATTCTGCATTATATGACACACATTTACAGCTGTAGACTCCTTTAAGTAAATTATAGAGGTTCCATTCAACTTTTTAACATACTCTTTACCCTGTTTTAAGGATGACCAGCACCTTTAATACCTATTCTACACTAACAACTGACTTGTTGAAGTCTTTTCTATCTTTTCTATGAGAGTTCTCATCTATTTACTTTTATTTTCTTTGAATTACTCATGTTTTCTTGTAGTTTCCTATATTTGGCCTTTTCCTCTAAATATAAGCATTGCCCACCTGTACAAACAACTTCCTTCACACTGTTATGAATCTGAGAAACTTTGTCAAGTCCACGAAAATCTCCACTCTGGGGGCACTGCCCCTGCCCCTCCAGAAGTACTTACTGTTCGGGTAGCCGGGCCCTTAGGGCCGGCTTTCTGCCCCATTTGAGTGGAACGCCTGGCCCTGAGGACAAAAGAACCTCTTGCTGGCTTCCAGTCTAGAGCTCAGGAAGGTGGGGCTTTTGCGGCCACTTGGGACCCTGTTCTACATTCACAGGGCCCTACCCACTGGACCAATTCCAGTTGTTGCCCCTGGCCCCAAACCACTCTTCCCTGCACCGCTTCCCGCCAATCACCTGGCCTCCCCGCAAAACCCCTCAGTCCCCTCTTTAGGTCTCTGCTGCCAGCAGGCCGGCCCGTGTCCCTGCCCGCCAGCCTTTCTCATGCTTACCTCACCACTTCAGGCTGTTCACCTGGCCCCGCCCCCTCTTTGATTTGACTGCCTTCAGCTCTCAGCCTGGCCCTGCCCCCTTGTGCCAGAAACCCCACCTTTCGTTCATTGGATGAATGAGCGAGCAGCACTGACCAGGCTGCCCTGCTCCTCACACCCAGGGGCTACTGCCCCACCTCTGGAAGTGGTCTTAGGTGCCTAAAAGCCCCAACTGAAGATGGCCTTCTGCTCAAAGGTTGCCTCCCACCCAGGGGCCAGGTCCACGAGCATGGGGAGATCAGCACCCCCTTTCGGACAGCCGTGAGCCTACAGGAGCCCTGCGGTGGGGTATGTCACAACGAAGTGTCCTGCAAACCCCACAGCCTTGTCCATGGGCTTTGACATGGGGGAGAGAGCTGTCAAGTCCCCAAAAATCACTTTCCACTCTGGGAGCACTGCCCCGCCCCCTCCAGAGGTACTTACTGGTGGCCAGGCCCTGAGGGCAGGCTTTCTGCCACATTCAAAGGGAACTCCCTTCCTTGAGGACAAGGGACCTTGTTACCGGCATCCAGTCTGGACCACAGGAAGGTGGGGCTGTTGCAGCCACTTGTGACCCCATCCTCATTCACAGGGCCCCATGGCCTTATCCACCTGACCGCTTCCAAGTGTTGCTCCTGGCCCCAACCCATTCTTGGCTTGGCAGCTTCTGGCTGATCACTTCACCTGCTCCCCAACCCCCCCCCCCTGCCGCCCCCTTGTTTAGGTCGCTGCTGCTGTGCGGCTGGTCGTCTGGCCTTTCACCTTTGTCCCTGCCCACCAGCCTTTCTCCAGCCTTTCACCTCTTTTGGCTGTTCACCTGGCCCCACCCCCTTGTTGAAGTGACAGCCTTCAGCTGTTCACCTGGCCATGCCCCCTCGTTGACTTGACAGCCTTCAGCTGTAGGCCTGGGCCCACCCCTCCCCCCTTGTCCCAGAAATCCTGCCCCCTCATTCATTGGACCAATGAGCGATCAGCACTGGCCAGGCTGATCAAGTCCGGAAAATCACTTTGCACTCTGGGAGCACTGCCCTGCCCCCTCCACAAGTACTTACTGGTCGTAGGCCGTGAGGACCGGCTTTCTGCCATATTCAAAAGGAACGACCTCCCTTGAGGACAAGGGACCTTCTTGCTGGCATCCAGTCTGGACCACAGGAAGGTGGGGCTTTTGCGGCCACATGGGACCCCTGTCCTCATTCACAGGGCCCCATGGCCTTATCCACTGGACCACTTCCAAATGTTGCCCCGGGCCCCAACCCATTCTTTGCTTGACTGCTTCCGGCTGATTACCTGGCCGGCCCCCCAACCCCCTGAGCTCCCTTGTTTAGGTCGCTACTGCTGGGCGGCCAGCGGGCCAGCCAAGCTGGCCTTTCAGCCCTGTTGGTGCCCACCAGCCTTTCTCCAGCTTATGTCACCACTTCTGGCTGTTCACCTGGCCCCACCCTCTTGTTGAGGTGAGGGCCTTCAGCTGTTCACCTGGCCCCGCCCCCTCTTTGATTTGACTGCCTTCAGCTCTCAGCCTGGCCCTGCCCCCTTGTTCCAGAAACCCCACCTTTCGTTCATTGGACGAATGAGCGAGCAGCTCTGACCAGGCTGCCCTGCTCCTCACACCCGGGGGCTACTGCCCCACCTCTGGAAGTGGTCTTAGGTGCCTAAAAGCTCCAACTGCAGATGGCCTCTGCTCACAGGTTGCCTCCCACCCAGGGGCCAGGTCCACAAGCATGGGCAGACCAGCCCCCCCACCCCCATTTCGGACAGCCATGGGCCTCCATGAGCCCTGGGGGCCCCCACCACGGCGCATCTCACAACAGAGTTCACTGTGACCCCCACAGCCTGTCTGTGGGCTTTGACATCGGGGAGAGAACTGTGTCAAGTCCCCGAAAATCACTTTCCACTCTGGGAGCACTGCCCACTCCCTCCACAGGTACTTACTGGTCACCAAGTCCTGAGGGCTGGCTTTCTGCCCCATTCATAAGGAACGACCTACCTTATGAACAAGGGACAAGGGACCTTCTTGCTGGCTGTTCAGCACAGAGGTGACAGCTTTGGATGTCCAGCCGGCCCTGCCCAAGGGCTTGGCAGGCATGCACATCTGGCCCTGGAAGCACTGCCACAGGAGGGACGTGTGTGACTGTTCATATAAGGACCTCCGGCCCTGGCCCATTTTGCTCAGTGGTTAGAGAGTCGGCCTGAGGACTGAAAGGTCTTGGTTCATTCCTAGTCAGGGCACATGCCTGGGTTGCAGGCTCAATCCCCACTGTGGGGCGTGCAGGAGGCAGCCAATCTAAGATTCTCTCTCATCATTGATGTTTCTCTCTCTCCCTCTCCCTTCCTCTCTGAAATTAATTGATTAAAAAACAGACAAACAAACAAACAAACAAACAAACAGCACCTCCTGTGCTGACAATGGAGTAGGAGGTCCCAGAGGGGGCCTGGAGCTGCCATAGGGACGAGGAGAGGGCAGGGTTGAGCACAGGGGTCACGGGGAGCAGTCCCTGCTGGCCTGGCCTGTTTTCCCTGAACCAGACACTCACCCAAGCCCTCCACCTGTGGGGTACTGATGCCCTCTGGTCAGCCAGAGCCCCAAATGCAGGTCCCCAGCCAACACCTCACCTCCAGATCCTGACCCTGCACCTTGGCCCACGGCTGGCAGCGCCCCCTGGTGGCAGCCAGGCACATTGCCACTGCCCACCCTGGGGCCAGTCACAGCCAGACTCTATGGCAGGTTGGAACCCTAGCCGTCAAGGGAGGTCTGTCTGGGCTCTTCCTGGTCGGGTCTTGTGCAAGGACCCATCCACGATGACCTGGGAGGGAACACACCCCTATCCTGCTTTCCCACGCCTCCTTAGCCGGGCCAGGTGGTGGCCACTCCCCTGTACTGGGCCTGTTCCTAGAACCCAGCAGGCTCTGGGCCCAGCAGGACCCACTCACCTGGGGGGTCAGACATACAGACCTGGACCTGTCATACCCATTGGTCAGCACTCGGGAGCCCATGCCTTCAGCTGGCTCTGGAGGCCCAGGCATGAGGACGTGGCTCCCAGGCACAGGGCCCGTCCCAGTCTGTGGCCCGTGTCCAGCCTGCTCTGTGCCCTCTGTGTCTAGGGACTGGGCCGTGATGGCCTTCGGGCCAAGCCTCTGCCCTTGGGCTGCCTCCCTCCCGCCAGTGCCTCTCCTGCCTGCAGAAGGGAGGCCCCAAGGCCAGTGAGCTGAGGACAGGCTCCCTGGAGCAGGCCTGGACGCAGCTGACGACCCCAGAACCAGGTGTCCATATGCTGAGCCATGGCCGGGAGCTGGAGGTCTGCTCTGGCAGGGGTGCCCCGAGACCTCAGCTGCTGGAGCGACCCCCAAGCCCCATCTGGCAAGCGTGGCTGAGCAGGCTGGGGCACAGCAGAGAGCCTGAGGTCTGGGGCACAGACCACTTCCTCAGGGTGTTCCCCTTATCAGTCCATGAGGCTGGACAAGGCCACTGAGCTGCCAGGACATTGCAGTGCTCGTGTGAATCAGGCATAGGTGCCAACCTTCAGCCCCCTCAGTGAGGGCTCCTTCCTGGGAGCAGTCTCGCCCAGCGACACAGGCCCACCATCCCCTTGCCGGTTTGTTTTTACATTAAAACTAGTGGCCCAGTGCATGAAATTCATGCACATTAAAAGGGGATTAGAGGAAATAATTTAATATTGCTATTTGCCCTTTATAATAGAAGTGTCAGAGGTGAAAGAAAATAAGTAAAATGTATATGAAATCCTCCTGTCAGAGTCTGGGGCACACCACATGCACTTCAAAATCACGTGAGACCCAGACCCAGCCGTGCCCTTCCCCCACCCTCCCGCCTCTCCCTACCACATTGAGCTAGATCCAGACCTGGCCAGTCCCACCCTTGTCAAGCCCTGCCAGGCAGGGGGTGTAGTCTCAGGTCCCTTGGTTCGGCCCTGGGACGGGGTGCAGCCTGAGGTCCCCAGCCTGACTCCAGGGGGGTGGGTTGCAGCCTGAGCTCCCCTGTCAAGTCCCACAGGGGAGGGGGAGGGTGTAGCCTCAGGTCCCTGCTGATTGCTCGTTAAGGCTACTGATAGGAACTTGTCCTCAGCTGCAGGTGCAGCCATCTTTGCGATGGAGTGATGGCCACTTAGCATATTCCCTCTTTATTAGATAGGATTACAGTGGCCCTAGCTCAGTGGTCAGCAAACCTCGGCTTGCGAGCCACATGCAGCTCTTTGGCCCCTTGAGTGTGGCTCTTCCACAAAATACCATGGCCTGGGTCAGTATATATTGAAGAAGTGGCGTTAGAAGAAGTTTTAAATTTAAAAATTTTGGCTCTCCAAAGAAATTTCAATCATTGTACTGTTGATATTTGGCTCTGTTGACTAATGAGTTTGCCAACCACTGCCCTAGCCGATTTGGGTCAGTGGATAAAGCATCAGAAGTGTGCAGAGAACTACATTGCCAGGGTCCAGAAGGAAGGCCTTGCTCCGGACCTGGGCGATCTTCTCGTTGGCCCTGCACAGGGGAGAGCAGCTCAGCCTCCCCTTCCCTCCCCCTCACCCTACTGCCTGAGGTGTCCATGCTCACAGCTGGAGCTTCTCCACGTGGGCCTTCAGCGCCTGGTATCGCTGGCCTTCCTTCTGGACCCTGGCAATGTAGTTCTCTGCACACTTCAGTGACTCTTCCTTCTTTAAGGGGGAGGGACATTACTGGCTCGTTCACTGCTCTGGGGTCAGGTGTGCAAGGCCCACCCAGCCCATGCCTCCCCTCCCTGGACACCAGCCTGAACCTGATCCTACCGGATCCAGCCGGTATCACAGGTCCTGAAGGTAGGGCTAGGAGGTTTAAGAGAAATAAAGACAAGAGAAAGCGGGGCTTCAGGAGGACTGCTAGTCCATGGTGAGACTGTAGCAGCTTCATTAGTTGCAAGCGTACATTTATGCGGCCTTTCTGGGCATTTCTCCAAGTGCCCCTTTCCCAGAACAAGGCCGTCCATCAGCTCCTTATTGCATTCTTGGGAAAAGATACATAGAGCAGGCATCTGGCTAGATATCATTGAGAACAGCTTAGCTGAGAACATCCAGATAAGTCATGCATCACACGCACTCCCTAACAATGTGGCTATGGTCTGCCCTGTCCCTAGTTGACCCTGAAGGCTTAGGGGAGAGCAGGTAGGCGTCCCTACCCTGTGCTCAATCCCCTGTAGGAGAGCAGGTCCCTACGCTATGCTCCATCCTTGCCCTCGGGCCCCACAGAACACGGCTTCCCACATGACCCCAATGGTTGCTAGTGCCTCCTGGCAAACCGCCCCCCCGCAGCATGCCCGGCACCAGAGCTTCCCTCCCACAGCTCTGTGGGCCCTGACCCCTGCACGTGCCCAGCTGGGGTGCTGAAGGGGGCCTGGCCAGGCCTCCTCCAAAAGCAGCGCTGGCTCCTCGGTGCCCGCTGTCACCAGGGCATCCACTGGCTCGCATAGTCTGCCCAGGATGCGCCTCCAGCTCTGCTGCTCACATGCCCAGGCCTCCCTAGGCTGACAGCACCCCACCCTGCCCCGGGCCCACTGGTGAGGCTGACCACCAGCCCAGCGCAGAGCAAGGACCAGGACTCAGTGTGGGGGGGGGGGGGCGGGAGGGGGCGCAGCTCCTACCCGAGGGGCTGGGGACTGAGCACGACAAGGCGGTCACAGGGCAGAGCCCCCTACCGTCAGGTAGTCCTCGATCGCTGCCTTCAGCTTCTCAAACGGCCTGAAGAGGTCGGAAAAGGACTTCTCCATGGAACTCAGGTCTGTGCTCAGCTGGTCTTTTTCCTTCAGAACCTTCTGGATCTCGGCTTTGGCAAGTTCCTGCTGTTTCAGAGCCTCCTCCTGAAAAGGGACAAGCACACGGGATCAGGGGGCAGATTCCATGGGGGCGATTGAGGGTAGGCCAGTGGGACAAAGGCAAGGGGGCAGCGTCAGCCGCAGTGCCCGGAGGTCCCCAGAGGAAGGTGGCCAGGCCCCTCCCAGCTGCTCTCCCAGAGCACAGCACTTCCCACACCAGCCCCAGAAGCCCAGGGGGAACAGAAACCCAGGGCCCCAGCAGAGCTGTCCCCACAGCTGGCAGCCTCTGGAGCCTGAGTCCCTGGCCCAGGGAGAGAAAGGGTGCTCCCGCCCCCAGCGCAGCCTGGACTCACCCAGAGCCAATGGCCACAGAGGTGAAGTTGTACATGCCGTGCGAGATCTGTTCCCTGCAGTCCCAGCTGCCAGCCAGATTCTGGCCCATTTGGAAACTGAGCACCAGCCCACAGCTTTCCTCCTACCACCCCCCCCCCTGACCTGCCCACACTGGCCTGGGCCACTCTACACTGGGGCTCTGGCACCGAGGCGGGAGCTGCTGTTAGAGAGGGGCTCGGGGCCACACTTACCAGTCACCTCGTACATCAAGCTCTCGTACAGGTCCATGACCTTCCTGTGGGAGGAGCAGATGCCTGTGAGCACTGCGGCGGGCCACTCCCCACCCCATCCCCAGGCACCCCCCCTGCAGGCCTCACCCCATCGCCAGATGCCCCTCTCTACCCCACAGGCCCCCCCTAAAAGCCCCCCCACCCCCAAGGCCTCATCCCATCTCCAGGTTTTTCTGGTGGAGCTCCTCACACTGGCTCCTCAGCTGTAGGACCTCCTTCCATGCTGCCTCCACCTGCACAGAAGAGGCTTGAGCAGCACCAGTCAGCCAGCAGGTGCCCACTGAGAGCTCGAGTCTGGGGTGTGAGTCCATCAAGCTCCCCTTTGTGGGCAGGTCTGTTCTGGGAGGGTCCCATGCCTATGTGTGGGGTGTGGGCTTGGGATGGGACGCCTCTTGCTACAGGCCAGGCTGGGAGCAGCTTGTGGGAGGAGGGGGTGGCAGAGAAAACAGCACACTGGAGGCAGCTCAGAGCAGGAGCTATGGGCAGCGAGGCCAGGGCAGGACACCACTGCCGGTGGGCACAGCCTGGGAGCCTGTGCCAGCTGGGCAACAGCTAGCTGAGTAAGTGGACACCTGGGGTCCCACTACAGCAGCACTCTCTCTCCAGGCCTCGCCCTCACTGCCGCGTCCCTCTGTCTGTACTGTAGCACGTTCACGAAGGGGTCCCTGAGCCTGAGCACACAAGGAGGTGGGGGCACCTGTGGGGCAACAGAGACCAGCTGGGGCCCGAGCTCTCTCCCATCCAGCCCCATCCTGTGGTCAGGGAGGACAGGTCCTGGGGGGCAGGAGGCTCCAGGACTGCATAGTGACCAAGACAAGCAGGGCCCCCCTGTCACTGACCCTTCAGATCCCCGGCCATAAAGCCCATCCCTTTCCACAAAGAGAGCAGCACTCACAGCAAGGCCCAGCCCCGCCTCGGAGTCCAGGTCCACCAGCGGGGCCTCGGGCGGGCCCCACAGAAAGGCACCCACATGGCGGACTATGCTTCCCCATCGAGCAAAGGCCGCGGGCAGCTTCCTCACTGCAGGCACCCAGGAGCCCCACTCACACTGCCAGCGCCCAGCTACACACCCCCAACCAGGTGCGGCCATTCTGTGCACTACTGGGTGCTGGGAGGCACCTCAGGAGTGACAACCAAAGGTCCCCAGGGGCTAAAGGAGAACCCCTGTTTAAAACTACCCCAAGTGAGTCCTTTAGTTTCTGGTAACAGCATTTGCTTAAAAAAAACGAAGGGTGCCTCATGCCATCTATGCAACTAACTGAAAATGGGGCAAAGACCTAAACACACAAGCTGAAACTACACAATTCTGACCGGCTTTGGCAGTGAGTTCATGGACCCAACATCACAAACAGCAAAAGGAAACACCGAAGTGGACTCAGTAATGTCTGTGCCTCCAGGGGCCCCGTCTGCCGGGAAAGAGCCGCTGGAGAGGCCATTTCTGTGGCCATGTGTCTGATCGGGACCCTTCTCTGGAAAACACCAGACCCTAACCACCAAAGGCACTGAGCAGGCGGGGGTCAGAGCCGCCGCTCCACCACAGAAGACACGAGGCCAGCAAGTGCAGGAGGTACTCACCATCACCATCCCCAGGAACGCAGGTCGCAGCCCCCAAACCTGCTGCCCCCACTGGGAGGCCAGGACCACGCAGCCAGACAGTGGGGCCTCGCCCCTGGGGAAAAGACGGGGCAAACCCATGGGAAAGCGCAGTCCCTCAGGTCCTTAGACAGGTACATGGAGCAGGTACCTACACCTGAAAGATGGGAACCCATACGTGTACCTCCATGTGTGCACACACGCTCACACAGCTGAAGTGGAAACACACAGAAGCCCACCCACTGGAGCCGCTCTAGTCACACGCAGGTCATTCAGGCTGCAGCACGGCCAAGCTGACAACATGCTCTGCGAGAGAAGTGGACTCGAACCCACCCTGACTCCGTCCCCTGGGAGTGGCTGGCTCCTGGCACCTCTGCAGAGGGCACATACTTGTCCTGCAGGGGATCCCCACCCCCAACCCCCATCTCCTCTGTGCCAGCGGTTTCTAAGGAGCCAGAGGGCAACCTGGTCCAGCAGCCTCATGTCTTTTAAAGCAACTCAGTCACGTGGTCCCTGGGCACACCTTCCCTCAGAGACACCCGCCTCCCTGTAGGAAGGGCCGCACAACTGCATACACACCACGTGGAAGTCTTGAGCGCTTGCTCTCATCCCCATGGGGTCTCAGTTCAAGCCTCTCCAGCTACCTTGAGGCCCAGCTGTCCTCACTGTCACTGACACTGCCGCATGCACGCCTGTGCTGCTCTCAGCGAGGCTGCAGGCCCATCTCAGAGGCTTCCTAAGCAGTCTCCCAGGAATGCCCCTCTCCTAACCAGCTTCTGCCTGAGAGCCTCACTCAGGCAGGCACCCAGCTGCCTGCAGGAAGATGGCCTGCAAATGCCACTCTCACACTCACACATACACACACACACACACACACACACACACACACACACACGCTCACGGGACACGTTCCAGGCAAACTGACAGCAGAGGGAGGACCAGGGACAATACACCCGCAGCTGGGTCTTGGAAGTGCTCCTCCCTGGGGTCCCAGGCAGGCTCGGGCCCCTGCAGAGCGGGGGGCGCTGGGTCAGCAGCAGAGGCTGTGGGCTCAGTGCCCAGACGGCTGGAGGCAGCCGCTGGCTCTGGAAGGAAGAGGAAGGCCACCTGGAAGCTCAGGCTGAGCATCTGGAGAAGTCGAGGCTGCCAGGTGGGCCTCTATCTCACCGTCCCCTCGAGCTGGGGGGCTGTGGAGGTAGGGTGGGCAGCAGTGTGTCCCATCCAGTCACCACTGGCCTCCCTCTGCTTGATGACAATGGGGACTGCGGAAGATGTGCTCCCGCTCAGGCACACACTCCGTACCTCGCCCACCAGTCCCGCTGTCCCTGCCGTGGTCTGCCGCACACATGTGCCATCATCGGAGGCTGGCGGCACCTGCCTGAAGAGACAGGGTTCACAGACTGCAGCTGCCACCAGCCCTGTGCTGAGATCGCGGCCGGCTCTGGGCACGGCTAAGCTTCTCTATGACCTGACAGTGGGGGCCACTGAGCAGCTGTCCCCAGAGCAGCTTGAAGGTGTGGCCAGCAGCCCGGGCTCCGCCCCAGGAACCGCAGGCAAAGGGGCCCTCAGCGCTGGGCAATGCCAGGATGCTTTCTCCTCTAGTCTCCACGGAGGGGGCTCCCATGGGTGGCCCTGCCCTCCGCTCTCTTCTGAGATTTCACAATAGCCCCCCTGCGCCCCTCCTCAGGGCACCTACTGGCATTTCTGGTCCTGGGCCCTCCCGCACCCTCACTCACGGGCTCAGAGGGGAGGCCCCTGTGGCCCCAGGCCCCACGGTCCTGCTCTGGAGGCATTCTGGGGCTGGGCGTCCCTGGCGCCTCCCAGTGGGTTGAAGGGTGGGTGGTCCAGCTTGTCCCAGGCCAGGGCGTAGAACCCTAGGGAGGAGCAACAGGACCTTGGTCAGCTCCTCGGATCCTCTTCCTGCCTCGGGTCACAGGTGACTGATGGACAGCAGACATGGGCTATGTCAAAGGCAAGGTTGCCTGTGCTCGCCTATTTCCCCTTCTGCTTCAGACCCCTAGCTCCATGGCCCAGGACCCACGAGGGTCAGCTTTTCACTGCACAGGATGGAGAGGGTGTGAGGCTGCCTTCAGCCAGGGAGGGCCGGCTGGCAGGGCCACCTTCCCGGGTCCTCTCCTGGTCCCCAGGCCTCTGCTCTCTGCCCTGGAAGCTAGTCAGACCCTGAAGCCAGGAGGCGGTGCCTGAACTGCCTGCTTCCCTCCCTTCCTGGGGCCGCTCTGGAAGAACAGGACCTACCACTCCAAGCTCTTTCCATTGAATTTCAAAAAGAGAATACTAAGTGAAGTTGAAAAGTAACAAGGTAATCTGGGGAGAGAAACAGATTCAGGTTCCAGAAGCTTCCATCTGGAACAGGAACACGACTCAAGGATGCTTTGCGCAAGGTAGGCAAAGGGTCTAAGCGGGGACATTTTGCTCTGACCCCTTTCTCAGACTGCTTAAAGAAAAGCAAGTTTTAAACAGCGTAAGTCAACAAAAGGCAGCACAACCATGTTCCTGAGGCCCCGCCTTACTCGGCGTCCCTGGCGGTCAGGGGGGTCAGCTCAGCCTAATTCGGGAGAAGGGCCCAGCAGGGTCCTCCCGCTCAGAGGCAGGCAGATTGGCGGCACCTGCTCAGCGCACCGCCAGCCACGCCAAACACCACCCCTGTGGCGGCTGCGGAGGGCGCCTCCCGGGGGAGGGCCGGCCAGACCCCACAGAAAGCCGCTGCCTGGACCAGCCTCCGCCTGTGGCCTCCAAGGCTCTGCGGGGACACGCGGCCACTGGCCGGCAAAGGGAGACCAGGGGACGCAGAACAAGGCGAAGCCACAGCGGCCTGGGGAGCGGGAAGAGAAGTCCGGGTGACTGGTTCTGCCTCAGCGCAGGCTCAGGAGGGCGGCCTCCGGCAGCTCCCTGCCTGAGGGGGCGGGGGGTTGCGGGCGCAGTGGGCCTGGGGCAGGTTCCCCTCCCGCGGCCCAGGCCCAGGCCCACCGCCCAGGCCACGGGCCGGGCTCCGCAGAGCCTGTGGGTGGGCAGGCCGAGCCCAGGGGTGGCCGGGCGTGGCTGCGGGAGGGACGCCGAGGCGGACCCTGACTGGGAGCCGAGGGGCCGCGGGAGGGCGGTCGGTGTTGGGGGGACGTTGCTCACCTTTGGGGAGGGACCGAGGCGGGGATGCAGCCAAGACCGGGCCCACAGCCCTACCTGTCTCCCTCGAGGTCGCAGATGGAGCTGGAGGAGGAGTCCAGTCCTCCCTGCCGCCCATCAAATGTCCAAGGTGTGCGGCGGGCGGGCCCCGGCCCGGGAGCCCGGCGCCTGACGCCAGGCTGTGCGCGGCGCAGGAGGGCTGGAGCCTGAGCTGCCCGGGGTCTCTGTGTTCTGGGTGTGAAATGCGAGCAGGTGCAGCGCCGCCCTCCAGGCGGGTCTGAGCCTTCCAGCCCTTGCCTGAAGGGCAGTTGGCCTCTCGGAGAAGTTCCGGGGCCCCTTGGGGATGATGGCTGGCTACACAGGTCCCCGAGTCGGGTGGTGCAAAACATCAAAAGTAGGAAAATGCAAGATGCTAAGGGCCTACGGTGAAGTCAAACAGCATGCCACTTCAAACATTCTCCCAAATATGAGGGGACTGACTTTCCATCCTGCCACGTGGTTGGAGGTGGGGAATGGGGATCTAGGTTCCTTTAAACGTGGACAGGCCCCAGCCGGGTTGGCTCCATGGATGGAGCGCCTGCCTGTGGACCTAGAGTCCTGGGTTTGATCAGGTCTATGCACCTGGGTGCAAGCTCCATCTTGGCCCTGGTCGGGGCGGGTGGGGGAGGCAGCCAGTTGATGTCTCTCTGACATGGGTGTCTCTCTCCAACACATCGATGTTTCTCTCTGTCTCTCCCTGTCCCTTCCACTCTCCAAAAATCAGTGGGAAAATATCCTGGTGAGGATTTACAAAGGATAAGTAAGTGGCCTCCCTGGATTGGCTGGTGCTAGGCTGTCATATGTTACTCGAGGTTACACACTATGAGTGACAGCAGGCTTCAGAGGGGAGACCTGAGCCACTGTCTATGGCGAGTGAGAGCTTTTGTGGTAAGCTCTTCCAATGACACACCCTGAGACCACCTGGAGACCAGCTCACTCCAAGGTCTGCAGTCAAGTGAGGTGATAGGTGCCTGGCTAAGGAATGTGGGTGCCTGATAACCAGAGTTCTAGCTTCTGTATTGTCCTGTGACTGAGGAAGTGACATCACATGTGTAAGGTTCCATTATCTGTGACTTTTTTTTTTTTTTTAAGCAGACTTACCTGGAAACCTCTCAGGGGTTTTAACTGCTCACCCAGGACACCTCCATAAATATGCAAAGTAATCCAGTTCAGCTTTTCCCAACAGCTCCAGATCATGCCATCAGGGTCCTAGAGTTCAGGGGAGCCGAGTTAGATGTGTGTCTGCATGATGGGCTGAGTGTCTTGGCAAAGCCATTGTGTCCTCCTGGGCTTTCCCAGGGCCCCTGCCAACACGCAAAGGATGATGCAGGAAACAATGGTCTGGAGACCTGGGCAGGTGTCTATGACTTAAAACCCTCCACCCCTGTGGGCGGTGTGCCGTGTACCGGATGAGATGCAAACACTCAGAGGTGGCCAAATTATAAGACGGGATTGCTGTAGCCTGAACGGCCACTTCAAGCAGGCCTGGGTTTCAGCACCCACCGTGATCCTGGTCGAGTCCCAGCGCTCTGGGCCACTTTTAGAGGCCTTCACCTGTAAGAGGGTGAAATGAAGGAAAGGGAGGTGTGACCACCCGTGCCATATCACCTTCTATGGCCTCCTGTGACGTAGCATCAGACCTTGGGCTTGCTGTGGGCCTACTTGGTGGGCAGCCTCTGCAATTACTCCCCATGGACCCGCCTTCAAAGATGCGCATTTTTGGTGACAACTGAGTGTTTACCAAGTAGATTCCCCACAACAAAATACAGCCAGGGTGGAGTGAAGAGGGCTCTGTCTTGCCCAGTTGAGGAGAGCACCACCTTCTGCCCTACCCAGGACATCGTACCCCAACAGGAGAAGCTGGCCTGCACCCTCCGAAAGCTCAGAGGTGGGTGAGTGGCAGCTGAGGGGCTCAGCAGGGAGAGACATGGTACCAGCTAGGGGGTACGGGGTTAGGGACACAAGGGCTGAGTGGAGAAAGGGATTCCTGGAGGCCTCCTTCAGCATCTATGGTCATAACACCCTAAACACACTGATCTCTTCTTTTTTTTAACTTTTTAAATAAATCTTTATTCATATTATTACAAAAGTTCCTCATTTTCCCCCCTCCACCAGGTTCCCATCCTACCCTCTGCTCTTTCCCCACTCCCCCCACTGTCCTCATCCATAGGTGCACAGTTTTTGTTCAGTCTCTTCCCACACCCCCACTCCCCTTTTCTCCAAGAATCATCAGTCCACTCCCCTTCCGTACCTCTGATTCTATTATATTCATCAGTTAATATTGTTCATCACGTTTTTTAATTCCCTTGGTTTTTAGATTCACTTGTTGATAGTTACATATTTGTTTTTCATAATTTTTATCTTTATTTTCTTCCTCTTCCTAAAGAACCCCCTTCAGCAATTCATATAATTCTGGTTTGGTGGTGATGAACTCCTTTAGCTTTTTTTTTATTGGTGAAGCTCTTTATCTCGCCTTCAATTCTGAGTGATAGCTTTGCTGGGTAGAGTATTTTTGGCTGTAGGTTCTTGTTATTCATCACCTTGAATATTTCTTGCCATTTCCATCTGGCCTGCATGGTTTCTGTTGAGAAATCAGCTGACAATCGTATGGGTGCTCCTTTATAGGTAATTACCTGCTTTTCTCTTGCTGCTTTTAATATTCTCTCTTTGTATTTTGCTCTTGGAATTTTAATTATGATGTGTCTCGGTGTGGTCCTCTTTGGATTCCTTTTGTTTGGGGTTCTGTGCACTTCCTGGACTTGTAAGTCTATTTCTTTCCCCAGGTGGGGGACGTTTTCTGTCACTATTTCTTTCAATATGTTTTCGGTATCTTGCTCTCTGTCATCTTCTGGGATGCCCATAATTCTGATGTTGGTTCGCTTGAAGTTGTCCCAGAGGTTTCTTACACTATCTTCAGCTTTCTGGATTCTCTTGTCTTCTTGCAGAGGAGTGTCCTCTGGCTCTTTGTGTTCCAAATCTATCACTTGATTCTTGCAATCTTCCATTCTGTTTTTAGGACTCTGTATAATATTTTTTATTTCAGACAATGTATTCTTTATTTCTAGTTGATCCTTTATTATTTCTAGTTGATCCCTTTTCATATCTTCATAGGTCTTGTTTATTTTATTGGCCTTTTCTAGGAGATTCTTGATAAGCGTAGTTTTGAATTCTATATCCTGTCACTTTTTGTCCTCCATTTCTTTCATTTGTGATCTGTTTCCTTGTCTCGGCATTTTCGCTACTTCCCAGAGTTGGTAGAGTGGGAGGATCAGCTGTATCTATGCCAGGAGACAGCCTTATTTGACTAGACTTGGACAACTGCAAGAGCCTCTATGCTCAGCTTAGATGGGGTGGAGTTTCAGGGTGGAGCCTACAGCCTTGGCTTCTGGTTAGTCCCACCCTATGAGGTTCCTGAGACTCAGTGTTCTTCAGGGTCTTTGGTACTCACTGCAAGTACCTCTGAAAGAAAGGTGCCCTAGAGTTTTGCCCGCTACCAGAGAGTCTAGTCTCCCCCTCCCCCCCAGCAAGCCCGCAACTGGGGTTCAGTGCAGTTGGAAGTGGGGTTAACAGCAGTCCGGAGCTTATGTCTCCTTCCTGCTAGGGCAATCCAGCAGCTCAATCAACAGTCTGTCCTCTGTGTGAAATGTGTACGACTCAGGGGCTCTGCCTTTCGCCACTCCCCTGAGCTTCCACCTTACAGCCCAGATTCCCTCTATATGAGCCTGGGGCCCGAGGGTCTCGCCCAGAACTGGAGTTCAGTGCAGTCAGAACTGGGGCTCAGCACAGTCCAGAGCTTTTTCTCCTTCCCGCTAGGGAACTCCAGCCAGGCACTCAGCCGCTCCTTCTCTCCAGCTCCATCCTCTCTGTGAACGCAATGTGTCTCCATACCTTAGGCTTTTACAGCTCCTCTGATTTTCCTTCTGGTTTTCTCTTTCCTTCTAGTTGTAGAATTTCCAGTCAGTCAACTTTCCTGTAGTTCTGGATAATGTCCACTTTGTATTTTTTGAAATTGTTGTGTGAGACTGCAGTTAGGCGGTTACCTATGCTGCCATCTTGGTTTCTTCCCAATCTCTTTTAATCTTAGAAGCTAAGTAGATCTACTCGATATTGGAAAAAGAAAAAAGAAAAAAAAAAAGAAAAAAAGAAAGAAGCTAAGCAGGGTCTGGCCTGGTACTTGGATTGGAGACATATCTGGTGCTGAATACTTTTTTCCTCCTGCCCCATGCCCCTGGGGTAATGCAGGGCCCTGATGCCTACCACCACGTAACACCTGAAATCATAAAACTGGGGGGAAAAACATGGGCAATAAACTCTTTGGCATCATTTGTCATAATATATATATTTTGAAGTTGTCTCCTTGGCAGGAGAAACAATAGGAAAAATAAACAAATGGAAAGACAACAAACTAAAGAGTTATTGTACAGTGAAGGAAATCAACAAAATGAAAAGACAACCTACTGAATGGATGAAGATATTCTCCAATGATACATTTTATAACCCATAATATCCAAAGTATATAAGGAACTCATATATCTTATCACCAAACAAAGCCAACAATCTGATGAAAAAGGGGCAAAGACCTGGATAGACCCTGCTCTGACTAGGACACACAGATGCCAATAGACATGTGAAAAGATGCTCAACACCACTAATTTCCAGGGAAATGCAAATTAAAACCACAATGAGATACCGCCTCACACCTGTCAAAATGGCTAGCATCAATAAATCAACATGTTGGCAGGAATGTGGAGAAGATGGGACACTTGTGCACTGTGGGTGGGCTTCTAAATTGGTGCAGCCACTGTGGGAAAAAATACGGTGGTTCTTCAAAAACTTAAAAGTAGAACTACCATATGATGCAGCAATTTCACCTCTGAGTATTTATTTAGAAAACCCAAAATACTAATTCGAAGAACATATGCACCCTATGTTCATCAAAGCATTATTTACAATAAACACAAGCAACTTACATGTTCATTGATAAATTAGCAGATAAAGATGTGGTACATATATACATTGGAATATTTCTCAGGCATAAAAAGAATGAAGTCTTACCATTTGCAACAACATGGATGGTCCTAGTTGGTATTGTGCTAAGTGCAATAAGTCAGACAAAGAAAACAAATACCAAATGATTTCACTTATACATGGAATCTAAAAAACAAAATAAATGATCAAACAAAACATAAACAAATTCATAGATACAGAGAACAAATTAATGGTTGCCAGAGGGAGGGGGTTTGAGGTGATAGGTGACAAAGGGGAATGGATTAAGATGTTTAAATTGCCAGATAAGAAAACAGTTACGGGGATGTGTATAAAGTACAGCATAGAGAATATAGTCAATAATAGATATATTTTTTAAATGTTTTTATTGATTTCAGAGAAAGGAAGGAAGAGGGAAAGAGAGACATCAATGATGAGAGAGAATCATCTATCGGCTGCCTCCTGCACATCCTGTACCAGGGATCAAGCCTACCTGGGTATGTACCCTGACCAGTAATACAACTGTGACATCCTGGTTCCTGGGTCAATGCTCAACCACTGAGCTATACCGCCTGGGCAATAGCCAATAATATTTTAATAACTATGCATGTTGTCAGAATAATTGGAGTGGTCGTTTTGCAAGTTATATGAATATCTAATGACTATGTTGTACACCTAAAACTAATATAATATTTTACGTCAACTGTGATTTAAAAATTAGAATAAATTTTAAAAGAGAAATACATTTGAAGCTTAAGAAAAAGCTATGTAAATATACAAAAGCTATATTTATTACATATGACTATTCATCTTTAAAAAGTATATAAAATTATTTATTGGGCTAAGTACCTGAATATACAAGCCTTCAGCTATACATATAGTTATATACAACATTTCAAGCATATATAATTCACCTATAAATTACCCTACTATTTATACAAGTATATACAATTATCCAAACATATAAACAACTAGCAATAACTATTTAACTATATATACAGCCATATACAACTTTTCAATTATACATCCATTTGCAAGTATTCAGCTAATGTACAGCTATATACAACTATGAAACTAAACATACAGCAGCGATACGCAAGTATTCAACTATTTATACAACTGTATACAGCTATCAATCATATGTAGTTGCATGCAACCATTCAATTATATGTACATCTATATAATTCAACCCTATATACAATTACATACTTTTTAACTATACATACAACTCTTAAACTAATATACAGGGATATACAAATATAAAACCAAACATATATAAGTAAATATATACAGTTATGAAAAGGTGTTAAATATACCAAAGCTATATGCAGTAATTCAATTATATATCTATTTATACAAATTTAAGCACTTTTCAACCATCTATACTTGTGTACATACAACTATTTTATATACAACCATATACAATATTTCAACTAAATAAATAACTGCTGTGTATACCTATTCAATTCAGTATACCACTGCGTACAACTACTCATCTATACATACTACTAAATAAAACTCTCAACCCTATCTATATACAGACATGTAAACTAAGCAACATTTATATACAACTATTAATACATACATGTATAAATACATATAATACAACTATTAATACATACATGTATATACAACTATTAATACATACATGTATAAAAACAATTTAACTATTTACACAACTATATACATCTCTTCAACAGTTATATACAATTATTCAATGAAATATACATTAGCTATATATAGCTATTCAATCCAATATATGTCTACCTACAACTCTTTAACTATACATATAACTCTTAAACTAATATACAGGAATATGCAACCATTAAATCAAACATATACAGCTAAATAAAACCATTTAACTATATATACAATTCACCTATATATACTTCTATATACAATTATTCAACTAAATATACTATAGACATATACAACTATTTAACTATACCTACAACTATAAACAACTATTCAACCATTTAAAGCCTTATGAAACTATTTGAACAAATAAACCTATATATGATTACTAGACAATATACACCTATATATTATTTAGCTATATATATGTACATATATATGTATAGGTATGTATATATACACACACAGCTATGTAAAACAGTTCATCTTTATATACACAATTATTCAACTAAATATACAGATACTATAAATAGCTTTTCAACCATATGTACAACTATACATAACTTTCCATCATATATAAAGCAATGTAATTCTATTCAATCACATATATTACTATACTAGAGGCCCGGTGCACAAAATTCATGCACAGAGGGGGAGGGCTGTCCCTCAGCTCAGCCTGCATCCTCTCCAATCTGTGACCCCTCGAGGGATGTCTGACTGCCCATTTAGGCCAGTCTCACCAGTCAGACAACTCTCTCACAATCCAAGACTGCTGGCTCCCAACTGCTCACCTGCCTGCCTTCCTGATTGCCTCTAACTGCTTCTGCCTGCCAGCCTGATCACCCCCTAACCACTTCCCTGTCATCCTGATTGATGCCTAACTGCTCCCCTGTCAGCCTGTTTGCCCCTAACTGCCCTGCCCTGCAGGCCTAGTCACCCCAAATGCCCTCCCCAGCAGGTTTGGTCCCCCAACTGCTCTCCACTGCAGGCCGGGTCCCCCCCCCCACAACTGCCCTTACTTGCAGGCCTGGTCACCCCCAACTTCCCTCCTCTGCTGGTCTGGTCCCTCCCTACTGCCCTCCCCTGTTGGCCATCTTGTGGTGGCCATCTTGTGTCCACATGGGGGCAGGATCTTAGACCACATGGGGGCAGCCATCTTGTGTATTGGAGTGATGGTCAATCTGCATATTACTCTTTTATTAGATAGGATATAAATATTCAACTATATACACAACTATATTCAATCATATTTGCAACTATACAACTATTCAACTGTATGTGTATATATATATATATATATATATATATATATATATATAGCTATATACCCTTATTCAAGTAATAACGGTATATAGCTATATATATCAACTATTCAACTCTGTATTTAGTTATGTACAATTATTCAATATATATGCAATTATATTCACCTCTTTAACTACATATACAGCAGCATTCAACCATTCTTATATACAGTTATATAAAACTGTTTAACTGGCTGAAACCGGTTTGGCTCAGTGGTAGAGCATCGGTTTGCAGACTGAAAGGTCCCAGGTTCGATTCCGGTCAGGGGCATGTATGTTGGTTGCGGGCACATCCCCAGTAGGGGGTGTGCAAGAGCAGCTGGTCGATGTTTCTCTCTCATCGACGTTTCTAGCTCTCTAGCTCTCTCCCTTCCTCTCTGTAAAAAATCAATAATATATATATATATATATTTTTAAACTGCTTAACTGTATAATACATCTATATACAATTATTCCACTTCATATCCATTTACTATCTTAGTAAATGACTATTGAATTATATCTATACAACCACATTCAACTATTTGACCAAATATAATGCTATATGCAACTATTCACCTTTATGTACAGTTATATACCACTATGCAACTATATATATATAACTGTGTACAATTAGTCAACCATATAAACTACATTCAATGATAAATTACATGTACAGTTTAACTATATATACAATTATATGACTAGAAATACAGCTATATGCAACTGTTGAGACTTGGAAATAGTTACATACAACTATTCAAGTATACATATGTAGAGGAGAGTGTTCCATGGTGTCACTATTGTCTGTCTTGAAACCTGAAATCAAGCCAGAATAGAGATTGCTTTCTGTAAACCCTCCTTAGAGCCTCTGAACATAAATTGATGTTCATTCTGATGTAAATAAGCACACTTCACTTGCCTCCTTCTATGTGCTGGTTCCTGTAACAGGTTGTTTTTCTGACCTAGTCAAGCATGCAAAGTAATTTCCCATACCAGGAGCATTCACATACTAGTACCTATGAATACTCCTTCTTCACTCTATATCAGTGGTTCTCAACTTTCTAATGCCACAACCCTTTAATACAGTTCCTCATGTTGTGGTGACCCCCAACCATAAAATTACTTTTGTTGCTACTTCATAACTATAACTTTGCTACTGTTAATGAATCCTAATGTGAATATCTGTGTTTTTCGATGGTTTTAGGCTCTCAACTTAGAGGCTGTCCCTCAGGCCAGACTGCACCCTCTCCAATCTGTGGGTCGCAACCATCGGAAAACACAGATATTTACATTATGATTCATAACAGTAGCAAAATTGTGTCTTTGTGTCTACAAAGCATCTATTTCATCTTGCAGCTACCCAAGACATATCTCCTATTAAGTTTCCCTTCGCAAACTCTATTACTAACAATACTGGAGTAGACAGTCTCTCTCTTTGGTCTTTCATTGCCCTCTGCTTACAAAGGTAGCTTCTCAATCTCAGACTTTCCTTAGGACTGTGTGTAAAAACAATAGACAACTATTCAACCATATATATATAATTCTATGCATCTCACCAACCATATATATAATTATATGCAACTATTCAACTAGATATACATCTGCATAAAATCATTTCACTTTACATACAGTTATGTAAAACAATTTAACTCAATATACAGCAGCTATATACAATTGTTCAACAATATACTCAACTATATACAAGTATTTGACCATAGGTACATTTCAACCATATACAGCTATACGCATTATACACATTATCCAACTACATACAAAACGGCTAGACTTTTATATACCTATACAACTACATACAACTATTCAAGTATATATACAACCATATGCAACTCCTAAACCATTTATATAAATATTTATATACTAAACACTTTATATACAGATATAAAATTATACACTATACAACTCTACACAAGTATACCCAGATATATACAACAATTCAACTATTTATAGTACTATGGTATATACAACTAATCAACCCTCTGACATACAACTATTCAACTACACACACTACTCACAACCAAATATACAGCTATATACAACTGTTCAAAAGTATATACTGCAATATTCAACTATCCTATTATTACTGCATCAATATTTAAGCATTCAACTATACATATAACACAACACTTTAACTATTTACAGCTCTATTCACCTATTCCAACCACATTTACAGCTATATATTATTCAAAAATATATAACTATAAACAACATTCAACCATATATACAGCTACATCAACTGTTCATCTATATATACACAGTTATATACACTTATTCAACTAAATTATAGCTGCTATAATAGCTATTCAACTATAAATACACTGTACATAACTCTTTTACCATTGCTACATAGAACTACTTAACTACATATATGTAAACCTATATATAACCATTCAACTAAGTATATGGCAGCTTGCACAACTGTTCATCTACATAGACAGTATATATAAGTTTTCAACTATATAATATAGCTATATAACTGATAAACTAAATATTCAGCATCTAAATACAACTATTAAACACTATACAGTTCTATACAATATTCAACATATTATACAGCTGAGTATAACTATTTAGCAGCTATATACAAATACTTATATATACAACTTTTTTAACAAATGTATTTATATTTACAACTACTCAACAGCTTGTATAATTATATACAATTACTCAAAGGCATAACAGCTATAAACAAAGATTCAACCAATACTTAGCAGATATATACAACTATTGAACTCTATATACAGTGATGTACAAATTATTCAACTAAATATACAGCAAGTGCATACAACTATTTAACTACGTATACAATTATATACAGCTATTCAACAATATACACCTATATAGAACTATTCAAGTACATATACAAGTGTTTGTGTGTGTGTTTGTGTGTGTGTGTGTGTGTGTGTGTGAGAGAGAGAGAGAGAGAGAGAGAGAGAGGAGAATATATATATATATATATATATATATATGCACAAATGTAACTTTTCCCTTTAAAGCACTTTTATACCCTGTTTCCCCGAAAGTAAGACAGTGTCTTATATTAATTTTGCTCCCAAAGATGCGCTAGGTCTTATTTTCAGGGGATGTCTTATTTTTCCATGAAGAAGAATACGGTACACATTTATGGTTAAATGAAAATAAAGGAAATTTATTACCTGTATATGGTACAGTAGTACGGTAGTTGTCAACACAAACCACACAAACTGTGAATCCTATAGTATCAAGAATGTACTCATTTATTCAATGACAATCATGTCATCATCTTCTGGAACATCATCATAACAATCCAATTCCTGAATTTCCTGGTGAATTTCTTGTGACTCCATTTCTTTCAGAATCAGTGGACCAAATCTCTCATGTTTAGCAATAGCATTCTGAGACAGAGTCTAGGGGGGCCTTATTTTCAGGGGATGCCTTATATTTCACTCAGAAGGAAACCTGTAAGTAGATCTTATTTTCGGAGGATGTCTTATTTTCAGGGAAACAGGGGTAGTATTCTGGAGTCACTTCTTAATAATTAAGGGAGAGCCAATGTTACCCTCAGAGAGAATTGTTCCCTGGATAAGTCTCAAATCCCAGTCAGCTGCAGCAGTATGGAAAGTGTCATCTGATTTTATGTGCTGGGGCTTTTCCATGGGAGGACAGGCCTCTATGTGCACCATTCGTTGCTGGAAGATTATGCTCTTGTCCGCCCATCCATCGTCTTCCTGCCTCTTAGCCCTGCTCCGTTTTGTTGCTTCTTCAGTTGCTCTTACTGTCAGAGATTGAGAAGGAAAATATTGAAAGGGCGACAAAATGCAGCTTCTGTATTCCTTGCTTAACGTTTCATGCGGTTTGGCCTGAGCTTACCCTCTCAAGGACCTTGGATTGGAGTCTTCATGCAGCACGCTTCCCTCCTAGAGGCAGGAGCTGGGAGCTTTTTTTTTTTTTTTTTTTTTTTTTAATAAATTTTATTGATTTTGTACAGAGAAGAAGGGAGATAGTTAGAAACATCGATGAGAGAGAGTCATCGATCAGCCACCTCCTGCTGGGGATGTGCCCGCAACCAAGGTACATGTCCCTGACCGGAATCAAACCTGGGACCTTTCAGTCCCCAAACCAAAGCTCTATCCACTGAGCCAAACCGGTTTTGGCAGGAGCTGGGAGCTTTAACCCAGCGTTGCCACTTTCTCACTGAGTGCTCACATCTGTGTGTGGGGTCATGGACCTGCCCAGACTGACTATGAGCTCCAATGAGGGACCTGGGTTTGGGGGTGTAACGCCACCGAGAGTAAAATTCCACTCTCTGAAGTGCGCACAGCCCGCCCCCACCCCTACCCCCCAGCGTGGTCCTGGTCACAGGCCTTTCCTAGGCAGGCGGATGTCAATGCCCCTTCCGCTCTGGGTGCAGCCACATGCAGGCCTCCCCATACGGGTCTGCAGAAGACACAGGCTAAGTGTTACAGGGGCGCAGCAGAGCCAGTGCGGCCAGAGGCCGCAGGTCCTACACTGGAATCCCCATCTACCTCACGTCCTAGCAGTTTGCAGTTCAACCCCACCCCGTCTGCCCGCTGTCAGAGAGTGGGAGTTTTGAGCATGCTTACGCCCCAGATAGGGCTGTCAGTGCTGACACCGGGCCAGGCCTTGAGATACGGTCACATGGCCCCTTCCCAGCACGTAGGCCTTCTTTCATAGATCACTGTCAGCTTTCTGAAGAACAGGATGACACTGTGAATAACATGGTCATCAATGGCATGACCCTGACATTGCTTAGCAAAAACTGTTTTGTCTTGAGTTGCTTGTTCTGAAAAAAAAAAGAAAAAAAAAAGAAAAAAGGATGTGTCTAATGGGCTTAAAAGTGGTTCTACACAAAGGGTTGGGGCTGCTCTCTAGACTCCCTGTGCGGAGAAAGGCAAAGCTGGCTGGCGGGCTAATAAAGGCTCCCTAAATTTTAATTTGGTCTGGGCTCCAGGGGTTGTTGACTCGCCTTCCACAACACCGCCTAGATAATGACCTGAGCTACTTGTATGTGGAATATCAAACAGAAAACACCTGGTGCCAGAATGGACCCAAATGGGTAGGAGAGAATGCTACCTCTATGATAGCATTTACTTGACTATGAATTCCCAGGGGCTGAGCCTGGCTGTGTTTTCTGTTTGCCTCCGGTGCCGGGCACTGAACGAGCACCAAATATTTTGTGGAGAACGAATGCCAGGGAAGCTTGTCTCCTCTACAAAGCAGTGAGTGAAACGGAGACACGGTGGCGATGAATTAGGGTCTCACATGGGAATGAGCGCACGGCTGCAGATGAGAGGAAGGTTGTTCCGACCAAGGACAATCGATTCTCATTTTAATTTCAGTGCCAGCATATTCTTTACGCCTTGACTAGTGACAGAGACCAGAGATGTTGGGGAAAGGAGCTACGGTATAACTTAGCTGCTCAGTGGAGGCTGGGCTTGTGAACCTTAGAGAGCATCTTTGTGGCCAGCGAGGCTGAGCAGCATGCTTCTCTGAGATTCAGAGCATGTGCACATTGGCTTTTGCCAACATTTAGTCATAAGGCTGTTTGGCCAAACTCCTGCTTCCCGCACCCTTTAAGACATGCGTGAAACCAGAGTGAAACCAGAGAGCAGTCCTCTTTCTAATGTCATGTGTGTTTCTAACCTGGTTCTGTTTGACGTTATCCTTTAGAAATGAAACACTTGTCCCCCAAACAGTTGACAAAAAGACACAGAAAATTACCCTTATTTAATCCAGACCCAAATGTAGAGTTGGGGAGGGACAGCTCTTTCCCACTGTATGGCAATAAGGACATTCAGTCTGGCTGCTTCCTTGGACTTCAAGTTCCTCCAATGTGAACCCAGCATCGGCGTAGTGATCAAGGCTTCAGGCTTGATCACCAGGGGACTCATAGTGCTGGTCACCTAGCTCACTGGGACCAACAACAAAAGCAAATTAGATTTGCTGGAATTTCAGACCCCTTTATGCTACCCTTATTTTGTGGTGGTCCAGTCACTCAATATACTTACTGAGCACCTATTGTACCAGCCATTGTGCTGTGAATATAGGACTTTGTGTTAAAAGTTCATATTCTCATCATGAACTTGAGATGAACCTTCACAGGGGCCTTCGGAAAGTGACAGCGGGTAAATTTAGAGCAAGTGCTCTGCTTCGTGGACACACCTGAGGCAGAGACAACAAAGGGAGGAACCAAAGAATCATCCAGAAGAACAAGTCCAAGTCTCTTGGTGAAAGAAGACATGAAACAAGGAACCATAAGTTCTAATAAGTGCAAGCAGAGTCAGGAGAGGGAGGAAGGAATTCTGGAAAGGGGCCAGCGAATAGCAGACTAGAAAATAGTCCTGGTTTAGGAGGAGATTCCTGAACTGAGTTTTCCAAGGTAAATATGAAATTGTACATCTCTGTGCATGTGCTGGGGTTGGGGTTCCAGGCAGAGTAATTTAATCTGTTAAAGAGACAGAAGCATACAATAGGAGGGCTGAAAGAGTAGCCATAAGCAGCTTGGTGTTGGTGGAGTGTGTGTGAGCTGGCAGTGGGAAAGCTGGAGGAGGAGGAGCGCTAAGCAGGGGCTGCCATGCTGTGCTAAGGACTCTGCACTCAGCTTCGCCTGATGGGTCACAGGGGCCGTGAAAGCATTGAAGCTGGTGTGAAGCAATGAAGGTGTTTGGGGCCACTTCTGGCGGTCATTATGGATGTGGGAGAAGGGCAGGGGGCTCGTTGGGGGCTACTGCGTTAAGAGAAGGGGACACGGCGATGCATGTGCCGCCTTGCACAGTGGATGAGGTGCCCGGCCCTGCCTGCCTCACTGGCCCTGCTGCAGCCGATGGGCTGGGATGAGCCTTCGAAGGGGCCGTTAGAAAAAGCCTGGCAGGTAAACTTAAGAGCGTGTATTCATCGCGGAGCCTGGGGAAACAGAGAAGGAAGAAGGGAGAAACAAACCCAGGGAACAAACTTCTGGTGGATGGCATTCACAGCCCCGGAGCACAGCTCCATGGGCTTCACCAGGCCCAGGCACACTGAGCTTGCCCACCTCTTACCTGGCTGCGAGGTGCTTCCCACAGAGGTTCCCAGAGAGGGAGCCCCATGTCCCAACCTTTCCCATTTGAGGCAGCAGCTTCAGAAATGGTTCACCGGGACCCTGGCCGGTTTGGCTCAGTGGATAGAGCGTCGGCATGCAGACTGAAGTGTCCCTGGTTTGATTTCAGTCAAGGGCATAAGCCCAGGTTGGGGGCTCAAGCCCCAGTGGGGGGCAAAAGGAAGACAGACGATCAATGATTCTTTCTCATCACTGATGTTTCTCCCCCTCCTCCCCTCTTTCTGCCTCTCTGGAATCAATATTGAAAAAGGTACAGCTGGGCCAGCCTCATTCCCTCTGACATCTCATCGCTGTGGGATCCACAGAGAATCCGATGGGGTTGGGGGCTGATGGCTGGGGTGGGGCTTGGACTCAAGGCGATGGCGCCCTTGACTACGATGCAGGAGCGGGGGGTGGGAGAGGAGGCCAATGTCCGGGGCTCCTTCCTCAGGGCCCCCGCCCCAGCCCCACCTGTGGAGTGCAGGCCGCCCGGATGGGCAAAGCCTGGCCGCCTCCAGTCCTGCCGTCAAACCCGGCTCCCCGGAGCCCGGCGCCGGCTGCCCCTTCGCCGCCTCCAGACGCGGGACCTCGGCCCCGCGCCCCACGCCGCCCAGCTGGCTGCGTTAACGGAGCGCGGAGCCGGGGCAGTCGCTCTCTGGGGCCCCCAGGACCAGCACCTCCCTCACCGCCCGGGCGCTCGGCCCGCGGCGGCTCCCTCGCCCACCAGGGGGCGCCCTTGCCGTACGCTCCCCAGGCCGGAAGGGCCGGTGGGGGCTGCCGGCCTCTGCGCGGGTCCCCGAGGTCCACGCACCGCGGAGCCTGCGCGTCCCGAGGCGGCCCGCCCCCGCCTGGCCCGGCCCCCGCCCGGCCCCGCGGCTCCCCCAGCCCCGGGGGCGGCCGGAAGCTTGCCCGCAGCTGGGCCGCCGCCCCCTGCGCTACAGGGCGGCTGGGCCCCTCCCGCCCGCAGCCCCCTCCCCGGCAGCTGGCATCCGCCCGCAGTGCCCGCGCTGCCCGCCGGGCGGCGCCCCGCGCCCGTTCCTCCGCGCCGCCCGCGCCCGCTCCGGCGGACACAGCGGCTCCTGGCCCGGCGGGTGCGGCCGGGCGGCAGCTGCTGCGGAGGGAGCGAGGGGAAGGCGCCGCCGGCCCACGCGGAGCCGCCCAGGTAAGCCCCTCGCGGCCCGCGCCTGGCGCCCACCCTGCGGGCTTCTGGCGCCCCCGCGTCCCTGCCCCCTCGGGAGTCGGGTCTCCGGTCCCCGAGCCCCGCCACCGCCTGCGCCTCATCCTCTCCGGCCGCCTGACAGCGGCCCTGCCCACCGGCCCCGCCGGCCTGTCCCGGCCTCCGCTCCGCATCTCCCCCTGGGCCCAGCCTCCCGCTCTGCCCTGCCCCCCCCCCCCCCCCCCCGTCTCTGCAGGGCTGGGGTCCCCACGCCTCTCCTCCCCCTGCCCGGCCTCTGGTCTCCTGGCTCCCTGGCCACAGCCCCCATCCGGCTCAGCCCTGGGTCCCAGGACTGACTCTCTCTCTCTCTCTCTCTCACACACACACACACACACACACACACACACACACACACACGCCTCTGACTGGATGTTTCCTGACAGGCTTCTGCCTGGGCCTCCCGTCCTCCCCTGCCCGGTGCTGGACTCGGGCCACCGCCACCTTCCCATCCTGCACGCTTCTCGCTTGGGGGACCCAGAGCCTCATCAGAAATGACGCTCTCTGTCCCTAAGGGCGCCATCCATCACACCCTAGTTCATCCGGGCCCGGTGGGAAGCAGCCGGAGGAACTCTGGAGACCTTCCTGTGGGCCGTGATCCCCAGGCTGGGGGAGGGGAGTCTGGGGAGGGTGGCTGGTGGCACTCTCCTGTAAGGATGTCAGAGCCCAGAGCTCAGACCTGGCCTGGGGTGGGGTCAGCCTGCTTCCCCTGGCCTGGGGTCTGACATGGGTTTCAAAGCCTGGAAAGCACCTGTGCCTCCCATCCTGCTCCCTGGAGCTGGTGACAGCGAGGGGAGGGGAGGGAACCCCAGGAGCGCTGGCAGGGCTTTGGGGCGGAGGGGGTGGCGGCCTGGCCCCCGCCAGCCTGCCTGGCGGAGGTGGGCAATGCGCAGAGCCTCTGCCCTCTGGGCCTGTGGCGGCACAGCTCTGGCTTCTTTATGCTGCCATCTTCCTCCTGGTGCCCACCAGGCACTGCCCAGGTGGTGCCATCTCCCCGCCTCCCTCCAGTGGCTCTTCTGGGCATGTCTCCCAGGAACCTGGGCTGTCTGGGCTCGGGGAGCTCCTTTGCCAAGTGCTGGACACTCAGGACTGGCCGGAAGCTCTGAGCCCTGTCAGGAACCAAGAGAGCGACCTTCCCTTAAGGTCCGAGAGTCACTGGGTGCTGGGACCCTCCCAGGAGCCCTGCTCAGCCCTGCTCAGGGCTGAGGGGGAGCGGCTGCGGGGGGCGGGGGGGGAGAGAGGAAGGGGTCCCTGTAGGAGGAGTCGGCTCTGCTTTCCTTCCTGTGTCTGCCCAGGGGCTGGCGGCCAGGCCGGGGAGGCTGCTGTGCCCCACCCCCCACCCCGGGAGGAGCCCCTGGAACTCCCCTGGGCCGCAGGACGCTATTGTGCTGGAGCTCAGGTCTCATTGTTGCAGTACTATTATTAAAGCATATTTTTATTGACTTTGGAGAGGAAGGGAGGGAGAAAGGAACTGAAACATCAATGATGAAAGAATCATTGAGCGCCTGCCTCCTACTGGCCCCTACCGGGGATGGAGCCCGCAACCCCGGGCATGTGCCCTTGGCCAGAATCGAACTCGGGACCCTTCAGCCCTAGGCCAACACTCTATCCACTAACCAGCTGGGGCTCATTTCTCCTTATTAATCAGGCTTATTATTTTCCTCACTGATGATGTGCTCGCCAAGGTCTCGGCCCTCCAAAGAGTTAATCTAATAAGCACGTGTTGCCATGTCTGGGTTTGACTTCCCACATTCTGTTTATTTCTAGTGGAGGGAGCCTTGTGTGGGAGCTGTGGCCTGGCCTGTCACCAGCTTCCGCCTGCCCAGCGGCCCCAGGCAGGCATGCGGGCCCCGGGCTGGGCAGTGCCTGGTGGGCAGATGGGGTGGAGAGGAGCCTGGTTATTGTCTGTTTCTGCATTCCCTCTCCAAAGGCTTCTCAGCTGGCCTCTCCCGACACCAGAAGTTGGTCTGACTCCCCAGTTTGTCCTCCCTGAGGACTGCAAGGAGCCAGGAATGTGGTGGGAAAGGCCCCATGCGGGGAGAGTGCCTTGGAGCAGCCTCAGTGCCCTGCTGGGGTCCCAGCCCCAGGTGGGAGGAGGGAAGGAGACGAGATGGAAGGCCTGTCTTGGGTGAGAGGGAGCTGCTAGGAAACCCAGAGGGCCTGAGGAGGGAGCGAGGAAGTGTGTGTGGCTGATGGGCCGGGGGGTGAACCTGTGCGGAGGGAGAGAGCATCCCTTGTTACTTGCGCAGGCGTCTCCTCTGGGTGTGCAGCTCCACAGATTCAAATGCTTCTAGACAGTTATTGGATCTCTCCTGTGACCTACTAGTGTTTGACCTGCCACCTCCCTCTGAGGAGGTGTTCTTGAGTCTCAACAAATGGGCCCCAGGTTAAATGGCCCGTGGCTCTGCGGCCACACCTGTGTCTGCACTCCCTCTCATCCCCCCCAGTGCTCCTTTGCTGCTACTTGTTGCTTTTAAAGCTGTTCAGTCTCCCTGCCCCTCCCCGTCCCATGTCCCATGCTTCAGTTCCCCTTCATCTTCCCTGTCAGCTCTGCGCTCTCCTCTCCCTGCGGGGCTGGCTTCCACCCAGCCCAAGGTCTGGGGTTAGCTGGCTCCGGCTTCCGCATTCTCACCACCTTAGCCTGGCTGCCCGGACCCAGGGCCTCCGCAGCCCTGACCCTGAGCCATTTCCCTCTACTCGCTCCTGCAGAGAGAGCTCTGGCTCTCCAAGGCCTGAGGCCTGATCCTGGGACCCCTGGTGCCCCTCCCTTATCCTTATCAGGTCACCCCTCTCGGCTCTGAGAACTCCTGTGGGACCCTCTCTTCCCCGGCCTCTGTCCTCACGTGAGGCTTTGGTGGTCACCCCTGGGTCGGGTAACAATCCCTCCCTGGGCAGCCTGAGGCCACCCTGCCTTCCTGTAGAGGAAGATGCTTGTGACATAGGACCCATCTCAGGAGCCCGCAGTGACCCCCAGAACTCCCAGGTAGCAGCTCGGAACCCCCAACCACTCACATGCTGGCCCCAGCCCTCCGCCTCCGGGTGGACCCTCTGCCCACCTCCCGCCCCAGACTCTCCTTCCCTCCTCCAGGGGAGCCCAGCCCTTCTGCAGGCGCCAGCAGGAAGCACTTGCTTAGTGTGAGAAACCTAGGCTTCCCTACAATGTCACTCCGAGAGACTTGGAAGAAACTGCTCAACCTCAGTTGCCTCACGTGTAAGATGGAGAAACCTCACTGCTTGAAGGGCTGTGACAGCAGGATTGTGAGCGGGTGGAGCTGATCTGTCACCCCCAAGGGCTCCCAGGAGGTGCCCGCTCAGCGCTCCCGGGCGGCTCTCCTCCGCCCTTGGTGGCACTGTTTCAGCTGCCCGCCCCTGCCTGCTGCTGACAGTTGCCTTCCCTCTGGCTCCCACCCAGATGGCAGGCCCCGGGAGGAGCAGAGCCTTTCCCCTCCTGGGCTCCGGGCCTCGCCAGGGCTGTCCTACATCCCCAAACGGGCCGCTCACCGCGGGAACATACAGAGCTGTGGAGTGATTGTGACATTGGTGCCATAGAATAGGGTGCGCTTTACCTCTGGCAAATCGATGTAAACAAATCTGATGCCACGGTGCCCGCCAAGGTCAAATATGGAGGAAGAAGGGCATCGATTGACTGTGGCACTGTCTCTGTGTCTTTCTCTCACTCGTCTCAGCTCCCCGTGGGGCAGCTGTGAGCACCTGCACTTTCACAGGTGAGGTGGGGCCTGGGGCCCTGCAGTGGGGTGTCTGTGCTGCCTCACAGATGCGGGGGGCACTCCAGAGCCCCAGCTCCTGGGCCTGACAGAGGGAGGGAGCGGCTCTTTGTAAAGAGTCCTCTGAGGTTTTTCTAAACCACAGACCCGTTCCTTGTCGGTGTGCTGTGAGCACGCAGCCCCTTGAGGAGCCCGAACAGGGGCTCTTGCTTGGGCAGGTGGGTATGTGAGCGGGAGCACAGAGACCCCGGACTGGAGCTCAGGCAGGAGGAGGGCTTCCTGAGTGAGGAGGGCTGCACCGGAGGGGGAGAGGGGGGGCAAGGGTGTCCTGAGGATCCGGTGAAGCAAGGAAAGAAAGGGCTTGAGTGGGCCGGGGTTGGGGGGTGGGGTGGTGGGTTGGGGTAGGTTGGGTTGGGTTGACGGAACAAGTCAGCTCCGAAGGGCGGGAAGAAGAGAGGAGAGGGCCTGGTGGGAGAGCTGAGGATCCCTGGGGCTGGGGAGGATTGAGGATCCCTGGGCAGAGGTGTGCAGTGCTGGCACGGCATGGAGGCTTTCGGCCTGGAGGTGAGGGCGATGTCCGGAGGGAACCAGAGGGAAGGCCTCAGAGGGAAGCCTGGGTGCTGCCCGCCCAGCGGAGTGCTGGGCCTGGCAGGGGCTTCCTGGGCAGCGGCTGTGTGAGGGGGAGCCCCTGGGCCACAGGTTGCAGAGGGCTCTGCTTCCAGGCATTCCTGGTGACGGTGTTTACCGACACCACCTCTACAGCCTCTCTGCTCTTCCCTCCGGCACTACCACTCTGTGCCCAGCCCTCTGCTCTCCCCCAGGCACTGGGACCCTGTGCCCAGCCCTGTGCTCTCCCCTCTGGCACTACCACCCTGTGCCCAGCCCTCTGCTCTCCCCTCCGGCACTACAACCCTGTGCCCAGCCCTCTGCTCTCCCCCAGGCACTGGCACCCTGTGCCCAGCCCTGTGCTCTCCCCTCTGGCACTGGGACCCTATGCCCAGCCCTCTGCTCTCCCTCAGGCACTAGGACCCTGTGCCCAGCCCTCTGCTCTCCCCCAGGCACTGGCATCCTGTGCCCAGCCCTTTGCTCTCTCCCAGGCACTGGTACCCTGTGCCCAGCCCTCTGCTCTCCCCTCTGGCACTACCACCCGGTGCCCAGCCCTCTGCTCTCTCCCAGGCACTGGCACCCTGTGCCCAGCCCTCTGCTCTCCCCTCTGGCACTACAACTCTGTGCCCAGCCCTCTGCTCTCCCCCAGGCACTGGGACCCTGTGCCCAGCCCTCTGCTCTCCCCTCCGGCACTACCACTCTGTGCCCAGCCCTCTGCTCTCCCTCAGGCACTACCACCCTGTGCCCAGCCCTCTGCTCTCCCCCAGGCACTGGGACCCTGTGCCCAGCCCTCTGCTATCCCCCAGGCACTGGCACCCTGTGCCCAGCCCTGTGCTCTCCCCTCTGGCACTACCACCCTGTGCCCAGCCCTCTGCTCTCCCCTCTGGCACTACAACCCTGTGCCCAGCCCTCTGCTCTCCCCCAGGCACTGGCACCCTGTGCCCAGCCCTGTGCTCTCCCCTCTGGCACTGGGACCCTGTGCCCAGCCCTCTGCTCTCCCTCAGGCACTAGGACCCTGTGCCCAGCCCTCTGCTCTCCCCTCCGGCACTACAACCCTGTGCCCAGCCCTCTGCTCTCCCCCAGGCACTGGCACCCTGTGCCCAGCCCTGTGCTCTCCCCTCTGGCACTGGGACCCTGTGCCCAGCCCTCTGCTCTCCCTCAGGCACTAGGACCCTGTGCCCAGCCCTCTGCTCTCCCCCAGGCACTGGCACCCTGTGCCCAGCCCTCTGCTCTCCCCTCCGGCACTACCACCCTGTGCCCAGCCCTCTGCTCTCCCCCAGGCACTGGGACCCTGTGCCCAGCCCTGTGCTATCCCCCAGGCACTGGCACCCTGGGCCCAGCCCTGTGCTATCCCCCAGGCACTGGCACCCTGTGCCCAGTCCTCTG
The DNA here is from genome assembly GCA_963693515.1 of Pipistrellus nathusii. Classification (NCBI taxonomy): domain Eukaryota; kingdom Metazoa; phylum Chordata; class Mammalia; order Chiroptera; family Vespertilionidae; genus Pipistrellus; species Pipistrellus nathusii. The sequence continues at coordinate 25,589,545 of OY882876.1, read as the reverse complement.
CTCTCCCCTCCGGCACTACAACTCTGTGCCCAGCCCTCTGCTCTACCCTCTGGCACTACAACTCTGTGCCCAGCCCTCTGCTCTCCCCCAGGCACTGGGACCCTGTGCCCAGCCCTCTGCTCTCCCCTCCGGCACTACCACTCTGTGTCCAGCCCTCTGCTCTCCCTCAGGCACTGGCACCCTGTGCCCAGCCCTCTGCTCTCCCCTCCGGCACTACCACCTTGTGCCCAGCCCTCTGCTCTCCCCTCCGGCACTACCACCCTGTGCCCAGCCCTCTGCTCTCCCCTCCGGCACTACCACCCTGTGCCCAGCCCACTGCTCTCCCCCAGGCACTGGGACCCTGTGCCCAGCCCTGTGCTATCCCCCAGGCACTGGCACCCTGTGCCCAGCCCTCTGCTCTCCCCTCCAGCACTACCACCCTGTGCCCAGCCCTCTGCTCTCCCCCAGGCACTGGGACCCTGTGCCCAGCCCTGTGCTATCCCCCAGGCACTGGCACCCTGGGCCCAGCCCTCTGCTCTCCCCTCCGGCACTACCACTCTGTGCCCAGCCCTGTGCTCTCCCCTCTGGCACTAGGACCCTGTGCCCAGCCCTCCGCTCTCCCTCAGGCACTGGCACCCTGTGCCCAGCCCTCACTGATTTAAAAGTTGCCCATCTGTGTGTCACCTCCAGGGGACCTGGCATTCCAAGAGGGCCAGGACCCTACACCTGCTTTGCTCATGGTCAGTGGTCAGTCCTGGGCCAAGAGAACAGGGACGTATTTGCACAGAGCACGTGTTTAATGGATATCTGTCTTATTTAAGGAACCTCAGCTTATGCTTAGCGATGTTTGTGACAGAGACAGATTCCCAGAACGTGGATCTACGGACAGCGAGGTGGGCCTCGCTTCCAGGCGGGTGTCCAGGGCCCTTCCCAAATGCCCGTTTCTGACTGCTCTGGTTTTCCTCTTCTATGTCCACCCGGAGGTGCCAGCGGCTGCACCACCTGCTCCTGGGGGTTGGGAAGTGAGTCCACAGGCTTATCAGTTGTCACCCAGCCTGAGTTTGAGGCTGGCCTGCCATTCACTGTGAATAGCCTTGGGCAGGTGTCTGACCCTGTGAGCCCCACCCTCATCGGTCTGTCAGCCCTGCCCTCACCTGTAAGCTAGCCCTGCCCTACCTGTCAGCCAGCCCCGCCCTCACCTGTAAGTCAGCCCCTCCCTCACCTGTCTGTCAGCCCCGCCCTCACCTGTCAGTCAGCCCCGCCCTCACCTGTAAGTCAGCCCCTCCCTCATCTGTCAGCCAGCCCCGCCCTCACCTGTCTGTCAGCCTCATGGCCCTTCTCCTCAGGGTCTTCTCAGGGAGAATTTGCTCAGAGAAGCAGAGAGAGCAGATGGGGTGGTTCTCTCTCTTTGGGGCCTGTGAACTATGTCGGTCACAGAGGCTGAAATGGAAGCTGGGTGGGCACAGACTCTGGGGGCCTCTGGGGGTATGTGTGGACAGCGGGAGAGAGCTGGTTTGGAATCAGGAAATCCAAGCTGCTTAAGGTTGCCTCAGTTTCCTTTCGGCTGGGCCCATAAATAAGCTCTGTACCTTATGGAGGAGTCCCCAGTGGAGAGAAGGCTCCCAGAACAGGGAATCTAAGTGGTGGCTGGGACAGTGGCTTGAATTAAACCCCCTCAGGCACCAAGAAATTTGAGCATTTGATGGAGCTCAGACCCACCAGGACCAGTCTGATCACTAGCCTCTCTATGCCCTAGGCCCCACTGGCTGACATGGATGCCTAGGTTCTCAGGAAGGTGAGCTAACGGGTTTGGGTTCTCGAAGCATGATGGGAGGTCCAGTGGAGTGCTACTGCTGCTGTGGGGGTATTATGGATCTCTACAGGCCCCCCCAGCCTTGTTCAGTTCATGAGATGACAGAGAATGTCCCCAGCAAGGCTGGTGACTGATGGGAGTGTGGGCATTGCTCTTTCTGGAGGCGGCAGAGTCTTTTTGAGAAGTAGAGGAGACTAAAAGGTTTGGGAGGGCCAGAGGCCTTTCCGGTGTCATTCCCTGGGGGGAGGTGGCATAGTTCTCACCAGCTCTCATCTGCCCCTCAGGCTCCATCAGCACACCCGGCCCTCTGCCGGAGCTGCCAGGGCCACTTCCTGGTGGGTAGCACATATTCAAAGACTTACGATGTTCTTGGTGGTTTTGGCTCCTCCCCAGATAATCTCACAAGGCCAGTGTCTGACAGGTGGGCCACATAGGAAACATCGTTCCAGACTCTCAGGGTGTGAGTAACCACTGAAGGCAACAGTTATTTGATTGGGAAGTTGGATCCCTTCCTGGGATCTGTCCACACACCCAGAGCCTTCTGGAGACCGTTAGTGGCCTGCACAGAGGTTGATGACAGTGATCCTTGGTTATTCCAACTCTTCCCAAGGTTGAGAACATTACACAGAATACAGCAGGATTTATCCAGGAATGGTAATGCTGACATAATTACTAGAAAACAGAAACCCTGGGAGGTAAAATGAATCATAGACTCATTCCTGGAAGGAACTTGAGATCCTTCATTAAGCATCTCACCTGCTGTTCTCCTTCACCTACAGACAGAATCTCCACGGCTGGTTGTCCAGACTTAGCTGCTGCTCTGCCGCCACATCCTATCCCTGCTGCTGCTCCCCATCTTCTGAGGGCTCACACTACTGACCACACACTATGTTCTAGATGCTTTGTGTGCATCAAGTTGATCTTCCTACAACCCTGTAAGTAGGGGCTGTTGTCCCATTTTACAAATGAGTAATCTGAGGCCTAGAGAAGTTGCATAGCTAGTCCAAGGTGACTTGCTAGTAAGTGGTAGAGCTAGATATAACTTTGGCAGTCTAAAACATGCTCTTGACTACTATCAACTGGCGCTGGGGATCAAGCCTATAAGGTACTGGAATCAAACCCACCACCCTTCAGTTCTCAGGCTGGCACTGTAGCCATTGAACAACACCAGGTAGGGCCAAGGTGCCCTCTTCAAGGGCCAACACTCACAGATGGCACTGGTAGAGGGAAGGCATACTGGAATCATAAAGAGAAGATCTGGGTGGTGTGCCCTGAGAAGAGGTGTGTGGGGTCAGCCCCCAAGGTCCGTGACAAGGGTGTGCGCTAGCCTGGCCTCCAAATACTGGCATCACCACTCTACTGAGCTCAAGTCTTGCAGAAATGTCTGTGGCTGCATCGATAGGGACCTTTGTGTGCTCTTTTTCTGGAGAAGCTCTTGGTGGAAGCTCAGACCTCACTGAGCTATGTAGCTTTGGAATGATGGCCATTCTTCCCCAACTCACATGCACAGCTGGAGTCCAACTGCTCCCACCTGGTGGTTCTCTTGGTTTGTTCTTCTGAGTCCCAGTGGGGGCTAGCAGAGATTGAGTGATATGGCTCTGGAATAGGGCCACTCTCTCCCCTCCCCTCCCCCATTGAGGGCCTGATCACACTGCATCCAAGCAGGACCCATTAGCCCCATTCTCCCAATTCCAGTCTCCCTGCCCTACTGAGCTCATGCCTTGTGAAAGGATCTGTGGGTTGGGGAAATCCTGAGCCCATTCTACAATCATTCTTCCAAAAGCTCTCAAGGAAGACTAGGTAACCCAGGGAGAGGAGAGTGGCTGACAGGTGGAGGCACACCTCAGGGTGCCTAAGAACTTCTGTGAATCTACCCCTTGCTCAGAGCTGGAGGACGCTAAACCTTGTATACAGCTTGGCCCCTCCCAAGCACATTCAGGCCCAGTAGAGGCAACCACAAACATAAATTGCATGGTAGTTCCAGACATGTGGCCCAGGGCTAGTTTCAGCCAGTGTCTGAGATTGACCTGCACCAGAACCCTACCAGTGGACCCAGAACCACACAATCAGTGGTGGACTACAGACAGCACCAGAGATCAACCCAACTAGCCTCAAAAGTGGCACACCTAAAGGGGGGTGTCCTGGCAGGTACTAGACCCTGCTAGAAACAACTCTCCCTTGGGGAGAAGCTCCTGCATAGCAGCTCAAACACTGTGATCAAGGTCTATCCTTATAGTCAGCCAGCCTGAGGTTAACCCTGCCCATGAATCGGCTAACATCATTCAAGACTCAACTACCAAAGAGGAGCACACAAGAGACATTCCTGAAGCACCCAGCTCATCTGGAAGATTGCATCACTGACACCTACAACATGAAAGTAGCATTTCAAATTGGAGAGTCATAGCAGATCTAATTAATATACAAAGACAGACAAAAAAGGCAAACAAAATGGGGAGGGGAAAAAAATAAATAAAACATGTCCTAAATTAAAAAAACAAACAAACAAAAGAAATCTCCAGAAAATGAATTAAATAAAATGGAAGCAACCAAGTTACTGGATAGAGTTCAAAACAATGGTTATAAGGATACTCATGGACCTCAGGGAAAAAATGGATATCTCAGTAAGAACTTAAACAAAGAGACAGTAGTCATTAAAAAGGACATGGAAACCACAAAAAAAAGAATCAACGAGAAATGAAGAATACAATATCTGAAATGAAGAATACTCTAGAAGGAATCAACTGCAGGTTATATGCAGAAGAGGATTAAATTCAATATTGAGAGTACAAGATAACAGAAACAACTCAAGCAGAACAACAAAAAGAGTTTTTAAAAATTAGGAAAGTGTAAGGGACCTCTAGGACAACATTAAGCATAACAACATCTGCATCATAGAAGTCCCAGAAGAAGGAGAGAGAGAGCAAAAAATAATGGCTGAAATATTTCCTAGTATGGTAAAGAAAAAAGACACACCTGCCAAAAGACACACACAAGTCCAAATCTAGATGAACCCCAGAAGACACATCATAATTAAACTGGCAAAGGTTAAAGACAAAAAGATAATATTAAGAGCAGCAAGAAAAAGACAGCAAGTTACCTACAAGGGAGCTCCCATAAGACTGTCAGAGGATTTCTTAACAGATACACTTAATGCCAGAAGAGATTGGCATGAAATATTGAAAGTGATGAAAATCAAGGACCTAAAACCAAGACTACTCTACCCATCAAGGCTATCATTTAAAATTGGAGGCAAAACAAGGAACTCCCCACACAAAAAAATGCAAAAGTAATTCATCGCCATCAAACCAGTATTGCAAGAAATGTTACATAGTCTTATTTTAGAAGCAGAAAGAAAAAGAGAGAAGGAGAAAAAAGAATAAAATGCAATAAGTAAGTACCTATCAATAATTACTTCAAATGTAAAAGGCTTAAATGCTCCAATCAAAAGACATAGGGTGACTGAATAGATAAGAAAACAAGACTCACATATATGCTGTCTACAAAAGACCGACTTTAGAACAAAATATTCACACAGACTAAAAGTGAAGAGATAGAAAAACATATTTCATGCAAATGGAGATAAGTAAAAGATGGAGTAGCAATACTTATATCAGATAAAATAGACTTAAAAACAAAGGCCATAATAAGAGACAATGCTAAAGGGATCAATCCAACAAGAGGATATAACCCTTATAAACATATGTGCACCAAACACAGAAACAACTAAATATATAAAGAAAATCTGGATGGACATAGAGGAAGAGATCAACAATAATACAGTCATATTGGGGGTTTTAACACCCCATTGACATCAGTGGGTAAATCTTCTAGACAGAAAATCAACAAGGAAACAATGGCCTTAAATGACACACTAGACTGGTTGGATTTAATTGACATTTATAGAGAACATTTCATCCCAAAACAGCATAATATGCATTCTCTTCAGCTGCAAGTTGAACATTTTCTAGAAAAGACCACATGCTAGGACACAAAATAAGTGCTGTTAAAAAAAAGAGATTGAAATCATATTAGGCATCTTATTTGACCACAACGATATGAAATTAGAAACCAATTACAAGATTTAAAAAAACCTGAAAAACACACAATCACATGGAAGCTTAATAACATGTTACTAAACGATGAGATCAAGGAAGAAATCAAAGTTATCTTGAGACATGAAAATGAACACACAACAACATATACTCTAAGAGACACAGCAAAAGCAGTCTTAAGTGAAAGTCCATAGCAATACAGGCCTTTCTCAAGAATCAAGAAAAATCTGAAATAAACAGTCTAACCTCACACCTAAAATAAACAGTCTAACCTTACACCTAAAAGAACAGCAAACAAAACCCAGTGTAAGTAGATGGAAGAAATAATAACAATCAAAGTGGAAAGGAAGACATAGAGACTAAAAAAACAACAACAAACAAACAACAATACAAAAGATCACTGAAACCAAGATCTGGCTCTTTGAAAAGATGAAAAGATTCACAAGCTTTTAACTAGGCTCATAGAGAAAAAAAGAAAGAAGACTCAAATAAATAAAATCAGGAATTAAAGAAAAATATCAACTGACACCACAGAAATAAGAGGATATAGCATGTTTCCTGAGTAGCTCTTGTGTGACAGTCACAGCCATTGCATGCCATAGGCTGGGCCCTGAGAAAATGCATGCAGACCTTCCCAATATGCCTGATACTAGATGGGTGTCCTGATGGCAGAGCAATGAAGACAGGGACCACTGACTGGCTTTTTAAAAATTTATTATTTAATGTATTTTATTGATTATTTTACAGAGAGGAAGGGAGAGGGATAGAGAGTTAGAAACATCTATGAGAGAGAAACATCTATCAGCTGCCTCCTGCACACCCCTCATTGGGAATGTGCCCGCAATCAAGGTACATGCCCTTGACTAGAATTGAACCCGGGACCCTTCAGTCCACAGGCTGAGGCTCCATCCACTGAGCCAAAACAGCCAGGCCTGACTGGCTTTCTTGAGCTCTATGAGGCTAGGTGATGTTGTAGACACCCCATCAGAGAACCATGAAGTTCAGATGACCCAAATCTAAGAGTACAGAGTGAGCAACTTGGTGGAAAAAATGCATCAGTTGGAGGTAAAAAAGCACCATTCCACTGTCCTTTGAAAAGTAAGAGTCATGCCAGAGTCTAAAGTAAATAGGCTGGAACATGAGATCTCCAGGTAGGGTGCAAATTGGAGGTACACCAGCAATTTACAGCATTTCCACCAGTGTCTGACCCAGCAGGCTCTGTAGGTTGTCTCTCTTCCCTCAGCTCTTCTTTGAGGAGGGAGTAGGTGGAGGGGATGCTCATAGCTTGACCTTGGGCTTCTGGAGCTGGAGTGGAACCAATCATGGTCCTATATTCCTGGATCAATAATGCTGTTGCTCTTGTTGTATCTCAAGTGCCCATCCTCATATGTCCTCACAGGTCTTCAGGCCGTAGGGGTTATTAGTTCTAGGAGAGAATGGATGTTCTAAGAGACAGTGATTTGCACAAGGTTACACAACCAAAATATTGAATTGCCCTTTCCTCTGTGTGCACGGCTTCTCCATATCGGCCAATGCCTCTCCAAGGAGCCAGCTAGTCTCTGCTCCAGCCTCCAGCACCCAGCAAGAAGGAACTTAACAGCTCCCCTTGGGGCGAATGGAGGTGGATGGCAGTGAGGCACGGTGAGGCCCCTCTTGCAGGCCCCAGGGACAGAAGTCACTGTCTGTCTTCCCCCTCAGGCAGGAGCTCCATTGGCACAGGGCCTGTGTCTATTTCTGAGTTGCAGTCCCTAAACCAGGACAGTACTGCATGCAGTAGGTGCTCAGAAATACTGTTGAATGGCTGGTTTCACGCGTGACCCCTTGTCTGCAGAGACTGGTGTCCTGGAGCGCTAGGCTAGCAACGTGCCTTGGAGCTGGAAACCTTGGATAGGCTGCTTCAACTCACAGATATATGGGATTAAATGTCGGCTGTGTGGAACTCAAAACACATTTCCCTGGTGGATTGTGGAATTAGTGTAACCCATAATAGAGCTGAACAAAGATTAACAAGCCCTGGACCTGCCAGGCCTTGGCCCTAAGCACTACCTACTCCTCTTAACCCAGCTGAGGTTGCCATCAACATGGACTGGACAGGGATGTCTGGTGAGAGCAGCGGTAGTCTATGGGTCTGGAGCCCAAATTTATAGATTGGGGCGAGGGCAATGCACTGCAGTGAGTCAGAAGGAGTCTCTGCAAGCAGAGGCCTGGCCCCAGGGGTTTCTCTAGATACCTAGTGTGGGCTGGGGACCCCAAAATCCATTTACTCCCATGCAAAGTTAGTTATGGGGGGAGCAGTAAGCAGAGTAGGGCGTGGAGACTACAGGTATGGAGGACCTCAGAGAAGGCTGCCTGTGTGAGGGCTGTGAAGATGGAACCAGGGTCCTAGGATGAATTCTTGGTGACCCCTGGTTCTTGGGGTGTGATCAGGAACTAGGCATGGATGCATAGTGACCCCAGCCACCTGGTGTTGGCAGTGGTTAGTAGTGCCAGCTTGGTTCCTATGTCCATTCCTACTGATTGTCAGTGGTTCCTGCAGCTGAGTCAAAAGAGTTCTGGGACCAAATATAGGCTACCTGGGACACAGATGGCACAGGACACAATATGCTTGTCAAGTCAGATTTAGTCCAATCACCCTTTATCAGTGAGGAAACTGACTCTAAGAGAGGACAACTTGCCAAAGTCATGACTTACAGAATCAGGATGCGAAAAGGGTTCCTTGGCCCTGTTCATCCTTGTTTCCTGCCTCTCATTATAGACTGATAAAGAACTGAGCCTCTTATCAAACCAAGGGAGCAAGTAACCTGCTCCACGGCTCCCCCCAGGCTGGGGCCTGATTCAGATGTGCCTCACCCTCTAGCTAGCCCCATCTAACCTAGACAGAAGCATGCCCTGTCCTCTGGGTGTTGTACCCCAGAGGCTTATGGAAAAGAGATGGGCCAACACATCACGCAAACCCACAGCAGGCAGTAAGCCCCACCTGCCAGGTGCAAGCCCAGTTTCACTGCATGTTAAGACCCAGGATCCAGGCTGGAATGGGTTGAGCAGAACAGCCTGAAGTCTCCCTTTGAGCAACTCTGGAAGCATCCTGTGGAGGGGCTTTCTGGCAGCACCGGCTGGGGAGGAGCCTTGTGAAGGTTGGGAGGTACCTGATGTTTGGAAAGTGGCAGAAGAGAGCCAATCTGAGGTTAGAGTCCTTGTCTCTTTACTTACTATGCAGCCTTGGACAAGGCACTTACCATACCCGAAGACTGTCTGCTCAGCAGTAAAATGGGGACCATAAAAAACTTAATCTCATAGGGCTTGGTGAAGAGAAAGTCAGATAACATCTTGATTTTACTTTCTATGGCATATTTTTATTGTTGATAGTATTACAGATGTTCCCTGCTTACCCACTTTAGTCCCCTCCACCCAGCCCCTACCCTCCCACCTGCAGGTCCTCCCCACCCTATTGCCCATGTCCATGGGCTATGCATATACGTACATAAGTTCTTTTGTTTTTCTCTCTTGTCCCCCAACTCCACATTGAGGTATGTCAGTCTGTTCATGCCTTTATGGCTTTGGGTCTTTTGTTGGTCAATTCATATTGTTCATTAGATCCCACAAATAAGTGAGATCATGTGATTTGTCTTTCTCTGACTGGCTTATTCACTTTGCACGATGCTTTCCAGGTCCCTCCATGCTGTCTCAAAGGGTAAGAGATCCCTCTTTTTTATAGCAGCATAGTATTCCATTGTGTAGATGTACCAAGGCTTTTTATCCACTCATCTGCTGATGGGCACTTGGGCTGTTTCCAAATCTTAGCTATTGTAAATTGTGCTGCTATGAACACAGGAATGTATACATTCTCTCTGATTGGCATTTCTGGATTTTCCTATATAATAAAGAGCTAATATGCAAATGGTCGTCATGCCCTCACATCTTCATACCATAATGACTCAGACACTCAACACTGGGGAGGGAAGAATGGGGACCAGCCAGGCACAAATGAGCTCATGAGAGAGGAATGGGGACCAAGAGAGAGACAATCTGCATCCCCCTCGGTCTCCACAGTCCTGGGTGCCAGCAGCTGCACCTGTGGCCCGGAAGAGGGTCAAGCTGCCCACTCCAAGGTCCTGGGCACTAGCATCTGTGCTAGTGCTGCAGCCCAGGAGAGAGACAAGCCACCCGCCCTGTGGTCCTGGGTGCCTGTGGCCAGCCAGAGGAGGGAAACTCAGGTCCTGGTGCCTGTGACTGGCTGGAGGAGGAAGTCCTGGGTCCCAAGTGCAGGTTGAGGCAGAGGCAATTAGGATCAATCAGGCCAGCTGGGGAGCAGATAGGGGCGTTTAGGCCCATAGGGGAGCAGTTAGGGGTGATCAGGCAGGCGGGCAGAGGGGTTAGGGGCAATCAGGCAGGCAGGCAGGCAGGCTAGTGCTTAGGAGCCAATGGTCCTGGATTGCGAGAGACAGTTGGACATCCCCTGAGGGGTCCCAGATTGGAAAGGGTGCAGGCTGGGCTGAGGGAATCCTCCCACCCCCTCATGAATGAATTTCATGCACCAGGCCTCTAGTTAGGATATATTCCCAGAAGTTGGAACACTGGGTCAAATGGAAGTTCCAATTTTAATTTTTTGAAGAAACTCCATACTGTTTTCCACTGCATTAATCTACATTCCCACCTGTTTCCCTGCATCCTCATCAGCACTTGTATTTGTTGACTTTTTTTAATGGAAGCCATTCTGACAGGTGTTAGGTGATATTTCAGTGTGGTTTTAATTTGCATTTCTCTGATGATCAGTGACTTTGAGCATTTTTTCATCTGTCTCTTGGCCATCTGTATGTCCTCTTTGGGGAAATGTCTATTCTGGTCTTCTGCCCATTTTTTAATTGTATTGTTTGTCTTCCTTTTGCTGGATTGTATGAGTGCTTTTGGATATTAACTCCTTATAAGATGTATCATTGGAAAATATCTTCTCCCATACAGGAAGTTCCATTTTTATTTTGATGCTGCTTTCTTTTGCTGTGTAGAAGCTTTTTATTTTGATGTAGTCCCATTTATTTATTTTCTTCTTTATTTCCTTTGCCCTAGGAGATGTGTCAGCAAAAATTCTGCTACATGAGATGTCTGAGATTTTATGTTTTTCTCTAAGATTTTTTTTATGGTTTCATGCCTTACATTTAAGACTTTTAGCTATTTGAGTTTATTCCTGTGTATGGTGTAAGTTGGCAGTCTTATTTTCTGCCCAGTTTTCCCAACACCATTTGTTGAAGAGGTTGTCTTTACTTCATTGTATGCTCTTACCTCCTTTGTCAAATATTAATTGACCATAATGGTGTGGGTTAATTTCTGTGGTTTTTGTTCCTATCCATTGGTCTATATGCCTGTTCTTGTGCCAGTACCAGGCTGTTTTGTTTATAATGGCTTTGTAGTATAGCTTGATATCTGGAATTGTGATCTCTCCAACTTCGTTCTTCTTTTTCAAAATTGCTGAAGTTATTCTGGGTCTTTTATAGTTCCATAAAGAAAGAGAGATGACCCAAATAAATAAAATCAGAAATGAAAGTGGCAATATAACAACAGACACCATAGAAATACAAAAGTATTGTAAGCAGATACTATGAACAACTATATGCAAACAAACTGAACAATCTAGGCAAAATGGACAAATTCCTAGAAACATACAATTTTCCAAAACTGAATCAGGAAGAATCAGAAAACCTGAGTAGACCAATAATTGAAATAGTAATTTTAAAAAGTCCTAGACTGGATGGATTTACAGGAGAATTTTTCCAAACATTCAAAGAAAAACTAATACCTATACTCCTCAAACTGTTCCAGATATTTCAAGAAGAAGGAACACTTCCAAACTCTTTTTATGAGTCCAGCATTATTCTAGTTTCAAATCCTGATAACCACACTATAAAAAGAATTAAAGGCCAATTATGAACACAGATGCTAAAATCCTCAAAAAATATTAGCAAATCAGATACAGTAATATATTAAAAAGATCATACACCTTGATCAAGTGGGATTTATTCTGGGGATGCAAGGCTGGCAAAATATTCACAAATCAATAAATGTGACACATCACATAAACAGATTAAAAGATCATATCAACAGATGCAGAAAAAGCCATTTGACAAAATCCAGCACTCTTTCTTGATAAAAACTCTTAGGAAAGTGGAAATAAAGGGATCATACCTCAATATAACAAAGAAAGTTTATGACAGACCTACAGTGAACATCATACTCAATGAGCAAAAACTAAAAGGGTTCCCTTAAGCATAGGAACAAGACAAGGATGTCCACTTACACTACCCTTATTCAACATAGTACTGGAAGTCCTAGCCACATCAATCAGATAAGAAGATAAAAGGCATCCAAATTAGAAAATAGGAAGTAAAATTCTCTTTATTTGCAGATGATATGATAGAAAGCCCTAAATACTCCAGAAAACTATTAGACTTAATAAATGAATTTGGGCCCTAACAGGTTTGGCTCAGTGGATAGAGCATCAGCCTGTGGACTGAAGGTCCCAAGTTCAACTCATGCTTGGGTTGTGGGATCAATCCCCAGTAGGGGGTCTGCAAGAGGCAGCCAATCAATGATTCTCTCTCATCATTGATGTTTTCAGCTCTCTTTTTCTCTCCCTTCCTCTCTGAAATCAATACAAATATATTACAAAAATAAAAGTATTTGGCAAAGCAGCAGGATACAAAATCAACATCCAGAAATGTATGGCATTGTTTATACACTAATAATGAACTCTCAGAAAGAGAAAGTAAAAAAGCAATCTCAGTTATCATTGCAACAACAATTAAAAATAAAATACACAGCCAAAACCTGTTTGGCTCAGTGGATAGAGCCAAGGTTCTATCAGTAGACTGAAAGGTCCCAGGTTCTATTCCGGTCAAGGGCATGTACCTTGGTTGTGGACACATCCCCAGTGGGAGGTGTGCAAGAGGCAGCTGACCTATGATTCTCTCTCATCAATGTTTCTAACTCTCTGTCCCTCTCTCTTCCTCTCTATAAAAAATCAATAAAATATATATTTAAAAAAATAAAAAAGATACTTAGGAATAAAGAACTAAGGAGGAAAAAGATCTATATTTGGAAAACTATAGGACATTGAAAAAAGAAATAGAGGAAGATACAAAAAAGAATGGAAGTGTGGATTGGAAGAATTTATATAATTGAAATGGAAGAATTTATATAATTGAAAGGTGCTGCCCAGCATTTAATCCTTTAATGACCAGTCAGGTGATTCCAGGCATCCTAAGACTCCAGCACAGAAAGACCTTCTTCTACCCCCACCCCACCCCCTTGGCCACCGTCCCCACTATATGCAAGTTTGCTTTTAGGTGCTTCCTATTTAGTTTCCCATCCAGTCCCACCAGCCATCCTGGGAGCGGGGGTGTGACTGACCCACTTGTTCAGACGAGGGAATGAAGGTCAGTGTGATCAACTCAGTGTGCACCATGGGACCCAGTTCTTTTTCTGGCATTAAAGCCTCACCATAGCTGCCCTATTTTCCATGAAGCTCAGTGCTGTGCTTAGGAATCAGGGAGCCCCAGGTGTGGGTCCTCAGAGTGCTCCCTGACCTGCTTCCCACCCACCAGTCTGTGACCTTGCAAGGGCCCCTGTCCTGATCCAGGGCAGATGAGGAAAAGTCTGGCTTTGACCATTAGCCCCATGCTCGCAAGACATGCAGAGCTTATTCAAGTGCAAGTTAGTGTGTTCGTTTATTACTCAAGTTCCACTGCTAATAATCTTTGAGTTTTAAAAATAATGGCGAGCCAATGAATGGTTGATGGCCTGTGGGGAGAGGATGCAGAGGAGTGACAGGGAGCCTGGGGTACTGCAGATCCCTCCTGGGGGCGAAGAGAGAGCTTATTGCTGGGTTCAGCTCTCCACCTCCAGTCCAGGTTGGGAAGCTGCTAATTTGCATACTAAAATTTGTTAGAAAGCACCTTTGCCAATGGCGACTGAAGCTCCAGGCTGAGGAGGTGGCTGCTGGCTGAGTGAGTAGTTCCATAGTCGCTATTTTAGTCATCCGTGTTTACAATCTAGACTTGGGGAGCCGCTTCCTGTGGGCTTTCACTCTGTGATTCTGTTAGTGCCTCCGCCTCTGATATTATGAGCACAGAGCTGTCTGGTTCTGCAGGCAGGCGGGACCTGAAGAGGTTCCAGAAAAACCAAGGGATATTCCATGGAGCTGGGGCTGTAGGGGAGGAGAAATGGGGTCCTTGGGGGTGGAAGGGACTCAGGGTGGATGGAGTTTGGGGCGAGGAGAGCTTTGTTTGCTGGACCCTCTTTTGCACAGCACTAAGTCCTTATAACTGATTCTGCTAGTGTCTCAGGACCATCATGGGCTGGAAAAGATGTAATTTAAGAAAGAGAATGCCTGCTACTGTGGGACTCTGAGCAAGTCCTCCTACCTCGGTGCGGACTCGTTTTCTCATCTATAAAACAGGAGTGATGGCAGCTCCCTGGCCCACCTCACAGGCTGGAGGGAGACCAGGGCGGTGGGAACAGAGGGACATGGCAGCCCAGGAGCAGCTCTCACACCTCCTCCTTGTCTGGCTTAGAGCGTAGAAATGGGAGCGTGTGTGATGTGTGTAGGTAACACCTGTGATCAGGGATGATGGAACGAGAGGAATGCATTCCTTCCCCCACTCCTTTCTCCCTGGGCATGCCTGCTCCCATTGGCATCTGCTCTGCAGAGGGCCCAGGACAGTGCTGAGACACCAGGCATCAGCCTGGGACCCAGCTCTCACACCGCTCTCCAGTTTCACCCGGCCTTGAGCTGCTACCAGGATTGTCCTGTTGGATTGCAGCAGGAAACAGGCCTGGAGTGGAGGGGCTGCCCAGGGTTGCACTGAGCTGAGCTCTTCTGGCTGCCTTAGCACATGTTGCCTCCAGGTGCCAGCCCACGTCTCTCACACCCAGGATACCACCCCTGAGGGGTGAGTGCCATTCCTTTCTTTCCCCTTTGCACCCCAGTGGAGACCTACCTCCTGCCCATCTGTGGATGCTCTGAACATGAAGGACTGTCGTGTGCCTGGCAGGTGTTTTAAAGTGCCCTGAACCTCAGGGAGCAAGACAGCCGTACGTTGAGTCCGGGTCTGTGGACCCTCGGACCCTGGGCTGCAAGGCTGTTGCCTGTTGGGGTGGTGCCCTTTCAGGCCTTGCCAGCTCCTGTCTAGTCCAGAAGTGGCATCCCTGCTCTGAGCATTCCTCCTCCCGCACCCAGGCCACCCTCCGGGTGCTGCCTAGGCCCCCTTTCGCCCCAGTGGCCTTGAGCTGCCGCAGCCCGGAGTCTCCTTGGCAGGGCCCAGCGCCCCGAGGCCCTGAGGGTCAGCTGGAATATCTGAACAGCCCGGAGGCATTGAATCCGGGTCTTCTGAGGGGGAAGGTGCTGTGTAGATGCTTTGTATAAATTAGTGCTGAGGTAACTGTTAATTGAATGTCCATTGATTGCCTGTCTGGGGTTTGATTTACTCTGTCCTCCCCTTCTCAGTCTGTTTAAACCATTTGCTTGGGTTGTCCTCGTTTTTCTTTCTCTAATGCGGCCTCTTTCCCTGCCCCTCCCTCTGGCTTCCCGGGAAGTGAGCCTCTCTGTTTCCTGGCTTCCCATTGGCCTCAGTCCGCTGCTCCCAGGGGTTCCAGGACTCGCTCCTCAGCTGGAGCTCCTGAGGCGCCAAGGGGGGCTGAGCAGGCTGCCTTTCTCCTGGGAGTGGACGCCTCTCAGGTGCTGCTGGAAGGCAAGAAAGGCCAGCTGCTCTGAGACACTGGAGGAGCCCCACTTGTGCTGATGTATTTATTTTTACTCATTCATTCCTTCAATGAATATTTTTTGGACACTGTGCCAGGCTCTGTGTTCAGATGGAGGCGTGACGGGGTACAGTGCAGCATGAGGGGCAAGGCGGAGGCCGTGCTATGGGGACATGGAGGACAGGACCGTTTTCTGGAGGGGACAGTGCAGCATGGCGAGTAGAAAGGAGCAGGAGCTTCCCAGGCAGAGGGTGCAGCGTGGGGCGTCTGGGGGACCTGGCAGGGAGCCGCCAAGAGCAGGCTGAGGGCTAATCACTCTGACAATAATGATGACATTCAGCGCTCACGGAGCATCAGGTGGCGGGTAAGTTTTCCCTGGATTGTCTAGTTCAGTCCCTTTAACCAACCAAGCACAAGGGACATTAGCATCTCCTTTTAAAAAAAAAAAATCTTGCCGAAACCAGTTTGGCTCAATGGATAGAGCGTCAGCTTGGGAACTGAAGGGTCCCGGGTTTGATTCTGGTCAAGGGCACGTACCTTGGTTGCGGGCATGTCCCCAGTGGGGGGTGTGCAAGAGGCAGCTGATCGATGACTCTCTCTCATCGATGTTTCTAACTTTCTATCTCTCTCCCTTCCTCTCTGTACAAAATCAATAAAATATATATTTTTAAAAATCTTTATTGTTCAGATTATTACAAATGTGTTCCTCTTCCCCTCCCTCAATTGCTCCCCTCCACCAGGTTCCCACCCCACCCTCTGTCCTTTCCCTATCTCCCATTGTCCTCATCCATAGGTGCACAGTTTTTGTTCAGTCTCTTCCCGCACCCCCACTCCCCTTTTCCCTGAAAATCGTCAGCCACTCCCCTTCCATACCTCTGATTCTATTATATTCACCAGTTAATATTATTCATCAGATTTTTTAATTCCCTTGGTTTTTAGTTTCACTTGTTGATAGTTACATATTTGTTGTTCATAATTTTTATCTTTATCTTCTTCCTCTTCCTAAATTACCTCCTTCAGCAATTCATATAATTCTGGTTTGGTGGTGGTGAACTCCTTTAGCTTTTTTTTTTTTTTTTTTTTTTTTTTTAGTGAAGCGCTTTATCTGGCCTTCAATTCTGAGTGATAGCTTTGTTGGGTAGAGTATTTGGGGCTCTAGATTCTTGCTATTCATCACCTTGAACATTTCTTGACATTCCCATCTGGCCTGCATGGTTTCTATTGAGAAATCAGCTGGCAATTGTATGAGTGCTCCTTTATAGATAACTACCTGCTTTTCTCTTGCTGCTTTTACTATTCTCTCTTTGTCTTTTGCTCTTGGGATTTTAATTATGATGTGTCTTGGTGTGGTCTTCTTTGGATTCCTTTTGTTTGGGGTTCTGCAGGCTTCCTGGACTTGTAAGTCTATTTCTTTCCCCAGGTGGGGGAAGTTTTCTGTCACTATTTTTTTCAATATGTTTTTGATATCTCGCTCTCTGTCATCTTCTGGGATGCCCATAATTCTGATGTTAGTTCGCTTGAAATTGTCCCAGAAGTTTCTTACACTATCTTCAACTTTCTGGATTCTCTTATCTTCTTGCTTCTGCAGAAGAGTGTCCTCTGGCTCTTTGTGTTCTAAATCTTTGTCTTTATTCTTATGATCTTCCAGTCTGTTTTTAGGACTCTGTGTAATATTTTTTATTTCAGACAATGTTTTCTTTATTTCTAGTTGATCCCTTTTTATTTCTAGTCATTCCCTTTTCATATCCACATAGGTCTCATTTATTTTATCACCTTTTTTAGGATATTCTTGAAAAGCCTTATAACTGTAATTTTGAACTCAATGTTCATTCTTTTCTTTGCCTCCATTTCCTTCCTTTGTGTCCTGCCTCTTGTCTGCATTTTAGTTGTTTTCCTGATTTGATGGAATAGTTTTGTGTGCTAGGTGTTCTGATAGAGCTCAGTAGCATAGCCTTCCCAGTTACCTGTGGTGGACAGTCTTGGTGTAGCCCTTTGTGGGCTGTGTGTGCAGTCTTGTTGTTAAGCCTAGCTTATTGTTGTTATCATTGGGAAGCGTTGATCTCCAAGCCAAATGGCTGTGAGGATCAGCAGTGTCTCAGCTAGGAGGGCTTCTGTACTCTGCTTGGATGGGGCGGAGTCTCGGGGTGGCACAGACAATCTTTGGCGCTGTCAGTCTCACCTTAGAAAAAAACCTGTTCACAGTGAGTCTCTCAAGACTGGTTGCAGGCGAGCGCACCTATTTGGTAAAGGTGCAAACAAGTTTTGGAATCTGGTCAGTCCCTCCTTAGAGAAAGCTAGCCTCTGGGAGAGCTTCTGTACTCTGCTTGGATGGGGCGGAGTCTCGGGGTGGCACAGACAATCTTTGGCGCTGTCAGTCTCACCTTAGAAAAAAACCTGTTCACAGTGAGTCTCTCAAGACTGGTTGCAGGCGAGCGCACCTCTTTGGTAAAGGTGCAAACAAGTTTTGGAATCTGGTCAGTCCCTCCTTAGAGAAAGCTAGCCTCTGGGAGAGCTTCTGTGCTCAGCTTGGATGGGGTGGAGTCTCAGGTTGGTGCAGACAAGTTTTGTGGGGGGGTTATTTGTTTTATTTATTTACTTATTTATTTTTGACATTTATTTATTTATTTACTTTTTTAAATATATTTTATTGATTTTTTTTGCCTCCCTCTCTCCCATACATACCCCCCCTCCACAGAGTTTTATGTCCATTGGTTGTACTTATATGCATGTACACAAGTCCTTCGGTTGATCTATTATCTCCCCCAGATCTTCCTCCCCTCCCCACTGTAATTTGACAGTCTACCTGTTGCTTTACTGTCTCTATATCTGTCTCTTGGTTCATCAGTTTATAATGTTCTTTAACATCCACAAATGAGTGAGGTCATATGGTGTTTCTCTTTCATTGATTGGCTTATTTCACTCAGCATGATGTTCTCCAATTCCATCCAGGTTGCTGCAAATGATGAGAATTCCTTCTTTTTTATGGCAGCATAGTATTCCATTGTGTAGATGTACCATAGCTTTTTGATCCAATCATCTGCTGATGGGCACCTAGGCTGTTTCCAAATTCTGGCTATTGTAGATTGTGCTGCTATGAACATAGAGGTGCATATATCCTTTCTGTTTGGTGTTTCTAGTTTCTTGGGATATATTCCTAGGAGTGGGATTACTGGGTCAAATGGGAGTTCCATTTTCAGTTTTTTGAGGAAACTCCACACTGTTCTCCACAGTGGTTGCACCAGTCTGCATTCCCACCAGCAGTGCACAAGGGTCCATTTTCTCCGCAACCTCGCCAACACTTGTCATTTGTTGCTTTGTTGATGTTGGCCATTCTGACAGGTGTGAGATGGTACCGCATTGCTGTTTTTATTTGCACCTCTCGGATAATTAGTGACTTTGAGCATGTTTTCATGTGCCTTTTGGCCTTCCTTCTCTCTTCTTCTGAAAATATTCTATTTAGGTCCATTGCCCATTTTTTAATTGGATCATTCATCTTCCTTTTGTTTAGTTGTATAAGCTGTCTGTATATGTTGGAGATTAAACCTTTATCAGTGGTATTATTTGCAAATATGTTCTCCCACACTGTGGGATTTCTTGTTATTTTGTTGATGGTTTCTTTTGCTGTAAAAAAAAAAAGCTTTTTATTTTGATGTAGTCCGATTTGTTTATTTTCTCTTTAGCTTCCATTGCCCTAGGGGCAGTATCAGTGAAGAAGTTCTTTTGGCATACGTCGGAGATTTTGCTGCCTGTGGATACTTCTAGTATTTTTATGGTTTCCTGTCTGATGTTTAAGTTCTGTATCCATTTTGAGTTTATTTTTGTGAATGGTGTAAGTTGGTGATCTAGTTTCATTCTTTTGCATGTGTCTGTCCAATTTTCCCAACACCATTTATTGAAGAAACTGTCTTGACTCCATTGTATATTTGTGCCTCCTTTGTCAAATATTAATTGAGCATAGTGATTTGGTTTGATATCTGGATTCTCGATTCTATTCCATTGATCTATATGTCTGTTCTTGTGCCAGTACAGGCTGTTTTGAGAACAGTGGCTCTGTAATATAGTTTGAAGTCTGGTATTGAGATCCCTCCTACTTTACTCTTCTTTCTCAGGATTGCTGTGGCTATTCGGGGTCTTTTATTGTTCCAAATGAACTTTTGGAGAGTTCTTTCTAGGTCAGTGAATATGTCATTGGTATTTTAATGGGGAGTGCATTGAACCTATAGATTGCTTTAGGAAGTATGACATTTGATGATGTTGATTCTACCAATCCATGAACATGGTATGTTCTTCCATCTCCTTACATCTTCCTCTATCTCTTTTTTCAGTGTCGTGTAGTTTTCCAGATATAGGTCTTTTACTTCCTTAGTTAAATTTATTCCTAGGTATCTTAATTTTTTTTGGTGCGATGGTAAATGGATTTGCTTTTTTAGTTTCTGTTTCTGTAGTTTCACTGTTGGTGTATAGAAATGCCATGGATTTCTTGGCATTAATTTTGTATCCTGCTACATTGTCAAATTCATTTATTAAGTCAATTAGTTTTTTAATGGAGTCTTTTGGGTTTTTTATATACAATATCATGTCATCTGCAAATAAGGATAACTTTACTTCTCCTTTTCCAATTTGGATGCCTTTTATTTCCTCTTCTTGTCTAATTGCAATGGCTAATACTTCCAGTACTATGTCAAACAGGAGTGGTGAGAGTGGGCATCCCTGTCTTGTTCCTGTTCTTAGAGGGAATGGTTTTAGTTTTTGCCCATTGAGTATAATGTTGGCTGTGGGTTTATCATATATAGCTTTTATTATGTTGAGGTATGATCCTTATACTCCCACCTTGTTAAGGGTTTTTATCAGGAAATGGTGTTGGATTTTATCAAATGCTTTTTCTGCATCAATTGATATGACTATATGATTTTTATTTTTCAGTTTGTTTATGTGACGTATCACGTTTATTGATTTGCAGATATTGTACCATCCTTGCATTTCCAGAATAAATCCTACTTAGTCATGGTGTATGATCTTTGTGATGTTTTTCTGGATTCGATTTGCTAGAATTTTGTTGAGAATTTTGGCATCTATGTTCATGAGGGATATTGGCCTGTAAATCTCTTTCATTGAGTTGTCTTTATCTGGTTTTGGTATTAGGGTTATGCTAGCTTCATAGAAGGAGTTTGGAAGTGTTCTTTCCTCTTGAATTGTTTGGAATAGTCCGAGGAGGATAGGTTTTAGTTCTTCCTTAAATGTTTGGTAAAACTCTCCTGTGAAGCCATCTGGCCCTGGGTTTTTGTTTGCTGGAAGCTTTTTGATGACTGTTTCAATTTCTTCCCAAGTCACTGGTCTATTGAGATTTTTAGATTCTTCCTGATTGAGTTTTGGAAGTTTGTATTTTTCTAGGAATATGTCCATTTCCTCCAGGTTGTTCAGTTTGTTGGAATAGAGTTGTTCGTAGTATTTTGTAACAATCAGTTGTATTTCGTTGGGGTCTGTTGTTATTTCACCTCTTTCATTTCTGATTTTGTTTATTTGGGTCCTCTCTCTTTGTTTCTTGGTTAGCCTGGCTAGAGGTCCATCTATCTTGTTTATCCGTTCAAAGAACCAGCTCTTGGTTAGTTGATCTTATGTTTTCTTTCTTTGGTCTCTATGTCATTTATCTGTGCTCTGATTTTTGTTATTTCCTTCCTTCTGCTTACACTGGGCTTTTCTTGCTGCTCTTTTTCTAACTCTTTGAGTTGTAGAGTTAGATCATTTGCTACTGTTTTTTCTAGTTTTTTTGCAATAGGCTTGTAAGGATATGAACTTCCCTCTCAAAACTGCTTTTGCTGTGTCCCATAGATTTTGGATTGTTGTGTTTTCATTGTCATTTGTTTCCAGGATGTTTTTAATTTCTTCCTTGATTTCTCTGGTAACCCAGTCCTTGTTTAATAGCATGTTGTTTAGTCTCCATGTGTTTGATTTCTTTGGATTATTTTTATTTTAGTTGATTTCCAGTTTTATGCCATTATGATCTGAGAAGATGCTTGATATGATTTCTATGTTCTTGAATTTGAAGAGACTTTGCCTATGTCCAAAAATGTGGTCTAACTTTGAGAATGTCCCATGTGCACTTGAGAAGAATGTATATTCTGTGGCTTTGGGGTGGAATGTTCTGAAGATGTCAATTAATTCCATCTGGTCTAGAGTCATTTAGGATTGATATTTCTTTGCTTATTTTTTTTTTAGATGATTTGTCAAAGGGTGACAGTGGGGTATTAAAATCTCCTATTATGATTGTATTGCTATTAATCTCTCCCTTAATGTCCTCCAGCAGTTTTTTTTATGTATTTGGTTGCTCCTGTATTGGGTGCATATATATTTACCAGGGTTATTTCTTCTTGTTGGATTG
The DNA here is from genome assembly GCA_963693515.1 of Pipistrellus nathusii. Classification (NCBI taxonomy): domain Eukaryota; kingdom Metazoa; phylum Chordata; class Mammalia; order Chiroptera; family Vespertilionidae; genus Pipistrellus; species Pipistrellus nathusii. Next base: position 25,567,572 of record OY882876.1, on the reverse strand, counting down.
TTCCCTTTAGTATTATGAAGTGGCCTTCATTATCTCTTATTATGTCCTTTACTCTGAGATCTAATTTGTCAGATATAAGTATTGCTACCCCAGCTTTTTTTTTCATTTCCATTTGCCTGGAAAACTTTTTTCCATCCCTTCACCCTCAGTCTGTGTGCATCTTTTTTTCTGAGGTGGGTTTCTTGTAGAAAACAGATGTATGGGTCTTGTTTTCTTATCCAATCTGACACCCTATGTCTTTTGATTGGAGCATTTAATCCATTTACATTTAAGTTATTATTGATAGGTACTCATTTGACACCATTTTTATTCTATACCCATGTTCCTTCTTCACTTCCTATTTCTTTATTTTTACAGTAGACCCTTTAGCATTTCTTGCATTGTTGGTTTGGTGGAGATAAATTCCTTCAGTCTTTTTGTCTGTAAAGCTCCTGATTTCCCCTTCAATTTTGATTGATAGCCTTGCTGGATTCTTGGATTCAGACCCTTCCTTTGCAGGACTTTGTATATTTCATCCCATTCCCTTCTGGCCTGATATGTTTCTGTTGAGAAATCAGTTGCTAGTCTGATGGGGGTTCCTTTTTATGTAACTTTCTGTCTCTCTCCGGCTGCTTTTAAGATTCTTACTTTGTCGTTGTTGTTTGCCAACTTAATTATAATGTGCCTTGGTGTTTGTCTTCTGGGATTTATTTTGCTTGGGACTCTGCGAGCATTTTGGATTTGTGTGGGTTTTTCTTCTCTATCTCAGGAAAGTTTTCTGTCATTATTTCTTGAAATACTTTTTCCATGTCTACTTCAGTTTCTTTTCCTTCTGGAACCTCTATTATTCGAATATTATTTTGTTTTGTATTGTTCCAAAGCTCCCATAGACTCTCCTCCTGCTTTTTAATCCTTTTTTCTAGAAGCTGCTCTAATTTGGGTATTTTTTTCCATCTTGTCTTCTAGCTCACTGATGCGGTCCTCTGCTTCATCTAGTCTACTCTTGATGCTTTCTATTGAGTTCTTCATGGTCGTGATGTCATTTTTCATTTATTCTTGGTTCTTCTTCAATTCCTCTTGATTCTTCTTTAATTCCTCTTGGTTCTTTTTCAATTCCTCATGGCTCTTCTTCAATTCCTCGTGGTTCTCCCTCATTTCTTCTTGGTTATTGTCAAATTTCTCTTCCATTCTTTTTAGCCATCCTATGATCATTACTCTGAATTCTTGCTCCGGTAGACTACATGCCTCTGACTCGTTTACTTCCTTTTCTGGTGATGCCTGCTTTTCTTTCATGTGTAGGCTATTTCTGTCTCCCCATGGTCTCTCTTTTCAGGATGTCTGGTTATGTGGTGTTGCTTCTCCTTCCTTGAGAGTTCAGCTGCCCCTTAACTGCCAATCAACATTCCCTGAGCGACTCAGATGCTCCTTTTTTCTGTTCTGGGACCGGAGTCAGAACAAGTCCGTCTGTTTGGTTGCCATCTTCAAGCTCCTCCATCAAGCTTTGTTTTTTTCATCGGCTCCTCCCCAAGTCCCACAGTAATGGCTTCTGGCTTCACACACCTCTGAGAGATCTCTGCCAGCTGCCTGACAGTCTAGCTTCTCCCTGACTGGGGCTTTCTATAAGAGCAATAGGGTGATTCTGTTTTCCTCTCGAACAAGAAAGCCAGCCGCGCGTTGGCTGTCCACCCTCTCCACACGACGGGAGTAAGCCAGTAGAGAACTCAGCCCAGCCAACCCTCTCCATGCGCTGGAATTAAGCCAGCGTCTTTTCGTGCGCACAGTTCTACACACCTTCACAGTTCCTGAGGTTCAGCGCACCTTCTCTCTCCTTCCCAGATGGCAAAGCCTCCTCTCAGCTAGCCATCTGGTGCTTCAGGGCAATGCCTCTCCTGTTTTCCAATTCTAAATTCAAATTTGTTGTGGTAGACTGCATTTGGGTGTCTACCCTATGCTTCCACCTTGGTTTTTCTTCAGCATCTCCTTTCATGGCTGAGGAGGCCAAGCCCAGACCCTCCCGCCCAGGTGAGAACCTGAGACCTGAACTTTGGCATCTGGCTTAGAGGGCTGGCTTCTGTAGCACCTGCCCTCTCAATGCTGTGGTCTGGCCCGTGGATACTCACCAGACAGAGACCTCAGGGTGTTGCCACAGAGTCGGAGCATAGAGGGTCTTGTGTACACACAAAGTTTTAGCTTTGCCCTGACTGTTGGCGCCATTGGTTGGGGCGTCATCCCATACACCAAAGGGTTGCAGGTTTGATTCCTGATCAGGGCACATACCTGGATTGTGGATTCAGTCTCCAGCTGGGGCACGTATGAGAGGCAATCGATTGGTGTTTCTCTCTCTCTCTCTCTCTCTCTCTCTCTCTCTCTCTCTCTTCCTCTCTCCCTCCCTCTCCCCCCCCCCCCCGCTCTAAAATTCAATGAAAACACATCCTCAGGTGAGGATTAAAAAATAAAACAACTTTTGACTTTATCCTGAAAGCTACAGGGAGCCCTGTAGGCAGAGAGAACAACTGCTGACAGTGGGAGTGAATCTGAGGAGGGGTGTGTGTGTGGATGTGGGGGGTTGGGTGAGACGACGTCAGGGGCATGGGGGGCTCAGGGCTCGGTGAGGAGGCAGAGTCTAAGGGTTGACTGAACATGGGTGAGGGGTGGTGGTAAAATGCATGTACTTAGATGAATCTCAGATTCATTTTTTTTTTTAAACCAAAGGCTATAAATTTTATTTTTACAAAGTACATGGAGAAAGTTTCATTACAATGAAGTCTCATCGAAAGGGAAATTATTATCTGTTCAAGTTCCCAAATCCATAAAGCATCTTCCTCTCTCCTGAAAGGTTCCTTGTACCCCACAGCAAGAGGTGCACCCCTCCCCCTGCACATGGGACTCTCCTTCCTGAAGGAAGGCTCCACCAGGCACTGGTCCTCCACTCAGGCCTTGACCCTGACACCCCTGGGTCCCCGTCCTACTGCCCTCCTCCCACCTGCCTCTGGGAACCACAATCCTCATCTTTTTTTCTATGAGTTTGTTTTTTTCTTGTTAGTATATTGTCGTTGCTATTTAGATTCCACATATAATTGAGATCATATGGTATTTGTCTTTGTCTAACTTAGTTCACTTGCATAATGTCTTCAAGGCCCACTCATATTGTTGCAAATGGCAAGATTTCCTTCGTTTTCATGACTGAATAGTGCGTGTGTGTGTGTGTGCGCGCGCACACACATGTGTCTCATTGTTTCCATTCTTCTCCCCTGTTGTAGTTAAATAAGCTGCTGGGATGGGGTGCGGCTATCTCTTCACCTTGTTTATTTCCTTTGGATGCAAGCCCAGAGGGGACTGCAAGGCCACGTGCAGGATCTGGGGAATGGTTGTGCCATTGTCAATCCCAACAGTGCTCGGTCCCCTTTCTGCACATCCTCACCCGCATTTATCCTCACAGATCCTTCCCTGGGGCAGCTGAGAGTCACCACCAGGACAGGAGCACAGGGGCCTGGGTTCCGGGAGGGACAGATGGATGGGAAGTGGTTCTGGACATGCACATGGAGATGGCCAGCAAGCGGCTGGACATGTGCATCCATACCCAGGAGAGAGGCAAGGGCTGGGACAGGCTGTGGAACTAGGCAGATGGGTGCCTGGGTTCAGATGGGCTCCCTGGAAAGAACATTTGATGTGAACAAAGAAGAAGGTTGATGATGGAGCTCTGGGGACTGCCCACTGGAGGACCTGAGGCCGCAAAAAAAGATGAGAAGCAGCAGAGGTGGAAGGATGGCCTGTAGGGAAGGTGTCCCAGAGCCCAAGTGGAAGTGGGACAGCTCACAGTGTGGAAGGTGTCTCAGAGCCCAGGTGGAGATGGGACAGCCTGCCATGAAGATGTCACAGAGCCCAGGTGGAGGTGAGACAGCCCACAGTCTGGAAGGTGCAGAACTCTTACAGTGAGCAAGGCACAGAGTACTTTGGGGTTCGGCAGTCCTGGCGAAGGCTGAGCAGGCATAGAAGGAGGTGGTTGAAGTAGAAGGTGTCCTGGGACTGGAGAGGACGGGTGATAGGGCCCTCCATGGTCTGTGGGGACGAAGGAGAGACAGTAAGAGCTCTGCGGGGCAGGTGTTCCAGGCAGGGCTTCTCAACCTGAGGGAGACCCAGCCCAGTGCACCTTCCTGAGGGAGACCCCAGACCCGTGCACCCTCCCAGGAAGGCCAGTGGGGTCAGAGTGAGCATGACCGACCACTCAGTTTTCTCGTGTGTACAAGGTGGGCAGGAGTAACACTCACCTTGCAGATCTGTGAAGCTTACATGAAATAATCCATGCCAAGTGGTGGGTGTGTGCACGCGTAGATACCACTCAGTTCCTGTCAGGTACGATGGCTGTGGACTTATCTTTTGCATATGGCCTGAGTCCCCTCACTAGGATGCAAACGTGACAGCAGGGATTTTTGTGTTGTCTTCTCTGTTGTATCCCTAGTAACTAGAACAGTGCCTGGTATACAGTAGGCGTTAAATAGTTATTGAATGAACAGATATGTGAAAGCCCCAAGTAACCTTCAAAAGGTTCTTGTGGGGTTCTTTTGTTTGTTTGTTTATTTTCTTTTGTTATTGTTGTTCACTGCCTGCATCTTATATCCCTTCCAGAATCTTGCACTATTTACAAAGCCTGATGTAGTCAGCTTTGATATAGTGTAGTATAACCGGCTTGCTATAAGACCAGGATGGAGGGAACAAATCATTCTAACTGGGGTTGCACTAGGACATGATTCACAGAACAGTCAACATTAACGGGTTTTGATGATGAATAGGAGTTTTCTGAGAGAGCAAGAAGACAAAGGGCCAATAGCATGAATTGAAACCCCGTGGTGTGAAAGTACATGGGATGTTCAGGGAATTGTGGGAAGTATCCGATGTAAAGTGCTGGTGGGCTGGAGGAAATGAAGTAGAAGTCTTGGGATAGGGTCTAGCTGCTGCAGGTAAACCTGACTAAAGAGTAAACAGTGTTGAGAACTCAAACTATAGGGCCAGCCTGCTTGTTAGCATTTCAGTATCTACTACTATGAGTTCCTTATATATTTTGGTTATTAACCCTTTATCTGAGGTATCATGGCAAATATGTTCTCCCATATAGTGGGCTCCTTTTCATTTTGTTGATGGTTTCTTTTGCTGTGCAGAGCTTTTTATTTTTATGTAGTTCTATTTGTTTATTTTCTCCTTAGTTTCCTTTGCCCAAAGAGATGTATTCATAAACATTCTGCTAGGAGACATGTATGAGATTTTGCTGCCTATGGCTTTTTCTAGGATTTTTATGGTTTCTTGACTTTTATTTAAGTGTTTTATCCATTTTTAGTTTATTCTTGTGTATGGTATAAGTTGATGATCTAGTTTCTTTTTTTTTTTCTTTTTTTTTTTTTCATGTATCTGTCTAATTTTCCCAGCACCATTTATTGAAGAGACCATCTTGACTCCATTGTTTGCTCTTGCCTCCTTTGTCAAATATTAATTGAGCTTAAAGTCTTGGATCAATTTCTGAGGTCACTGTTCTGTTCCATTGATCTATATATCTGTTCTTGTGCCAGTACCAGGCTGTTTTGAATACACTGGCTTTGTAATAAACTTGATATGTGGTATTGTGATCCCTCCAACTTTGATCTTCTTTCTCAAGATTGCTGCAGTTTTTCGGTTTTTGGTTTTGTTTTTGTTTTTGTTTTTGTTTTTTGTTCTATAAAAATTATTGGAGCATTTGTTCTAGATCTGTGAAATTTACCGTTGGTATTTTAATAAGGATTGCATAGATTCCGTAGATTGCTTTGGCAATATGGACATTTTAATTATGTTAATTCTACCAATCCATGAACATGGCATATTCTTCCTTTTGTTTATATCTTCTTCTGTCTCTTTTTTCGACCTCCTGTAGTTTTCCAAGCACAAGTCTTTACCTCCTTGGTTAAGTTTATTCCTAAGTATCTTATTTTGTTGTGTGCAATGGTCAATGGAATTGTTTGTTTAGCTTCTCTTTCTGAGAATTCATTATTGGTGCATAAAAAAGCTATCAACTTTTGGGTGTTGATTATATATCCTGCTATAATGCCAAATTCATTTATAAACTAGTAGTTTTTTTGGTGGAGTCTTTAGGATTTTCTATGTACAATATCATGTTGCCTGTGAATAATGAGTTTTACTTCCTCCTTGGTCCAATTTGGAAGCCTTTTATCTCTTCTTCTTGTCTGATTGCTGTGGCTAGGACTTCTAGAATATGTTGTATAGGAGTGGTGAAGGCAGACATCCCCATCTTGTTGTTGTTCTTAGGGGAAATAGCTTTAGTTTTTGTCCATTTAATATGATGTTCACTGTAGTTTTGTCATATATGACTTTTATCATGGTGAGATATGCTCCCTGTATTCCCAATTTCTGATAGTTTTTATAAAAAATGGGTGTTGAATTTTCCAATTGCTTTTTTCTGTATCTGTTGATATGACCATTTTTTGTCTTTCAATTTGTTTATGTGATATATCATGTTTATTGATTTGCAAATATTGTGTCCTTAAATAAATCCCACTCAGAATGATCTTTTTAATATATTGCTGGACCTGATTTGCTAATATTTTGTTGAGGATTTTAGCATCTATGATCACCAGGGATATTAACTTGTAATTCTATATTTTTGGAGTGTCTTTATCTGGTTTAGAACTAGGATAATGCTGGCCTCCTAAAAAGAGATTGGTGTCTTCCTTCCTTTTGGATTTTCTGGAATAGTTTGTGGAGTATAGGTGTTAGTTCTTCTGTGAATCTTTGGTAAAACCCCTGTGAAGCCATCTGGATCTGGACTTTAGTTTGCTGGGAGTTTTTTGCGTTTTTTTTTTTTTAATTTTTTATTACTGCTTCTATTTCATCAGTTTTATTGGCCTATTCAGGTTTTCTGATTCTTCCTGATTTAGTTTTGGGTGATTGTATTTTTCTAGGAATTTTTCTATTTCATTTACATTGTCCAGGTTTTTGTCATCTAGTTGTTCATAGTATTTTCTTACAATCCTTTGTATTTCTGTGGTGTCAGTGGTTATTTTTATTTTTATTTTTATTTTTTAATCAATCTTTATTGTTCATATTATTACAAAGGTTCCTCATTTCTTCCCCCCTCCACCAGGATCCCACCCCACCCTCCGCCCCCTTCCCCTCCCCCATTGTCCTCATCCATGGGTGCACAGTTTATGTTCAGTCTCTTCCTCCCTCCCTTTCCCCAATAGTAAATCCCTTTTCAGATAGTAAATCAGTTACTTAGCATTTTCTCATATCAATAATACCTCCACATGCCCAATGATACACTTCACACAAAAGACATTTCCCAATAGGTCAACTAGCCTCATCCAGGCCCCACCCAAGGCACTCACAGATCAACACCCCAGCCCTATACTAACTCCACACATCCAGATCTAAGCCTTCATCACTTGATTCAGCAGACCCTCAAGTTCCCGCAAAAGTTTCCAGCCATCTCTGAGAGGCAGCCTTGGGGCGAGGTAGGCGAAGAGCAAGCTGTTCCGGGCCTGGCTACACCAGGCCTGGCCTCTGTTACTCTGGGCCATTCTACAACCAGCTGCTCCGGGTCTCGCCACTGCCGCTCACGATCTGGTTGCTCCAGGCTTGGCTGCTGCTGCTCTGGGCCTGGCCGCACCCGACCCAGCTGCTCCGGGCCTGGCCACTCCCAGCCTGGCAGCCGTTGCTCTGGGCCTGGCCGCATCCGACCTGGCTGCTCCGGGCTTGGCCGCTCCCAGCCCAGCAGCCACTGCTCCGGGCCTGGCCGCACCCGACCCGGCTGCTCTAGGCCCGGCTGCTCCGGGCCCGGCCGCTCCGGGCCCTGCCGCTCCCAGCCTGGCAGCTGCTGCTCCAGGCCTGGCCGCTCCCAGCCCGGCAGCTGCTACTCCAGGCCTGGCCGCACCCGACCCAGCTGCTCTGGGCCCGGCTGCTCCGGGCCTGGCTGCTCTGGGTCCCACCGCTCCCAGCCCGGCAGCTGCTGCTCTGGGCCTGGCCGCACCCGACCCAGCTGCTCCGGGCCTGGCCGCTCCCAGCCCGGCAGCTGCTGCTCCGGACCTTGCCGCTCCCAGCCTTGCAGCTCCCAGCTGCTGCTCCGGACCTGGCCGCTCCCAGCCTGGCAGCCGCTGCGCCAGGCCTGGCCACACCTGACCCGGCTGCTCTGGGCCTGGCTGCCCCGGGCCTGGCCGCCTCGAGCCCGGCCGCTCCCAGCCCTGACGCTCCAGGCCCGGCCACTGCTGTTCAGGGCCCGGCCGCTCCCGACCCGGCCGCCCCGGGCCCAGCCCCTCCAGGCCCGGTCCCTGGACTGGCCACCTGGGCTTGGCCGCCTCCACCTCAGGCCTGGCTGCCACTGCCCCAGGTCTGGCCGCTCCAGGCCCGGCTGCTACTACTCTGGTTCTGGCTGCTGCTGCTCTGGGGCCTGGTCGTCGCTGCTCCAGGCCCGGCTGCCACTGCCCTACGCCCGGCCACTCCAGGCCCAGCCGCCGCCGCTCCAACACTCTGTCCCTTTTTTTATTTTATTTTAAAAACGCATTTATGTTGCAATGTTGGCTGCTGAGCTGAGCCCCGACTTAATCCTTGATTCTTCAAGATCCTCTTGTGTTCCTTCTTAAATAACTTTACTATCTTTTGCTCTCCCTTGACCTCTTCACATTGAGAACCTCTTCGGCCTCCTCCTCCCTGTCCTGGAAGCTCAGCAGGTTGGCCTGTGGCAGCCCCCTGCTCTCCACAGGCTCCTGCACTGCTTCAGCCTGAAGCCGGGGTCGACACCGCCGCCCAGGAAGCAGCCCCCCCCGCCTCAGCTCCACTGCACACGCTCAGCGGTCGAAGGCCCGGGGGCACCCCCCCGGGGGGTCCCCGGCGCCCGGCTCCCCGCCGGCACCCGGCCGGCCGGCGTCCGGCAGGGGCTCCTGCTCCTCATCACGTTCCTCCAGTCTGGAGCTTTTTTTCTCCTTCCTGCTAGGGGAGTTTAGCATCAGAGTCAACAGACTGTCCTCTGCACGCAGTGTGCGCGACTCCGGGGTCTCCGCTTTTCGCCACTCCCCTGGGATTCCGCCTCACAGCCCCGTCTCCCGCTGCCCAAGCCTGGGTCCCCAGGGTCTGGCCCATAACTGGGGCTCAGCGTTGCTGGTTCGGGGGTTCAGCCCAGGCTGGGGGTTTTATTTCCTTTCTGCTAGAGAAAGCCAGGCAAGCACCCAGCCTTCTCCTCCTCTCCAGCTGCGAGCTCTCTCCGCGCAGCATGTCTCCGTACCTTAGGCTTTTTTCAGCTCCTCTGATTTTCCTTCTGGTTTTCTCTTTCCTTCTTGTTGTAGAATTTTCAATCAGTCGACTACCTGTAGCTCTGGGCAATGTCCACTCTAAATTTTAGTTGCATTCCATTGAAATTGTTTTGTGCTGCTGCAGTTAGGTGTCTACCCGAGCAGCCATCTTGGATCCTCCGGAAATTGCTTTCTCCTACTTATCCACTTTCATTTCTGATTATATTTATTTGGGTCCTCTTTCTTTGTTTCTTGATGAGTCTGGCTAATAGTTAATCAATCTTGTTTATTCTTTCAAAGAGCCATCTCTTGGTTTCATTTATTTTTTATATTGTTTTTTGTTGTTGTTGTTGTTTTTTGTTTTTTTAGTCTCTATGTCATATTTCTGCTCTAATCTTTATTATTTCCTTCCTTCTACTTACTCTGGGTTTTTCTTGTTGTTCTCTGTCTAGTTCTTTCAGTTATAAGGTTAAATAATTTATTATTAATTTTTCCTGTTTTTTGAGGTATGCTTGTAGTGCTGTGAACTTCCCTCTCAGGACTGCTTTTGCTGAGTCCCAGAGATTTTGGGTTGTTATGTGTTCATTTTCATTTGTTTCCAGAAAGTTTTTTATTTCTTTCTTGATCTCATTGATAACCCATTTATTATTTAATAACATGCTATTTAATCTCCATGAGTTTAAATGTTTTGGGGAGTTTTTGCTGTAGTTGATTTCTAATTTCAATCTACTGTGATCTGAGAAGATGCTTGATATGATTTCAATATTCTTGAACTTTTAGAGGATTGTTTTCTGTCCTAACATGTGGTCTGTTTTTGTGAATGATTCATATTCACTTGAGAAGAATGTGTATTTTGCAGTTTTGGGGTGAAATGTTCTATAAATGTCAACTAAATCTATCTGATCCAATGTGTTCTTTAGAGTCACTTTTATTTGTTAATTTTTTTGTCTGGGAGACCTATCCAGTAAAGTCACCAGGTTGTTCAAGTTCCCTACTATGACTGTCTTGTCAGTCTCTCCCTTAAAGTCTTCTAGAGGATTTTGTTTTATTTTGCTTTTAATATATATTTAGGTGCTCCTGTATTTGGTGCATATATATTTACCAAGGTTATATCCTCTTGTTTGGTCAATCCATTTTTAGTATTATGACCTTTGTTATAATAATTACTAGAGGCCCAGTGCACAAAATTCATGCAAGGGGGGGGGGGTGGGGGGGTCCCTCTCAACCCAGCCTGCACCCTCTCCAATCCAGGACCCCTTGAGGGATGTCCAAATGTCGGTTTAGGCCTGACCCTGGGAATCGGGCTTAAACCAGCAGTTGGACATCCCTCTCACAATCCTGGACTGCTGGCTCCTAATTTCTCTCACAATCCTGGACTGCTGGCTCCTAATTGCTCACTTGCCTGCCTGCCTGCCTGCCTGCCTGGTTGCCCCTAACTACCCCCCCCAGCTGGCCTGGTTGCCCCTAACTCCCCCCCCCTCAGCTGGCCTGGTTGCCCCCAACTGTCTCCTCCACTAGCTTAGTTGCACCTCACTATCCCCCTTGCCAACTTAATCACCCCCAACTGCGCCCCCCTGCTGGTGTTGTCACCCCCAACTGCACACCCCCTAGCCTGGTCACCCCTAACTATCCCACCACAAGCCTGTTGCCTCTTACTGACCCCACTGCTGGCCTGGTAACCGCCCCCCCCCACTGCCCTCACCCTGCCTGCCTAGGCATTCCCAACTGCCCCTTTGCTGGCATAGTCATCCCCAACTGCCCACCCCCCTGCCAGCCTGGTCACCTCTCATGGCCCCTCCCTGGCCTGGTTACCCCAGGCAGCCTGCTTGTTCAGTTGTTTTGGTTGCCCCTCACTAATCCCCTGCTGGCCTAGTCATAGGCATCCATCTTGTGAGGGTGTGACTGTCAATTTGCATATTACCTTTGTACTCTATCTAGGATGTAGTAATCTTAGTTTCAGATCCCTGCTTTTCCATTACCTTGAGAACTTCATGACATGCCCTTCTGGCCTGTAGAGTTTCTGATGAGAAATCAGGTGTCAGCCTTATGGGCGCTCCTTTGTAGGTAACAGTTTGCTTTTCTCCTGCTGCCTTTCATATTCTCTCATTGTTTTTAATTTTTGTCTCCTGAACTTGTGTTACTTTTTCCTTTTCCTGCTTAGGGAAATTAATTGTCTGCCATTATTTCTTCAAACATATTCTATATCCCTTTTTCACTTTCTATCTCTTCCGGCATACCTACTTTTTGAATATTCTATGTTTCACATTGTCCCACAGCTCCCTTAAGCTGTCCTCCTATTATTTAATTATTATTTATTTTTTTGTCATTTTGGTTCTCTGATTGAGAGATTTTTTTTCAACACTGTCTTCTAATTTACTTATTTGGTCCTCTACTTCCCCTAATCTTCCAATGTATTCTTTATTTATGCTATGTCATTATTTATTTCTGTTTGCATAGTTAATATGTCTTTTCTCATGCTGTTGAGAATCTTTAACATAATTATTCTGAACTCTATATCAGATACATTTTTTTATCTCCATTTCATTTAGCTCTTCTTCTGAAGAATTTTCTTATCCTTTCATTGGGGGTTGTTACTTTGTCTCCTCATTTTGGCTACCTGTTTGGGTTTGTGGCTGTGTATTATGTAGATCTGCCTCTCAATCTCTAGTGCAGGACAGTGTTAAATGCTGTTTCTGACTAATTAGATCAGGCAAACACTCAAAGCCTCCAGAGACCCACCTCAGCCTACAGACTGAGCTTTTCTTATTGAAAAGCCCTCAGACAATTGTTCAAAGTCGTGGTGGAACTGTTTTCCACAGGGTGAGGCGATTGCTTATGCCTAAAGGTTAATTGATATTCTCAATATTTTAATGAGCTTCAGAAACTCCTCAACATGGGGCAAGATGTTTTCCAGTAGGATGGGTCAACTGTCTTCCCCCCATACAAAGCTGCTTGAATAGCAAATTTCTGCATGAGAAAGATGACCCCTGCAACATGAAGGAATAACTCAGCACAAGAAACCAGGGTATCTGCCTTCTGAGTTCTAACCTCAGTCCACTCTGCCCTCCCTCTTCCAGAGCATAAGGTAAGTGGCTGCAAAAGGAATTTTGTGTATTGGCCCTTCAAGTGGGTACCTGCATTTCCAGCCATCTCTCCCTGGCAGACAGCCACTCTCTAGATGTTTCAGTGCTCATCAGTAGATTTTTTACAGACAGATGTTGTGTGGCTACCCTTCTCAGTTCTGGTGTTCTCTGATGGGGGGCCCAGCTTGGGGTTTAGACCCCAGAGTTCTCAGTGCTAACCACCCAGAGCTGAGCTGTCTCTCTAGAACTTCAGCTGCTGTCTGTATGAGCCCAGCCAGCTCTTCACACCTCTGCCCCTCCTACCAGTCTCTCTATGGTCTCCACTTTTTGTCCTTGATTATCAGGGTTCTCTCAAAGTGAACCTTCAGTTGATTATTCAGGATTTCCTCCCACCCCCCATATTTTAATTGTAATTCCCGATTGGTCCTGGAAGCATGTTCATGCAGCCGCCACTTAGTCTGCTGCCATTTTTAATCTCTGAGGAGATTATTCTTTATTCATACACATTTTGCCGAGCCACATAACAAATGTGTTGTAAATTGCAGTGCTTTAGAGAGGGACTGATACATAAAGCATAACTACTTCTCCTAAATAATGGAGACTGGTCCAGTACCACACACATCAAAGCCATTTGGGACACTGTTGCTGTCTTTCCAAAGTAAATATTACTTCTTAAGTAAATTTCAAACCCAGAATAATTATTTCTTAGAGTGATCTGAGGCCAAAGCTGGTTTAATACCATCATTGGACTCAGCCCAGTATTTTTCCTAGTGAAGTGTGCCAGAGGTTTAAAGCCCACACAGTGGCATGATCTGTCTTTCTTCTGGGCCCCTTAGCCTATAGAGCTGTACCTCTGCACCCCTACTTATCTTGCCCTCATGATGGCATCTGAACCCTATCATATTCATGCATTTATATTAATGAAACATTATATAGCACTTGAAATGTGCCAGGCACCCTTCTAAGCTCTAACAAATACAAGCTCATTTAAGAGGCATTTACGTTTCTTAATCTTCATTGTTGAGAGTATTATAGATGTTCTTCATTGTTGAGAGTATTATAGATGTTCCCTTTCCCCATTTCTCCCCATTGCCTCCCTACACCTGATTCTGGCCCAGCCCCAGGCTTTCACCACCCTATTGTCTGTGCCCATAGGAAACACATATATACATAGAAGTCCTTAAGTTAATCTTTACCCCCCCCCCACTTTCCCTCAGAGAGTCTTCAGTCTGTTCCATGTTTCTATGCCACTTATCAATTGGCAAGAGACATGAAAAATGGTCAGTGACACCAATCCTCAGAGGAATGCAGATTAAAACAACAGTGAGGCATCACCTCACACCTGCCAGTATGGTTACCATCAATAAATCATCAAACAACAAATGCTGGTGAGGATGTAAAGAAAAAGGAACCCTAGTACACTGCTGGTGGGAGTGCAGACTGGTGCAGCCATTCTGGAAAACCATATGGTGTTTCCTCAAAAAGTAAAAGAATGGAACTGCTATTTGGCCCAGTCATTCCACTTCTAGGAATATATCCTAAGTATACTGAAGCATCAATCAGAAAGAATGTATGCACCCCTATGTTAATAGCAGCACAACTTACAATAGCTAAGATCTGGAAGCAGCCCAAGTGCCCATCAGACAATGAGTGGATAAAAAGCTGTGAGACATTTGCACCACGGAATACTAGGCAGCGGTAAAAAAGAAGGAGCTCTTACCCTCTGAGACAGCATGGAAGGACCTGGAGAGCATCATGCTAAGTGAAATAAGCCAGTCAGAGAAAGACAACACCTAATCTTACTCATATGTGGAAGCGATTGAACAAAATAAAGCGATGAATAAAAAAAGAGGCATTTATTTTTAGCCCCATTTTCCAAATAGGCTCTTTGGCGGTGGAGCTGGAATCTGTGCAGAGAATATGCACTCTTTGTCACCACACTGCTGCCCCTCAACTGTATCTTCTTTTTTTTATTTAACATATTTTATTGATTTTTTTACAGAGAGGAGGAGAGAGGGATAGAGAGCTAGAAATGTCAATGAGAGAGAAACATCGACCAGCTGCCTCTTGCACACCTCCCACTGGGGATGTGCCCGCAGCCAATGTACATGCCCTTGACCGGAATCGAACCTGGGGCCTTTCAGTCCGCAGACCGATGCTCTACCACTGAGCCAAACCGGTTTCGGCTCAACTGTATCTTTTGAAGCAGCATGATGAGCAGGATTAGAGGTAACTGTGCCTTTAACACCATTCACATGCAGTGAGTTCTGGGGAGAAACCACATCTGTGAACCGCCTGCCCGAGGTGGCCCAGCCAGACCCACCAGGTGAACTGGAGCTTGCCTTCTAGAACCATCTGAGCTTTGAAGAGTGACAAGGCCAACTGTTTACTCTCCTCAGTTTGATAGACATATACCCATGGTGCTCTTGGCCCTCTGAGTTACTGTCCCTTCTCCTGCCTTTTCCTTCCTCCACAGCCCCATCCCCACCTCTCCTCTGGCAGTCTCTATCTCCGGAAGTGGCCTTGCTTCCTATCTTGTCAGCCCAGCCTCCTGCAAGGTCTCAGATGCAAATACACGTGTCCCTTCGCTTTGCCTGCAGCACCTGTGGATTTGGGTTGGTGCCTCTTTGCTCAAGGTCCCTGACGCCTTGAGGCTCCTCACCTGCCAGAAGCGACCTTCCTTACCCACCTGCTGACACTGCGAGGAGCCCTGCAAGTATGGGATGGGCTCATTTCCCCAGGAGCCCTTTCCAGCTCCCCAAGTCCACTGGGTCTTTGGCGCTGTCTGGTCAAACCTGAGTCCAGGCATGTTTTCCTCACATGGCATTCCAGGCAAAACCCTGGAGATGCACCCGGCTTTCAATAGAGTTCTCTACATGGAGAATGGATTCTTATTGAAGCTATGTGAATAACCATATTGCCATGAAAAATAAGAATACTCGCTAAGAGTTTCCACCTTCTGGAGGGTCTATGTAGGAAGAAAAGATAAAGGTTTGTGGTCTGCTCACAAAGGTAGAATTTACGCAGTTGCTCTAAGTCAGAGGTAGTTTAAGAGAAACAAGTTTACTTAAATCTGGAAAATAAAACATCTTAAAAAATCAGCAATATTTCAAACAAAAAGTCATAAAAATTATAATCATCTTCATCAGTTCATTCAGTCTTATGTAATTATTTCTAATTGATCTTGATCTTGTGTTAGTTTTATCAAGCCATCAGCTTTTTCATTAATTATATAAATTTTTGCCCAGTTTAGTTGTATGATCTAAAAGTATCAAAAACCCATATTTTAGAGTAGCGATTTTCAATCTTTCTCATCTCATGGCATACATAAGCACATTACAAAAATTCTGTGACATACCAAAAATATATAGTTTGCCTATCTAACAATAAATGAGGTATAATTTTGATTCATTCACACTGGAGAGCTATTATTATTATTCTGTTGGTGGTTGTCATTTTTTATGTGACAATCTAAGGGAAAAGAGGTCAGTGCACCTGACTAAATAATCAGATATTGCATGTTTTAAACATTCTTAAAACCGCTGTTTAGAGCAGGTGTCAGTAATCTCTCCATGAATCTCTGTGAAGATGAAACATATTTGTAAAGGCATCAGAGGAAGACGATGACTCTCTTTTGGGAATTGTTATGTTAATGTATTCACCCATAACAATACGCTCTAGTAGTTCATAATTACTCATTTGACAATGCTTCTCCAATTCACACACCAGATAAGCCTGACTAGTTTAATGTGTATCTTGTAAGGAGAGAGGGCAAGTCCACCTCCTCACCCCCTCTGGATTCTAGGGTCCCTCTGAAAAACCTCAAATTTATTTGCAGTTTAAGAAAAAGACTATATAAAATTAGAATTTTGGGACATTTGCCAAAATATATCAGAAGGTTTAGACATCGTGTAAACGGACAATCAGTGGGTCCACACTGCCTGTCACTACTTGAGCCAATTCAGCAGAGTCACATGAGCGTTTATTCCAATCCTGCCGGCAGCCTGGGAGAGCAGCAGGTCATCCCCAAGCATCTGCTCTTATATCAGGTAGAAGGAGGAAGGTTACATGGAAAGTAGGCAAAGGGCATGCCACATGGGCAGTTTACAGGCTGGAGATTTGCAAAGGCCTGGCCTGCGAGTATGCAAAGGGCTTGGGGTCTTCAAAGGCTGGTGACATTCAAAAGGTTGGCAGCTCTGGGTTCTGCAGCAAAGTTGTTCATCTTTCCGTGACCATGCGCAGCTCCCAATGGGGAGGATGGGCTGCATCTCCAGCTGAGCTCCCTGGTCCCTGGGCTACTCCCAGCCAGGCCAGAACGTGCCTTCTTTAATTAGAACAAAACAGTCATGGCTAGCAGAGCATGATGACTCGTTCTTATAATCATAGCTGGTCCCCAATATTCTATTTCTGCCCCTATCATTTGCTGGTGCAGATCAGTAGTCCAAGAAGACTTTGTGCCTTTTAATTAAAGGGGAAAAACCATTTTTTAATTTTATATCACTTAACTTTTGATATTTAAATTCACTTAATTAAATTTATTCCAGTCTTATTCAGCTTGACCACACATAAACTTTTCTTTCTCAATTCCTTTTCATAAACCTTCTACATCTTTCCCTGTTCAATTTAATTTGTCTCTTGTTCTCTTAAGCACTTATAAAAAAAATATCTTAAAAATTTTCTATTTTAATTTTCTTAAAATGCAGTTATTAATTCCTTCCATAGTAACTAGGATGATTAAACCTTAGAAATCTTAATATCTAATGAAAATTTAAAAGTAAGTAATTATGAAGAGTCATGTCAGCATTCTGCAATACATGTCATAGCCTCTAGGAATACAGGCTCTTTCACTGGAACGTGTATTTTATAACTTTTAGAAACATGCTCCAACAAAGAGCAAAATATTTGATTAACAGATTCAGATTCATCTTTAGTTTCTCTGTAATCCTACATAATAAAAGAATGATATGCAAATTAATCATCGCTTTGCTCCACAAGCCATGCCTACCAGCCAATCAGAGCAAGTATGCAAATAAACCAAGATGGCTACAGCCATAGAGAGCAGGAAGGAGGTGTATCCCAGCAACAGAGGAAGCCAAGCTTTCTACCTGCCCTTGCCAGCCTAAGCCTCCACTCAAGGCTACAAAGTTTCAATTACAGAAGGTAAACAAATCCAAACAGAAACAGCTGCCACCATAGGGCAAGCAAGAGGGTTGGCTCCACTCCAGGCTACAAAGTTTCAATTGTAGAAAGTAAATATATCCCAAATACCAGCGCCTCCGTTTGGGCCAGCCTGAAAACCACCACAGGCACCCTCGCTCAGGCTGCCCTATGCCCCACGGCCTCTATTCTATCTAATAAAAGAGTAATATGCAGACTGACCATTACCCGAACACATAAGAGGTCAAAGATCCTGCCCCTATGTGGACACAAGATGGCCAGCAGAGGAGGGCAGTTGGGAGGGACCAGGCCTGCAAGGGAGAGCAACTGTGGGTGATCAGGCAAGTAGGGGAGGGCAGTTGGGAGGGACCCAGGCCTGCAAGGGAGGGCAGTTGGGAGGCACCAGGTCTGCAAGGGAAGGCAGTTGAAGGTGATCAACCCTACAGGGGAGGGCAGTTAGGGGTGACCAAGCCAACAGGAGGGGGGCAGTTAGAGGTGATTGGGTTGGCAGGGGAGCAGTTAGGCATTGATCAAGGTGGCAGGCAGAAGCAGTTAAGGGCAATCAGGCAGACAGGCAGGCAGGCAGGCGAGCAGTTGGGGGCCAGCAGTCCGGGATTGTGAAAGGGATGTCCGAATGCTGGGATCAGGCTTAAACTGGCATTGGCATATCTTCCGAGGGGTCCCAGATTGGAGAGTGTGCAGGCCAGGCTGAGGGACTCCCCTTATCCAGTGCACGAATTTTGTACACCAGGCCTCTAGTAACATATATCTGTTAAAAATTTTTACATGAAATCTTTTTATTTGCTTATATTTATTTATTAGTTCTTAACAATTAAGTTTAGATTACCCGTGAAAACTCTATGAGACATTAAATTCAATTGTTAGTATCCCACACTGTTTTTTTCTGGTGACAAATTTTGCAATAGAGATAACATGAATGTATTTTTGTAAACCCAGGTAAAATGAAAGAATTATACTTAATACTGATATCTTTAAAGACATGTCTCTTTTAATTAAATCATCAAACTAAATATTTTCCCCAAACCTGAAAAACATTCGGGTTAGTTTGTTATATTTCTTTTTGTTGTTATTGTTAATCCTCACCTGTGTATATTTGATTCATAGAGAGTGTAAGGGAGGTTGAATTCTGGTCATGCTATATTTCTTAATTTATATAAGCACTTAATTATTCTTTAAGACATTTAAACAGAACTTCTTGTAAATTATTTTTAAAATTTAGTTATATCATCCATATTCAGAAAAATACTATTTTCATACATAAAACACATGGATAAACACAAAGATGTTAATGTGAGAAATATTCAAACCTGTGAAGAATTTTTGTGACTTTACTTGCCAAACTGTCTACAAATGCCAGAGAGCAACATCTCAACAGATTGGGATAATGCTCAGGAGAATGGCAGTTTTTCACCTTGTTTTATGCATTTCAATCAAAGGAGGAGAGGTAGGTGGGCTGCAGGAAACCCACTGGGGATAGATTAGGGAGGCGGGAACCTCTGGGATTGGATAAAGAGTAAAATGATGGACACATGCTTCCTTTACTTAAGTGGGTGCAGGGTAGGAACAGTCACTAGTTAACATGATGACAGTAACAGTGAAGAATCTGTGTGTGCTGTCCTGGCACCCAGCAACCCTCAGGTTGTGCCCTGAGGGGCCCTGAAAAAGGGAGGTTAAAGTTACCCTGACATCTCACAGGGAGGTTACCTGAGATGCAGAGAGACAATAGGCTCAATTAAGGTAAAGAGTGACCTTGTCAGGGAAGATGCTGGCCTACGACCTGACTATCCACCATCACTGCTTTTAGTTAAAGTTTTCATTCCAGACCATCCTTTGTGGTGAGTGAGTTTGCAAGATGGCCATGCAGGCCTCCCCTGAGCCGGTTGGGTCAGCACGTGGCCTCTCTCGTCCACGATAGGATGGGAGTGTTCCTTGCACATTCTGAGGTGGGTTCGGAGGAAGCTGGGGTTGTGTTCTGCTGGTGTGTGCGGTGCAGGCAGTGGGAGGTGGGGTCAGGAGGTCAAGGGCCAGACCCTGGAAGAAGAGAGTGAGGAGGCTGCCCTTGGTCCCCGATGCAATGGAGAGCTACTGCCACGTGTGGGGGTGGGAGAGAAAGACGGCTGTGTCATCTTCAAGCTGACATTCTGTTGAGAACCAGGGCTGCTGTGAGGTGAGCTCCTGGGAGGGAAGAGCAGAAGGAAGGACCTTTGCAGAGGCCTGGGCAATTGCTGACAAATGTCTGGGTTGGAGAGTGTCTGTGGCCAGGCAGGGCCACCAGGACCTGTGACGGATGAGGTGGGTTGTGGGGAAGGTGAACTTTCTGGCTTGGGGAACTAGTGGATTGTTGTGCAAAGGAGAAGCAGGAGAAGCAGCTGGCGGGAGCTGGAGGGGTTGCCTTCCCTGTAGCTGAAGATGTCGGAGGTTCCGGAGGCAGCTGGGTGCCAGTGTTCTGAGCTCTAGAAGCCATTCAGGGCCACATAGCACAGATGATAATAAGCTGTGGGCGGAGGTGAGGTTACCAGAGCGGAATGCTAGTGGGAAGAGGATCCTTTTGTTTATTAAAACACTTTCAGTTGATGAAGGATACCCTGTTAAGTCTAAGGCCAGAATCGCCTAAACATTAAAATGAAAATCGACCTCAAATGAATTTGTGTTTGTGATGAGGAATCTGAGCGCCTCAGCCTTTGCTCATAACCGGGTTCTGCGAGCATTGGGGCCTTACAAACATGGGCCGGTGATGTGATGGTTTGCTGTTCCTGACACAGCGCCTGTGGGAGTGGGTATCACTGCACAGAGGCTTGGGACAGGTTGTTTTGTCACTGGGCCCAGCCACACGGCTCAGGCCCCAGAGCAGGCCTGGTCGGCTCTGCTGTCCCTACCTGTGGGCTCCAAGGCCAGCTAGGCCTCAGGGCATGAGTGTCACCCTCAGGCCTTTGGGACTGAGCTGTTCTGCCATCAGATCAGATCTGCACAGGCTGATCTGACAGCTCTGAGCAGCCTGCATCCTCAGTATGCAGCATGCCGCGGGCGTGAAGGAAGGCGTTGACATATGTGATTACGTAGACTGTTACTCTGAGAAGAGTCTGACCAGATTTTCACTTCTCTCCCCTTACCTGCTCTCCGATATTTACCACGGCTGGAACAATTCCAGGTGCCCTCCTGGCCTTGAGGAGACACAAATAGATCTCTGCCTCTGCCCTCCTCTGTCCAGCCTACAAACTGGGTGTAGACAGTCAACCACTGGGCATTCTGCTTTACCCCATGAGTGAGAGTGTAACACTTCCCTCGCCCCTCTTGTGCCATACAATCCTGCACTCACTCCTGCACACACTCCTTCACACACCCCTGCACACATTCCTTCACACACCCCTACCCACACTCCTGCACACACCCCTGCCCACACTCCTGTACACAACCCTACCCACACTCCTGCACACACCCCTGCACACACCCCTGCACACACCCATGTACACACCCCTGCACACACCCCTGCCCACACCCCTGCACACACCCCTGCCCACACCCCTGCACACACCCCTGCCCAAACCCATGTACACACCCCTGCACACACTCCTGCACACACCTTAGCATACACATTCCTGAATACACCTCTGCACACACTCCAGGGCCAGCACCACAAATGAAGGAGGTTCTCGACCAGATTCGCCAACAGCATGGCTGTCTTGACCCTTTCCATTCCGCTCTCTCCCATAGCAGACACTTGCTGAGGCCTTCATTCCTGAACAAATATTTTGGTGTTTGTAGCTGAAAACAGTTTTTGTCCCTAGGAAGTGCACAGGCACCCCCAGGTGCAGACAGGTAAACAAGCAATCAGAGGGAAGGAGGCCCCGCCTCCAGGTGGGGGGAGGGGACAGGGTCAGGGATGGAGAGGAGCTTCTCTGGAGCTGCTGATGGTGCTGGGCACTGAGTGGGAGGGTCATCTGCACAATCACTGAGGTCACAACAGCAATTTTAAAAAAATACGTATTTTATTTATTTATTTATTACAGAGGGGGAGAGAGAGAGTTAGAAACATGGATAAGAGAGAAACACTGATCAGATGCCTCCTGCACACCCCCGACCAGGGACGTACCAACAACCAAGGCACATGCCCTTGACTTGAATCGAACCTGGGACCCGTCAGCCCGCAGGCTGATGCTCTATCCACTGAGCCAAACTGGTTTCAGCGCAACAATGATGTTTGCACGCATTTAGCCCAAGATGTTTGCACAAATTGCACACACTGTAAGCAGTGCCCAGAGTGAGAACCAGAACACCACCGGCACCTGCAAGTGACCCCACAGGTGACCTGGCTGATGAGCCTGCAGGTGGCCCACAGGCCCCCTCTGGCACTGCTCTCCTTCGAGGGTGGTGACTTCTGTGCTGTGTGCGATAGGCACACATAGGACATGTTCTGTGCCTGCTTTCTTTTGCTCAATATGATGCTTACTAGAGGCCCGGTGCACGAAATTCATGCACAGGAGGGGAGGTGTCCCTCAGCCCAGCCTGCACCCTCTCCAATCTGGGATCCCTTTCACAATCCAGGACTGCTGGCTCCCAACTGCTCGCCTGCCTGCCTTCCTAATTGCCCCTAACCACTTCTGCCTGCCAGCCTGATCACCTCCTAACCACTCCCCTGCCAGCCTGATTGACACCTAACTGCTCTCCTGCCAGCCTGTTTGCCCCTAACTGCCCTCCTCTGTGGGCCTGTTTCCCCAACTGCTCTCCCCTGTAGGCCTGGGTCCCTCCCAACTGCCCTTTCCTGCAGGCCTGGTCGCCCCCAACTTCCTTCCTCTACCAGCTTGGTCACCACTAACTGCTCTCTTCTGCAGGCTTGATTGCCCCCAACTGCTCTCCCTGGCAGGCCTGGTCCCTCCCAACTGCCCTCCCCTGCTGGCCATCTTGTGGTGGCCATCTTTTGTCCACATGGGGGCAGGATCTTTGCCCACATGTGGGCAGCTATCTTGTGTGTTGGAGTGATGGTCAATCTGCACATTACTCTTTTATTAGATAGGATAGAGGCCTGGTGCACAGATGGGGCTGGCTGGTTTGCCCTGAAGGATGTCCCAGATCAGGGTGGAAGTTCCCTTGGGGTGTGGGGCAGCCTGGTCCAGGGGCCTGTGGTGGTTTGCAGGCCAGCCATGCCCCCTGGCGACCCAAGCAGAGGCCCTGGTATCTGGGGTTTATTTATCTTCTACAATTGAAACTTTGTAGCTTGGAGCAGAGCCAAGCCTTCTGCTTGCTCCATGGTGGCTGCCATTTCTGTTGGGATTTATGTATCTTCTATAATTGGAACTTTGTAGCCTTACGCAGAGGCCTGGGCAGACCACGGTGTGTGGAAAGTTTGGCTTCCTTCATTGCTGGGGAAACCCAAGCCTCCCTCCTGCTCTCTGTGGCAGCAGCCATCTTGGTTGGGTTTATTTGCATATTTGCTCCTGATTGGCTTATGGGAGTGCTTGTGGACATCGCCTGTGGGTCTAGCAGAGTGATGGTTAATTTGCATATTACTCTTTTATTAGATAGGATGAGATTCATCATCAGTCATTTTCTCTTCCACACATCATTCCACACACACCATTTCTTCACTTTGCTGGAGACTTCTGGCTAGTCTTTAGCTTGGGGACCTTGCGGGTGCTGCTGTGGGCATTCTGTCCATCCTCGGTGGGCACACACCTATGCTTCCATTGCACCTGGGCTCCTGGTAGAGCTGCTGGTCCTGGGCGTGGGCTCGGGAGGAGATGCTGGTCCTGGGGCGTGGGTTCGGGAGGAGCTGCTGGTCCTGGGGCGTGGGCTCGGGAGGAGCTGCTGGTCCTGGGGCGTGGGCTCGGGAGGAGCTGCTGGTCCTGGGGTGTGGGCTCTGGGAGGAGATGCTGGTCCTGGGGCGTGGGCTCGGGAGACCACTGCACCGTGTACTCCTGGGACACTGCACGAGGGTTCTGGGGCCCCATCTCTTGCGATACCTGGCATGTTCTGTTCAGGAGGCGGCTGATACCCCGTTGTGGTTTGAAGTGGCATTTTCCTGAAGCTCAGTGAGCTGAGGCCTTTGGATGGAGCTGTGAGGGAAATCTGGCCTGCCGTGGTCCTGCCCCTATGGGGTGTCCGTGTGCTGGTGGGAGGAGAGCTGTGTTAGTGCTGCTTTCCTGGCCCCGGGTGACCCAGGAGCAGCAGAGCCTGGTGCTCACCAGCTGCCCTAACCCCACGAGGGCCCAAGCTGATGGCCACAGGGTTGGAAAGGACTCAGGGGGGACACACCCCTGCTGTCCTTGGGGAGGCAGCTCCTGGAGGCTCTGCCTGGACAAGAGGAGGCCCCTGCCCTGGGTGGGAGGAGATGGGTTTGGGAGGAGGATGGGAGGGTGCTTTGGGCAGGTGGCAGGAGCAGGTGTGGAAAAGGCTGAGGCCAGGGAGTGCTTCTACCCCGGGGACTGGGGAGGAGTTGACAAGGGAGCAGCCCTCCAGGGCCAGGCGACCAGGGGCAGGGCAGCTTCTGTTTGCCTGAGGCCACTTCTGCCTTCCGGGACAGGTGGTGGCACCCTTGCTAGTCCTGAGGAGACCGGCTGAATGGCCAGGAGCACTCCTCATGGAAGCACAGCTGCGGGAGGATGGCTGAACCCGGTCCATCCCACCCTCCCAGGGAGCAGCATGTACGGGAGAGGGCACAGCCTGTCACTCCTCAGTTCCTCGCTCCTCCGGCTCCTGTGCTTTCAGAGCAGATGAGGGTCTCACTCTCCCTCCCTACAACTTGAGCTTTTTAACAAGTGGAGCCCCATGAACCATTTGGCCCAGAGCACCGCCTGCCTGTTCTGGTGGGGAGGGAGGATTCGAACCTGAGCTTGCAGAGGGAGGACAGAGGCCGGAACCATGGGCACTGCAGCAGGCAGGGGTGGGTAGGCGGTGTCTGGGTACCGGGCTGAGGGCACTCTGGCAGGCACGCAGGCCTCACCGCCCGGCCCTGTCTTGCAGAGTCATGTCACGCCCAGGCCGGCCACAGGCTCCATGAGGATTTCTAGAAGATGCGCCGCGTCTCTGCACCTCTGGTGCTGCTTTCCGTGTGGCTCCTGACAGCGGCCTGCAGCCCCCACGCCCTGAGGATTGGTAAGTGCTGCTCAGCTTGCTGCCCGGGTGGGCTCCCTCTCAGCACCCCAGGTGTCCACAGGGGACCCTCTGCAATGTCCCCTCGAGTTTGGCTGGTCCTGGGTGGTGGGGTGGAGCCGCTGACAAGTTCCCGCTGTGAACGACAATGCTGCTGAGTCTCCGTTACAGCCTGTGACCAACAGCCCAGCCCAGCCCAGACGGAGGAGGCGGGATGGCCCTGGGGCTCCCAAGTGCAGGGAGATCAGAGAAGAGAGGTGGTCTTGTCTCTGGTCAGTGGAAGAGCGCTTCCTCAGAGTGTGCTTGGGAAGAGGCCAGGGAGTCTTGGGATACCCTTGGCTGACTGCACTGAGGGCCCTGCACGTGGCCTCAGCTTTCCTTGGCCTGGTCCTGGGGTGGAGCCAGCTCACCTCAGTGATGTGTCCATGCTCTCCTCCTGTCTTGCTCACCGTGGGCGTCCCAGCCACATTCCATCCCGGGAGGGGCTCAGCTCCAACACCTGGGAAGCCTCACGCTCCTCCCAGAACCAGGCGAGGCTTACAACTGCAGGTGGAGGCACTACTGACTGGACCCAGGGACACAGTCCCCGCCGCAGGGACAGGAGACATTTCAGCCCAGCAGACACCATGCTGGGATCTGATGTCCTGGGGCAAATGGGGGTGTGGGGTTGGGGCATCTGTGCGTACATGGGAAGAGTCAGTGTGGATAGATCGGTGGGGAGTCATCCAGCAGGTGGGCTGTTGTCACACAGGCTTGTCTGGCAGCAGGGCCGAGGGGCGGAGCCAGGGAAGAGCTTGGAGGGACCCATGCACCAGGCAGGCTGTCCAGGCGAATCCGCATGTAGATTCCCAGGTAGAGCACTACCAGCAACGCTTATAGATTCCTCCCGAAAGGGTTAGAGGCTGGTTGAGGGGGGAGATGTCGAGTACCAGGAATTGGCTTAAAGCTCCCAAACCCCCCCTGTTAGGGTCAGAACTGCCCCGAGGTCTCAGAAGCTGGGAGAGTGGGAAGCTGAGGTGGGCGGGGCATGCCAAGAGCAGGTGTCAAAGCCAAGGCCACGCTGCTGCTCTTCCCACTGCTCCTGGTTACATGGGGACACGTGTGCCCAGGCCCATGACGGCGGTGGGGGGACTTCGCATCGGGACATGTGGTGCAGTCTCCTCAACCCGTCCAGCTCGCCCTCTGCCTGCTTCATTTCCACCGAAACTCCAAACCCAACTCACTTTGGCTTAGCAGCAATGCACAATGGTTCACACCCTTATGATGCGCCATTTATAAGATGCCCACGTTATTCATCATTTGCTGCGAGGTATTCCCAAGTGTGACTGTCAATTTCCATTTGTTGCCGTGGGAGGTGGAAGCCGATGGAAAGGTGCTGCAGGGCTTGGGGCCCGGCCCTGGACCCTGTTGTCCCGGAGGAGCAGGCAGTGAGTGGGCAGCTCCTTTCTGTGGCTGCATCCAACGGGGCTTCCGGGGACCCTCAGCCTCTCCAGCCAAACTGGGAGTGCTGCTTGTCCAGTCCCTCAAGACTCTGCTGGACTCAGTGTGGGTTCATGCCTGGCCTCTCAGGCTGCTTTCAGCCAGGCCCCGCCGCTTAGCCAGGCAAAGTGGGCCTCAGCTCCTGCAGAGGCCAGAGAGCAGACGTACACCAACAGAGGGAAAGGAAGGAAACCAAACCAGCCCTGCCAGGACCCCTTCTTCTGTCTCCTTGGTTATCTGGGAGCCAGGAGCTCTAACTCTCCCAGAACCTCCGGTTAGAAAGGAGGTTTCTCCAGTTCAATGAGGATCTGCAGTGGGGCGGGGACAGGTGGGGACAGGTGGGGACAGGTAAGGACAAGAGGGGACAGGGGAGAACAGGAGGGGGCCGATGGGGGCAGGCGAGGGCAGTAAGGGAAGCCGGTCATGAAAACACAAGGAGCTGTCTCTTGGCTGCCTGGCTGCTAGGTGTGGATGGCTGACTTTGTGCAGGAAAAATGTCAAACACTCGTTAGGTCTGCACCTAAAGGAGCCAGGCCAAGTCAAGTTGTGAGAGTTGAAGAGATTCCATTGGCTTCCCTACAGCAGGCAGAGACCAGTGTGTAGAGTTGCCCAGCAGTGGCCCATCACACCTCTGCTGCTGCCACTGCTGGCAGCGCAAGCCTCATCCGACCCTGGTTACCTGAGCCTCAGGCAGCCCTGGGTGGCTGGGAAGCTGCCATCTGAGGATTGCCTGAGCAACGACTGGTCCTGGGCTGCTAAAGGTGGGTCTGGCTGCATCATGCACCTATCAACACCCTCACCACCAGCCAGGCTGAAAGGACTGGGGGAGTTTGGTGGGGCTGAGGGGACTGGGTGCTGCTATATTTGTGACGGTGTGATGGTCAATTTGCATATTCCCTCTTTATCCGATAGGATGGATTCCAGCATACACTTCCCAATAGGAGAGATTGTGGGAACGCACCCCCTCACACAGCGAGTTGTAGAGGGTGTTTTCTACAGCTGGGACGTGAGACAGAGTGGCTGGGAAAGGAGCATGGACCAGCTGCTTCAGCTCACTGGGAAGTCAGAGAAACGGGGCCTTGGGGACAAAGGGGGGCGAGGGCCTGGGAGGAGCTGCTGCTGCCCACCGCTGCCCTAGTTGCAAGTCTTGTGGGGTTCCTTAGGGTTACGAGGTAAGTGCCGTGATGTAAGAAGTGGGTGCGTGGGACAAGCGTGCTCCAGGGAGGGAGAGCGTGAGCTAGACCTTCGTTTTAGGGGTGTTATAGGCTTGGCGTTTAGGGAGGTCTTAGGGGAGGATCTCAATAGAAAGCTCATCAGTTTCATGCTGATGTACCCACGTGAGACTTATTCCCTAACTTCATCTGTCCTTGAGTGTGGTTGGCAAATGGCATTAATTTGGTTTCTGTTCTCTGTCTTCCTGAGTGTGTGTGTGTGTGTGTGTGTGTGTGACTTAAGCTATTGACCCTCTGGCGTCCCTGGTTCAGGGAAGATGGGACTTACCAGTGGCAACGACTTCCAGATGCTGCAAACTCTGTCGCCTGTCTCGGTTCCCTTGTCTGCCTGGCGTCTCAGCTGTGCTCAGCAGTGGCAGCTTGCACACAATGGGCTGAACCAGCACTACTGGTCCTTGAGCGTCTGTGGCACGTCTCCCCCTGCCCCAGGTCCCTTTTCCCCTCACTTATTTTTTCCGGGGTTTCTTCCCACCTCCAGCCTCAGAGTCGATGGCGAGAGAGCGAGGCCGTGCAGAGGGCCTGGGCAGCTCAGCTGATGAGCACCCTCTGCACCCTCAGCCCACTCCTCCGCGGCTGTTTGTGGGGAGGCAATTGGACCACGGCCCTGCCTGGAGCTGCAGTTCCGCTCAGTGAGACAGCCTGTCTTTTAGCACGCCTTCCGGTGTCCAGCACAGGATGAGAAAGGGATTTTATTTATGACGATGAGGCTGCCCCCACGCTCCCCAATCTCTCACACATGTCCGCCTCTTCAGTCATTGGTCAAAATGTCTTTTGAGTTCGCTTTTGTCTCTCTTAGTCCTCTGAGCAGTGACTTTGGGATGCAGGTTAACACATGCTCCGAGAAGACCTCGTCCACCGGCCCTGTGACTGAAAAGGACCTTCCTTCCCAGGTGACAGTGGGCGCTGAGGATGGCGTTCCCATCCTGCTGCCTTCTCAGATGAGGAAGGCGACCCAGAGAGCAGCCATTGGCCACGGTAATGCAGCAGGCAGGTGGCTGGGCTGCTGGTAGCCATCGGGGATCCAGCCGTCTCCTTGCTCCTCAAGCCATGCTCTCCGGCTGCCCTCCCTCAGCCACTAGCATCACTCTCGCCCTGTGCAGTGGTGTCTCCCATCCTGCTCTGACGTTAGTAAACTTTACCCTTGCCCTGATCACATTAGGGACTCAGTACTTGTCAGTCCAGCGAGTGCTAGGCTTTTAGCTTACTCCTGTCTCAGATAACCTGGAGGGTTCCGTGGGGTGCCCCCACCTTGTGCCCCCTCACCACCGTCACTGGCTGAATTAGCGGTCCTCGTTTCACCGCATGCTTCACAGGGAGGAATCCTCATTTCCTACCTTTCTCCCATTCTCCTGGTTTTAGCACAGACTGGTTGTGCTATAACTGGCGTGGTATTTTCCTACTGGTCGCTCACCCCCCGGAAGAGCAGCCCGCTGGCACGGCGCCTGGTGCAGACCCAGTGAGTGTCAGACGCAGTGCGCGTCCATGGCCATAGGAGACCTGGGTCCCAGGAACATGTTTGCTGTTATTGTTTAAAGTACTTTCTTCTGGTTGTACCTGTGTTAACAGAGGCAGACATTCAGGAGGAAAAGGAAGGGAGGGAGGAAGGGGGGAGGGAGGAAAGGAGGACTTTTTGAGGGCCAGGCCGGAGGATCTGGTGCTGAACAATAATTAACAGTTGCCATCGCCTCCCTGCTTGGGAAGCCCAACTTGCTGCCAGAGGCTGGGCCAGGTTTCCCGTCAGGCACCTGCTGGTTCGGAGAGGCAGTGAAGCTGGGAATTTGACAGAACCATCCCGGCTGCAGAGAATGAAATCAGGACCTGCCTCCCAAGCGGCACTGCTTTGCTCTGTGGCAGCGAGTGTGCCCAGACCCTGGGGAGAGCCCATGAGTCACAGCAGTCACATACAGCACCAGTTCAGCGAGTGCGGGTTTGAGGATGGGAACATTAGTGCTGACAGTCTTTTGCTTTTCTTTGATTATTTTACCTACAAATATTGTCTCAGGGGCACACAGGCCGTCTGTCGGATGCAGACATGCACATTGCAGTCCAGAGCCTGCTCGTGGGGGCAGAGCCCTACTCACCTGGGTGGTATCAACACCCTGGGCAGGGCGCAGGGTGGGGGCCGGAGGACACAGTTGGGTGTCTCTGGCCGAGGCCACCAGGCATGGACAGCCAGCCGCCAGGGTTCCGTTAGCAGCGCACACTCCTCAGGGAGATGAAACCCTTAGAGATTCCCTCAGGTTCATGGGCTCAGGAAAGTGAAGGGCAAATGGGTTGAAAGTCTAGAGATTCAGTCTGCAGCCAGGGTGTGTGTCTTGGGGCCCAGTTCATGCCAATGAGGAGCTTTGGGAGCATAAAGTGAGGTCCCGTGAGTGAGGGGTGCAGCTCACTGCCACACGCAGCTGGTGCCCGGCACTGCCCCTCTCTGAAATCAATAAAAAATACTTTTTTTAAAAAAAAGGGAAGAGAGTAGAGGATGCCTCTCAATTAGCCCCAGGGTAGACACGTCCAACCAGAAGATCGTGCGGGGTGGCCCTGCATAACCGGCTGCCTGTGCATTATTGATGGAGGAGGACAGAGAGCCACCAGGCCTGCTTCTCAAAACTCAAGCTCTCACAAACCAGCCGAGCTGAAAAGAACAGGCCAGGAAGGCAGGAGAAGCTGTTTTCCTGCACAAATGCTGAGCAACCTCTGGGAAGAAACGGGAAAGGCCTGTGGCTGGGGTCGGAGACAAAGGGGGGCCGTGGTTTCTGACTAAAGGCCACAGGCGGATGTCCCAGTGCTTGTGGGAAGCGCTGCCTGTGTGTCTGAGCCCCAGGCCGGACTTCCTGGCTCTCATCTGGCCCCTCCGTCCTTGCTGTGGGCTAAGGGGGCTGCCGCCGCTCAGTGAGGCCTGTCCGGCAGAGGGGCATGTGGGGTGGGGAGAGCGGACAGGGTACATTGGCCAGAGTTTCACAAACCTGTCTTCGTTTCTGCATGTGCAGACCCGGGAGGGGGATGAGTTGTTAACAGCCCTGGAGAGGGCTGGTGTTGGGGTTTGAAATGTCTGCCAGACCAATGGATGCTGTGCCCACAGCGGGAGCTGACGGCCAGGGTCTTTAGCATCAAACCAGGCTGGTTCTGCGACCTCTCACACCCTCCCACCTGGGCCTCTGGTAGAACGTTTTAGCTTCTGGTCTGTCCTGCCGCACAGGGAGGTGTCCCATCATCACTGAACCAGGAGCAGCCGCCAAGGAGAGTTCAGCTGGGAGCCGCCACCTGCCTGATTCACATCCTCACCCATGTGGCCCCCATTGTGTGGGGAGCCCATGGGGCCCTGTGCATCCCTTCTGTCCTCTCAGTGCAGACTGTCAAGTGTTTCCTCTCTCCCTGTGGCCTCCCCTGGAGGCACTCGAGATGCATGGGCAGTGAGAGAGCCACTGCCAAATTGGAGCCAAGGCCTGCATGGGGAGCCTGGTAGGGGAGCCACACGCAGCCTCCCAGCCGCCCAGCTCAGCTGCAGGCAGGCCGTGGTCACAGGCTATTCTCATTGGTCTGCAGGAGCAGCATGCTCCATGTCTGTTCTGCGGGGGCTGGACCTCGGCTGCGGGGGTCCCGGTGGCAGGAGGCTGCAGACAGCCTCAGGCTGCCTGGTGGCCCCTCTGCATCTTTGTGGGGTGTTTCTTCCCATTGCGTGGAGTTTCGGGGTCCAGCAGACACGGAAGCCTGTTGTGGAGGTGTCGGCCCCTAGCGGTCAGGTTCAGCATGTGCAGCTCAGTGCGGACCTGTGCAGGCGCAGGTGTTGCAGCAGGAGGTTCAGGCTCTGCAGCCTTGGCCGGCTCTCTTGTGTTGAGGCCTGCCTGAAGGTGCACATTGCCACAGCTCTCAGCCCTCGCTCTGTGTCCTGCTGAGGTCACCAGGGGAGCGGGGCGAGTGTCCGTCTGGGGCGGCCCGGAGGAGGCCCTCCTGTGCCTCCGCCTCCCTCAGGCCCTTCTGCCTCGGCTCATCAGGTGTCCTCTACGCCGACAGGGTCTAGAGAGTGAGGGGAAGGTGGAGCCGTGTGCGGCAGTTAGCAGAGGCTGGTTCGGGGTCTGACGCCAGAGCGGGCTCTGACACTGCTCCCTGGGTTCGAGTCTGAGCCGCCTTTCCTCGTGTCTGGCCTCGGGTGAGAACTTAGTCTTAGTGCTTTGGTTGTGTGTTATCAGCACCAATTATGCAGGGTAACCACGTTCCACCTCATGTTCAAAAGCAGCCAGTCAGAACCACACAGAAGCCTCAGAGCGCGTGCTCACGGACGCGCCGGGATGATGTCTGTATGAGCAGCACCAGGCCGCCCTGTCTCTGGCTCAGCCTCTGCTTGCCTGGAGCTGCTTCTCCCTCCGCCAGCGCCGTCTCTGCACTTTGTAAACCCGCTGTAAGTCACCTCTTTCTACCCTGTGAGGAGGGCCCACGACCCCGGAAGTTAGAGAAAATAGAATGACCTTCCGTCTCAAAGCTGCCCTTGTCCCACGTCTTTCTTGCTCTGACCCTCTTTTCTCCCTCCCCTGCACAGTGGGAATCTGTAGAATTGCCCATTCAAACTCTCCTTTTCCTCCTCTACCTTCTTCACAGGAACTCCTCCCACCAAGGATGATGCCCACGTCGCTAAGTCCAGTCACCTGTCCCCAGGCTCCTTTCACTGGCAGCAGTAAAAGTCATTAACTCTCATTCTTAAAACACTTTTATTTTAAAAAACAAATGTCTTTTCATTGATTTTCGAAAGGAAGAGAGGAGGAGAGGTAGCATCAATGATGAAAGAGAATCATTGATAGGCTGTCCCCCACTGGGGATTGAATCTGCAACCCGGGCATGTGCCCTTGATCAGAATCGAACCTGGGACCTTCCATCTATTCACTGAGCCACACTGGCCAGAGTGGGAAACACTTCTTTCCCTTGGCTTCCAGGCCACGCTCCACCTGGTCCTGGCACTGCCTTCACTGGGCATTCCTCAGTCTCCTTCCCCCTGATCCAGGGCCTGCAGCCTCCTGGCTTCATAGGCTTGTTGCTCTGGTGTCACCTCAGCTCACCCCTCCCCACTCCAGACTCAGACACACCTGCAGACCTCTAAGGAACTCAAGCCTGACCTGCATCCGGGTCACAAACGGTAATGCCCTTCCAATTTGGATTTGAGCGCCAACCCTGGGAAGCAGGTGGTCCTGCCTCCTGGGAAACCCCATCCTCTTCATCAGCTCTACCTTTGCTCTACCTTCCAAGTGTACCCAGAGCCCAGCCACTTCTGACTACCTCACTGTTCTTCCCTGTCCCAAGACAGGATTATCTCTCACTGGGATGCCTGCCGAGCTTTCCTGCTAGTTTCTCTGCTCTCTCTTGCCCTGTCACATTGGACTCTCAAAATGTCAGCGAGAAGGATTCTTTTGAAGTGTAAGTTGTATCATGTCAGTTCTTTGCTCAAGCCCTCCAATGCCTTCTCAGTTCAGAGGTACAGACAAAATCTTTGTGATGACCTGCCCGTTAGCTGTTACTTTTTATTCTCTCTTACCACCCTGCTTCTTGCTCACTCCATACCAATCGCAGCCCACAGCGTCCCTGCCTTTTTAGACACATCAACTTGTGCCCTCTCTGCCCAGAACACTCCTCACTAGGCATCTGCATGGCTCATGCACTTCCTGTAGCTCACTCCCTGCCCCATCTCCCTCACCCTCTTCTGCTTTGTTTTTTCTATGGCACTGTCACTACCACAGATGAACTGGTTTGTTTATTGTCTGAGTCTTCCCATCAGGAAAACCCCATTTTTCTTTTTTGTTCCCCGCTGATTTCCCAGCATATAAGACATGGGGAAGGTGCGTCAGACTCAGGGAAGCCACGGATGACAGGCACTTCAGATTTGAAAGGCATTGGAAAGTGAAGTCTTAGGCGACACAAAACAGTTCTTAACAAGCATTCCTTGCGAGAGCCGCACTGGCTCCCTGCCCCTTGTTCTCTCACTTCTGCAGCAGGCTCCCTGCCCTCCCCTGGCTCATCTTGACCCCATTCTGAGGAAGTGAAGCCAGCAATGTCAGGTCAGCAGCACAGAGAGCCAAGGCTGTTGGTGTCATTTAGTCCTCAGATCCAAACACGAGACTGGCCCCTGGCCTGTGCAGCCACCGTAGTGCTCAGATGCGTCTTGTCCTCAAATCTGAGCCCTCTGACATCCTGAGCGGAGCCTGGACTGAGGAGGGCCACACAGATCTCAGTGTCCGGAGAGCCTGGGACCTGAGTCTGAACACAGCCTTCCCACTGGATCTGCCATTGCTTCCAGCTCTTTCCGAAGCTGCCGTGTTGGCCAGAACGGGCCTGTTGCCCACCAACAGACATTCCCAGGACTGTCATCCTCTGCCCACTGGTGCTCAGAGACACACATCCTGATGGCGTTGAAACCAAAGGTGGGCTGTTGAAGGCCTGGCCAGCTAGCTCAGGTGCTTAGAGCACCGCCCAGATAACTCAGAATGTGGGTGTTGAGTTTGAGTGCGTTGTTTCTTGAAATTGAAGAATGAAGACTCAGACAAAGATGGTTAGTGGAGCCAAAGTTTACTGGGCAAAGCTAGTCCTGGAACAGGCGCAGCTGGGTTCCAGGAGCAGCCAGTGTCCAGAGCATCCTTTCCTCGTTACAGTCGGAGCTGTTCAGCATCCCAGCTGATTGAAGCCTGTTGGTCCAGGTGTGGAGGCCCCACGGCCAGGAGCCACCCCTCCAGGCAAGGAGAGCCCTGCCTGTGCCTTAGGAAATGTGAGAGCGGGAGGGGGGAGGGGCATGAATGAGGTTTGCCCAGGACCCCAGGCATCTCAGCGTTCAGAGAAGCAGAATGTAGGTGCCACACCTCGTCCCTCGTCAGGTTTCCTCTCCAGAGCAGAAGGAGGGGTTAGCTTAGACTTGAACCACAGGCAAAGGACAAAGAGCTTTACATGGAGAGATGACAGGCGTGTCCCTAGGGGTGAGTCCAGCACTGCCTTTGTCACAGCTGCTGCTCACTAGATCCGGACGATGTGGAGCCGGGTTCCCATGACCGTGGCTTTGGATTGCTCAGGCAGTCAGTGCCCAGCATCTGTATTGCTCTGTTTGTTCAGCCCTATTGTTTGCTGGTGCCTTTCCTCCGGAAGGCACTGAGGAAAGGGACAGGGTCCCTGCTTTCTTTTCCCACCTGAGGATGTTTCCCCATTAACTTATAGACAGAGTGGAAGAGAGAGGAAAAGAGAGAAACATTGATGCGAGAGAAACACGATTGGTTGCCTCCTGACCGGGGCCTGGGCCGGGAGGAGCCTGCAACCCAGGTACATGCCTTTGACTAGAATGGGACCCAGGACCTTTCAGTCCGCAGGCTGACGTTCTATCCACTAAGCCAAACTGGCCAGGACTGTCCCTGCTTTCCAACATGCGCACTGGCCCCAGGGTCAGCGAGAGGGCCGGCGTGGCAGATGTCTGAGAACCAGGCGAGGTGGCCAGTGCTGCTGTTTTTGTGACCAAGGTTGATGCTTCCCTGTGGACTGGTGCGGGGAGTGAAAGAAGACCCCTAAAAAGGAAAGAAGAGTTTGAGGTAAGAAGCTTTAGGAACCAGAAATAGTTAACCTTTTAATAACAGCAACATGTATTCAGTATTTATTACGGGCCAGGGACTGTGCTATTCAAACATATTGGTTATTACCATCGTGTCCATTTTATAGATGAGAAAGGTGAGGTCCAGAGAAGTTAAATCATGTCCCTGGTCACACAGTATTAAATCCATGAGCTTCTAGGAAGACAACATGGCGAGTGGGGACACCATATGCCCATTACCACCCCGCCCTACGCCAAGGCCAGTGCCCTCGCCTCTTTTGGGTAAACAGCTCTGGGGAAGGTGGTGAACCTGTTTCCCTGCAGCCCAGGAAAGCCATGGAGATCAGAATTCTTGGTTTCTGCGCTGTCCCCCCAGGTGTTCAGCAGCGACTCAGGAGCTGCTGAGAGCACGGTCTTCCAGGGCCCCCAGATACCAACCTGGAGCGGGCAAGTGGGGGGAAGGGGCAGAGGGGAGATTCCGGTGTTTGAGTGACAGGACCTCCCTGTCTGAGCCCCAGGCATGGCAGCCATGGTACCGAGTGTGGATGTGAGGATAGATGCCTGGGCACCACTAGGCCCTGGGTCAGGAGACTCAGAAGCCATGGCATGTCCACCCCCGACATGTGAGGGAGCAGGGCCCTCCTTACAGGGAGGGGGTCCAGGAGCTCCCACGCCCACTGCAGCCTCTCCAGGCCTTCGGGCACCATCTCTCACGTCTCACTCCCCACTCGCCATGTTGTCTTCCTAGAAGCTCACCCTCCTCTCAGAGCATTGGGCACCTTTGGGAGGAGAATAGCTAGATGGTGCCATCTCGGAACATCACCCCTCATCCTGCCTGGGAGCACTCACCAGCTGCCCGCCCCCACCCCCACCCCCATCCTCCCAGAGCACCCCTGCCTCTCGGTGCTGGGCTGTGCTCTCCTCAGCTTGCCAGCCCAGCAGATGCTATTCATTGTTCAGGGTCTTTCTGACCTGTGACTTCCCCTCTAAGAAAACTGCCCCAGCCATCCTTCCCCCCTCAGGAGAACTCTCCATGCTCCTGAAACCGGACAGCAAGCGGGTCCGCGCTGCCTGTCACTACGAGCCAATAAGCAGAAGCAGGGGTGACTCATATGAGCGTTCATGCCAGTCCTGCCGGCAGCCTGGGTAGGCAGCAGGTCACCCACAGAATCTGCTCCCCGCCACACGCCGTTGCTTCTATTGGTGGAGGGACGACAATTGCATGGAAAGTAGAAAAGGAATAAAAGTGGGTAAATGGTTACAGCTCATTGGCAATGCAGCTGGGATCGCAAAGGCAGGCAGGAGCCTCCGGACCCCATTGCTTTGGCCACAGGTTGTTAGTGTTTCCATGGAGACAGACAGTTCTGGGATAAGGAGAAAGGCAGCATCCCAAGGTGAGCTCTTAGTTCCCTGCTAGGGCACTCCGCCCCGCCTGATGTGCTTTCTTTAATCAGAACAGAACAACCACACTAACGGAGCATGGCTGACATTTCTGACTACGATGGCTAGTCCCTCCCATTCTGTCTCTGCCCCTAGTGCTGCCATGCCAGGTGTGTGCCAGGAGGCAGCACTGCCTGCTGTGTGGCTTGGAGTTTGAAACCAAAGGAAAGAGACCGGACGGGCCACAGAAGGAGAGTCCTGGGTGCCTGCTCCTCCCTGGGACTCCCACAGGCAGCCTGGCTCCTTGCAGACTCAGCAAGGGATGTGGCCTCCAGGGGGTAAGAGGCGGGATATGTGGTGGCCCAACACTGCAGGCCCCTCTCATTGGGCTTGGATGCCTGACCCACCCCCCATGTCACCCGCAGTGGGTGGGCCAGCCTCAGCCTCCTCCTCTCCAACCCTCTCCCCTCTGGGTGCTTCTCCCTTCATCTCTGCAGACAGAGCCAGTGGCTGCCTGCAGGGGGTGGGGAGGAAACACATGCCAGGTTCTTGAAGAGGCTTCTCAGGGGAACAGGAAGGGATTCAGCCAGAGGGAAAGTAGAGAAGAACTGGGGAGGGGGGAGGGAGCCAGCCCAGGGCAGGAGTGGGAACCCAAGAAGCCAGGAGAGCAGCCCAGGCTGAGAGCCCCCGGCTGTGAATGGCCTCCTGTCTCCACCTCCTTTTCTATACCATGGTTCTCCTGGCTCCCTTCAGCGGTGTTCTGGGGTTCCATGCAGGGTTCCTTGCACTTTCTCCCTCTCTGTCTGTGCCCCTCTCTCTCTCTCTCTCTCTCTCTCTCTCTCTCTCTCTCTCTCTCTCTCTCTCTCTCTCTCTCTCTCTCTCTCTCTCTCTCTCTCTCTCTCTCTCTCTCTCTCTCTCTCTCTCTCTCTCTCTCTCTCTCTCTCTCTCTCTCCTCTCTCCTCTCTCTCTCTCTCTCTCTCTCTCTCAACTGCTACTGCATTTTTAGCCTCCCCATTTCCCCTGTTATTTCTCCCCGTCTTGTCCCTCTGCCCTTCTGAGTATTTACTGTCCACCTGGGTTAGATTACTCCTGATGAAGTGCCTTCTAGCTACCTGCTCAGGCAGTTTTATAGACACATTCAGCAAGGACAGAGGCCAAGGCCTGGTCTCAGCCCCAAGGAAATACATGGAGAGCAGTGCTGGCCGATCAGACTGGGTTTTAATAAAGCTCCCAGCTGACCTAAACCCTCCCCACCCGCAGCCAGAGCTGCTGAGCACATCAGCCAGCCCCGTGCTGCTGCACCAACCTAGGTGTGTGTGGGGGGCGGGGGAGCAAGGAAACATGGGATTGGGCTGGGGGATGCGGAGGCGGGGGACCCTCCTAGAGAGGAAATGCCATCTCCAGCGGGGAACCTCCCTGAGGGCCAGGGCAGGGCACTGTGAAGTGCTCCAGGTAAAGGCCTGCAGGGGAAGGCAAATACCTGCTCTTTCCCAGCTGTTAATTCCCTGCTCATGATGAGATAATCCATAAGAATTAGCAGTGATTTCCCTGATTGTGCTAATATCACTGGGCAATCAAACTGCTGTTAATTAAGGATGCTTTTTCTCTGCAGGGAGGAGTCCGATGTCTAGGGAAAAAACAGCTCTCCATGGCAGTTGAGGGGGAGAAGGAAACAAAACTGGAGAGAGAAATACGGGAGGAGTGATTTCCACACTTTGGCTGGAAGTGTGGGGAAGAAATCAAAATGAAAAGCAAGCTCTGGTGTCCCACAGAGCCCTGGCTCTGAAGAAATGCATGTGGTGGTGACAGCTTGGTGTCCATGGGCAAGTGTATGATTGCCGGAGGGCTGCCCGGCCTTCGCATTGGAGGGAGAGATGGTGACAGCATAGCCCCTGGCCTCAGTGTCAGCCTGGTCAGGGTATAGGCTAGGCCCCAGAACAGTTTTCTGCAAATGGTCCATGCTTGCTTGTGAGGCCTTTGGAGCCCTACATGATCTGGCCTTGCCTCTCTCCATTGGCATCCCTTAAAGCTTTCTGAAAGGAAGGAAGAGGGAGAGATAGAAACATCAATGATGAGAGAGAATTATTGATTGGCTGCCCCACACTGGGGATCGAACCCACAACCCAGGCATGTGCCCTGATCAGGAATCAAACCATGACCTCCTGGTTCATAGGTTGATGGTCAATCACTGAGCCACACTAGCCTGGCTGTCCTATGTGACCAAGCTCTGCCCTCACTAGCTAATGTCAGTTTCTGCAGTGTACCAAGAGCTCTCCTGTTTTAGGCCTTCACACATACAGTTTTCTTTTTCTTGACCATGATTTGTCCCTTCTCCTCCCTTTCTCTTTTTTATCTGGCCAACTCTTGTGCATCTCTCAGATAAAATTAAATTTCTTCAGATAATCCTTCTTTGAACTGTATTCCTAGGACCTGGCACAATTTCCACCTTGTATATGGATGGATAGAGTGTTTTCCCTGCTTAGCCCTTCCCCAGTTGCCTCCAGGATTAGGTGTAAACTCAGTTGCATATAGTACCTGTATTAATTTGCTAGGGCTGCCATAACAAATAGACTCACTAGCTTAAACAACAGAAATTTATTTCTCATGGTTCTGGAGACTGGAAATCCAAGGTCAAGGTGCTGGATGGTTTGGTTTCTCTTGAGCCCTTTTTTGTTGGCTTGTAGAAGGCTGCCTTCTCATCATTTCCTTACATGGTCACAGGTGTCTCTGTGTTTCCAAGTTTCCTTTTCTTTTAAGGACAACAGTCAAATTGAATTAGGACCTAGCCTAATGACCTCGTTGTAACTTCTCATCTCTTTAAGGAACCTATCTTCAAATACAGTCATAATTTGAGATACAGGAGGTTAGTGCTTCAACATATGAATTTTGAGGGAACATAATTGAGCCCATAACAATACCCCATGTGATTTAGCCCCTGCCTACCTCACCAGTGACATGTCTAACCTCCCCTCCCAACTCTGTATTCTGTTTCACATCCATGAACATGCCATACATTTTGGTCACCATACCCAGAAGGCTTTTGTCCATGTGTTTGCCTGACGAGAATCCAGACTACTAATGCTCTAAATCCCAGTTGAAGTGTGAAGTTCCCCATGACGTTTTCTCTGACACTGTTTTCCTATTCCTGTTGCTGTTTGTACCCTTCTTCTGGGTCATCATGCCTCATAAACACCTTTATTACAGCAGGTTCGCTTATGTGAGAGCTTTGGGTACTTCCATAAACCATAGAGTGAACAGATGAATGAGTTGAAGGCTTCAGAAATGGTTTAGGATTTAATAATTCAGGCCAGAGATGATGCTGTCTTAGACTAAGAGGGCAACAATGGAGATGGCAAGAAGTAAACAGATCTTTTTGAAGCTGAATTGATTAGTCTTG
Organism: Pipistrellus nathusii; assembly: GCA_963693515.1. Lineage (NCBI taxonomy): Eukaryota > Metazoa > Chordata > Mammalia > Chiroptera > Vespertilionidae > Pipistrellus > Pipistrellus nathusii. Next base: position 25,527,946 of record OY882876.1, on the reverse strand, counting down.
GTAGTAGATGAGAGATGGAGAATGAAAGAAAGTTCAAGAATGACAAGTTTCTGGATTGACCAACTAGGTAGTGAGAGGTAACTTTTTTTAAGAAGAGGAAGAATGGGGCCAGCCATTGTGGCTCAGTGAGTGAGCGTCAACCTATGAACTAGGAAGTCACAGTTTAATTCTGGTCAGGGCAGGTGCCCAGGTTGGGAGTTCAATCCCCAGGTGGGGGCATACGGGAGGCAGCCATTCAATGATCCTCTCTCATCATTGATGTTTCTAATTCTCCTCTTCCTTTCTCTCTGAAATCAATTAAAAAAATATGAAAAACACATGAAGAATGGAAGAGGAGCAGCCTTGGGGTTGGGGTATGGGTTGAGGGGAGTTCAAGAATAGCATTTATTTGAGATGCTTATAAGACATCCAAGTAGATGTCAGGCCGTCAAATGTGTATAAGATGGTAGATCACAGAAGAACAGTCTTGGGCAGATATATAAGTAGAGAAATCATTAGCATATAAGTAGTATTCAGAGTCATGGGATCATGCAGGCAGTTTCCTAGGGAGAGAATTGTGTGGAGGGACCAGGATTGAGCAATCTAATATGTTCACTAAAAAAAAGGAAGCTCCATTATGCAAAACAGATATAGTTTACTGAATCCACAATAAACTACAGGACTAAAGTATCTATAAATCTCAACCAGTCAACATATTTTAACTGGCAAGAAATAAAGGAAAGCTGTGAACTTTAGGCATATTGGCCAATTATGCTAGGCTAGCCACGGGGAAGGAGAGGATGGTTCTGACAAAGCAGAATGTATTTGGTAGACCAGCTAATACCGGTTTATGGCCTCACCTTCCCAGATAAAGCAAACATTAGCCTGGAGTGTCCATTTGCCAGCCTGGGGAAATTTTCCATAGTAATGTGTTGGAAGTGTCCCAGGGGATAATTCATGAGCACAGTCTTGCAAATGAGTACAGAATTTCTCCATACTATTAACACTTTTTGGTAAGCCTCCTCTTCCTCCTCCTCCTTTTTTTTTCTGGGAAGAAAGCAGAGTGAAACAAATGGGATGTGCATTTAATTTAATTGATGGATGATCAAACCTTTCACTCATGTATACTCAATATTATGAAGAAACTGCTGTAAGTCTAGGCTAAGAGGAAAAATAAGGATAGTATTTGATCCCTGGCCTCCAACGTCTTAGGGAGACAATACTAACATGTATGAAAAGTTGAATGACAGTGTAAGACACTTCATACATATAATAAGGCAAAACATATTTAAGTGCCCAATGAATGGTACAGACAATACATGGCATCAGACCTTAGCAGAGAGAAAATTTACTCTCTATATATAGGAGTCATCAAGAGCAGTGTTTCTATACTCATCTAATCCAACTCTACATGTGGGGAAACAAATAAAAAGAGAGTTATAAGCAATCCAAGAAGTCAGATGAAATGGACGCTTCAACCCTGAAGTTCTGTGGAAGATGATGTTTCCATCTTCAGCCACATTGGTGAGGGTGGGAAGGAACCAGAGCATGGTCCATGGGTGGTAAAAATTAAAGGTGCCAAGAGCCATGGGTTGCCTGGCACCTACCTCTGTGTGACAAGTAAGCTTTAATCTAGTCCATCGCCGTTAAAAAGAAAAATGGCAATAAATAGGCTTTAATGTAGATGGATTAAATACACTAATCAAAAGGATTGCTGAATGGGTAAGAACATAAAATCCACCTCTATGCTATCCACAAGAGACAGACCTGAGAACAAAAATACACACAGTCTGAAGGTAAAGGCATGAAAAAGTTATTTCATGCAAAGGGGAAATAAAAGAGTGGAGGTTGCAATACTTGGACAAAATAGACTTTAAAGCAAAAGATATAAGAGACAAAGAAGGACATCACACAATGATAAAGGGAGCAATCCAACAATGTAACCCTTGTAAACATTTATGCACCCACCATAGGAGCACCTAAATGTGTAAAGCAAATCTGAAAGAACATATAGGAAGAGATTAATAGTAAAACAGTCATAGTAAGGGATCTAAACACCCTATTGACATCAATGGATGAATCTTCCAGACAGAAAATCAACAGAAAATGGTGGCCTTAAATGACACACTAGATCAGATGCATTTAATTGATATGTTCAGATGATTTTACCTCAAAGCACAGAATATACATTATTATCTAGAGTGCATGGAACATTTTCTAGGATACACCACATGTTAGGACAAAGAACTAGTGTCAATAAATTTAAGAAGTTTGAAATACATATCAAGTATCTTTTTCAGCTACATGGTATGAAAGTAGAATTCAATTGTAAGGACAGAAAAACATACAAACACATGGAGGCTAAATAACCTGTTACTAGGTGATGAATCGGTTGACAATGAGATCAGGGAAGAAATCAAAAGATACCATGAGGTAAATGAGAATGAAAACACAACCATCCAAAATCTAAGAGACATAGTAAAAACATTCTTAAGAGGGAAATTTATAGCAATACAGACCTAACTTAAGAAACAAGAAAATCTCAGATCAGCAGCCTTCCCTTATATCTGAAGGAACTAGAAAAAGAATAACAAGCCCAAAGTGAGTAGAAGAAAGGAAGTAATAAGGAACCGAGTGAAATAAATGATACAGAGTCTTTAAAAAGCAATACAAAAGACGAATGAAGCCAAAAGCTGGTTCTTTGAAAAGATAAACGGCCCTTGTCAGTGTTGCTCAGTGGTTAGATGTTGGCCCACACGCTGAAGGGGTGCAGGTTGTATTCCCCATCAAGGGCACACACCTGGGTGGCAGATTGGCTCCCTGGCCCTTGTCAGGCATTTGTGGGAGACAACCAATTGATGTGTCTCTCTCTCATTGATGTCTTTCTCCCACCCACCCCTGTCCCCCTATCTCCCTTCCACTTTCTGTAAAAATCAATAGAAAAAATATCCATGGGTGAGGATTAACAGCAGCAACAACAACAAAAAAAAGATAAACACGATTTAAAATCTTTTACCAGTCTTAAGAAAAAAAGAGATAGGACACATATAGATAAAATCAGAAATGAAAGGAGACGTATCTGACACCACAACTGACACCACAGAAATACAAAGGGTTATAAGAAAACTAGGGGCCCAGCACATGAATTCATACACTAGGGGCCCATCCTCTGGGTCCCCCACCTGGCCTTCCCTCTGTGGCCCTCAGTCCTCTGTCTCCCAGCAGCCCCGCTCCCACTACCGCCACTCCCATGCACCGATGATGCTAGCCCTGCTTGTATCCGCTGAGGGTGTGGAGCGATTGGGGCCTGCACCAGCAGTGGATGTGAATGGTGGCTGCCAGCCCTGGTTGCCCCTTGGGAGCAGGGTGAGGTGGAGAAGCCCTGAGGGCCAATCAGGGCCAGAAGCCACTGCTTGCATCAGCTGACAGCAATGAGCGATCAGGCTGGCTCTGGGTGCCAACAGCAGGTACCCCCCTCCCCTCTCAGGACCAAGGCACACAGGAGCAAAGAATTTTCAATAAACACAGGTGCTTGCCCTGATGACAGAGACCAGTGCCCCGCCTTGATCTGGCACCCCCATTCACCTGCTCCACCATCCCACTACAGCCATTGCCCACCACATTCTGCGCACACTCCCTCGTGGTCAGCACACATCATAGTGACCATTTGTTCCGTGATTCTGCCATTTGGTCTATTTGTTTATTAGCTTTTTATTATATAGGACTAGGGGCCCTGTGCACAAATTTGTTCATCTTGAAAGGAACTGTGGGCTGCGAGACTGTGGTGGGCACAGGGGCAAGTCTGAGCCCATACTCCACACCCCCTCCTAGCCTCTCCCACCATGGCTCCCGACCCCCTGTCTGCTGGCAGCCCTTCTCCTGCCACTGCTGCTCCCATATGCTGATGGTGCCAATCCTGCTTGCACCCCCTGATGGTGCAGAGTGATTGGGGCCAGTGCCATCAGCTGGTTTGAGTGATGGTTTGCTGGCCTCAGTTGCCCCTCAGGAGCAGGGGGAAGTGGAGAAGCCCTGAGGGGTGATTGGAGCCAGCAGCCTGCTGACAGTGCCAAGCAATCATGGCTAGCACTTGGCGCTGCAGGAGGTGTAATCAGCGGCTCTGGCTCTGGCAGTGGGTGCAAACAGGGCCAGTGCCAGCAGCAGGTACAAGCACCTGGTGAGATCACGGCACATGGGAGCAAACAATTTTCAGTAACCACCAGAGGCTCACTCCAATGACAGCAACTGCACCCTGCCTTGGTCTGGCACCCTCCCCCCATCACCTGTTCCACCATCCCGCCATTGCCGATGCCTGCCATATTCTGTGCATGCCCCCTGGTGGTCAGCTTACTTCATAGACACTGGTTCAATTGTTCTGCTTTTGGTCTATTTGCATATTAGGGTTTTACATATGTAGATATTATGAACAATCCTAGGGTGTCCCCCAAAATGTATACACACCCTTTGAATAATTATAAATCCAGTGTTTATTAAAATACATTTCATTTTCAAAAGTGGACTATCAGCTGTTAAAGTGGTATATATTTTTATGGGACAACCTGTATATGTCAACAAATTGGACAATCTAGAAGAAATCAATAAACGTCTAGAAAAATACAAATCCTCTAAAAGTGAATCAAGACAAATCAGAAAATCTGAATGGAACAATTACAATGTATGAAATTGGAGATCTAATAAAAATTCCCAACAAACAAAGTCCTGGACTAGATGGCTTCACAGGTGAATTTTACCAAGCATTCAAAGAAGAACTAATACCTATTCTTCTCAAACAATTCCATAAAGTTCAAGATGAGGGAAGACTCTCCAGCTCATTTTCCAAGGCCAGTATTACCCTAATTCTAAAACCAGAAAAAGATACTACAAGGAAAGGAAATTATAGGTCAATATTCTTGATATACATAGATGCAAAAATCCTCAACAAAATATTATCAAAATTCATCCAGCAGTACATTACAGAGATTATATACCATGATCAAATGGTATTTATTCCTGGAATGCAAGGTTGGTATACTATTCAAAAATTAATTGAGATATACCACATAAATAAAAGGAAGAATAAAACTACAGGGTCATGTCAATAGATAGAGAAAAATTATTTGACAAAATCCGGTATCGATTTCTAATAAAAATTCTCAGCAAAGTGGGAATAAAGGGAACAAACCTCAACATAATAAAGGCTGTATACGACAAACCCACAGCCAACGTCAGCAAACATTCAACCCAATATGCAAAAAATAAAAGTGTTTCCTTTAAGACCAGGAACAATACAGGGACGTCTGCTTTTCCCACTTCTTATTTAACATAGTCCTGGAAATCCTAGGCATGGCAATAACAGGAAGAAATAAAAAGCATCCACATTAGAAAGGAAGAAGTAAAACTGGTTATTTCCAGATAGCATGATACTGTATATTGAGAACCCTAAACATTCCACTTAAAACTACTAGAACTAAATGGATTTAGTTAAGTATCAGGATACATAATAAATATTTAGAAATCAGTTACATTTTAATAATATTTTATTGATTTCAGAGAGGAAGGGAGAAGGAGAGAGATATAGAAACATCAATGATGAGAGAGAATCATTGATTGGCGGCTTCCTGCATACTCCCTACAAGGCATGTGCTCTTGACTGGAATTGAACCCTGGACCCTTCAGCCTGAAGACTGATGCTCTACCCACTGAGCAAAATCAGCTAGGGCTCAGTTACATTTTTTAGATATTATATATTTTATTTTTTACAGAGAGGAAGGGAGAGGGATGAGAGCGAAACATTGATCAGCTGCCTCCTGCACACCTCCTATTGGCCCGCAACCCAGGTACATGCCCTCGACAGGAATCAAACCTGGGACCCTTCAGTCCACAGGCCGACATTCTATCCACTGAACCAAACTAGTTAGGGCTAGATATATATTTTTGTAGATCTTAGAGAGGAAGAAAAAGGACCTATAGATGTCCAATCTATACTATAATAATAAAAGGATAATATGCTAATTAGACTGGGCATCTTCCAGACATCCTTCCAGATGTCCTTCTGGACAAAGCCATGGTGGAGGAGGCCAAGGCAGAGGTGGTTAGCGATGACCAGGCCATCAGGGAAGGGAAGTTAGGGGCAATCAGGCTGGCAGACTAAGTGTTTAGGGATGATCAGGCAGGCAGGGAGGTGAGCGTTTAGGAGCCAGTGGTCCTGGATTACTGAGGGATGTCTGACTCCTGATTTAGGTCCAATCCAGAACAAAACCGACAGTTGGATATCTCCCAAGGGGTCCTGGAATGGAGAGGGTGTAGGCCGGGCTGAGGGGCCCCCTCCTCATGCATGAATTTCATACAAAGGGCCTCTAGTAGACACATAAAAAGATGCTCAACATCACTAATCATCAGAGAAATGCAAATTAAAAACACACCTCTCAGAATGGCTATTAAAAAAATCAACTAACAAGTATTGTTGAAGATGTGGAAAAAAGGGAACCCCCATGCACTATTGGTGAGAATACAAATTGGTGCAGCCACTGTGGAAAACAGTATGGCAGTTTCTAAAACAATAGAAAATGAAACTGCTTTATGACCTAGTAATCACACTTCTGGCTGTATATCTGAAGAAACCCAAAACACTATTTCCAAAGAATATATGCAGCTCTATTCTCATTGCAGCATTACTTATAACTAAGATATGGAAGTAACCCATGAGCCCATGAATGAATGAATGGATACAAAGGAGTGGGATATTACTCAGGTATAAAAAAGAATTAAATTTTACCATTTGGATGAACATAGAGGGTATTATGACAACTGAAATAAGTCAGTCAGAAAAAACAAATGCCATATTATTTTACCTATATATGGAATCTAAAGAACAAAATACATGAACAAACAAAATTGAAACAGACTCATAGACACAGAGAATAAACTGATGATTGCCAGGAGAAAGGGAGCTGGGGGACTGGGCGAAAAAGGTGAAAGGATTAAGAAGTACAAATTGGTACTTACAGAAAGTCCTTGAGGTGTAAAATACAGCATAAGAAATATAGTCCATAATCCTATTTAATAAAAGAGTAATATGCAAATTGACCATTAATCCAAAACACAAGATGGCCACCCCTATGTGGTCAAAGATGGTTGCCCCCATGTGGATACAAGATGGCCACCACAAGATAACTAGCAAGGGAGGGCAATTGGGGGCAATCAGGCCTGCAAGGGAGGGCAGTTAGGGATGACCAGGCCCGCAGGGGAGGGCAGTTTGGGTGAACCAGGCCTATAGGGAAGGGCAGTTGGAGGCAACTAGGCCTGGAGGGGAGTGTAGTTGGGGGTGACCAGGCTAGGAAGGGAGGACAGTTAGGAGCAACCAGGCTGATAGGGGAGAGCAGTTGAGGGCAATTAGACCAGCAAGGGAACAGTTAGGCATCCATCAGGCTGGCAGGGGAGTGGTTAGAAGGTGATCAGGCTGGCAGGTAGAGCAGTTAGGAATAATCCGGCAGACAGGCAGGTAAGCAGTTGGGAGCCAGCAGTCCTGGACTGTGAGAGGGCAGTTGAATATCCCTCAAAGGGTCTCAGATTGGAGAGGGTGCAGGCTGGGCTGAGAGACCACCCCCCCCTAATTGCATGACTGTTGGTCCCTCCCTCCAGCTGCGCAGTGGGCTGGCTACCATGTGTGATTTCACGCACTGGGCCTCTAGTATTTTAAAAGCTATGTATTGTATTAGGTGAGCACTGGAGATATTGTGGGTTCACATTGTCTAACCATTAAGCTATATATCTAATTGACACAAAATATTAGATTAAATTAAATTAACTCCTCAGACTAGCAGCATTGACATCACCTAGGAATATGCTTAAATGCAGAAACTGAAGCACTACCTCAGATCTACAAAATCAGGGTCTAGAGTTTAGCCAGCTCCCTGGGTGATACTCTGTTCATTGAAGCTTAAGAAGTACTGATCTCTCTTAGTGAATTAAAAATCTCTCGGCTGCTTCCCAGGCTCTCCTTGTCCCTGGAGATTCTGATTAGCAGGACTGGAATGAGACCTGTCAATTCAAATTTTTAATAAAACCCCCAGAAGGTGACTTTTCTGCCATCAAGAAAACTGAAAGCTCAGCTTTGTCTATGGCCCATGTTCCTCACCTTACACTTGGCTCTCGGCACTCTTCTTGCCTTTGATTTTTTTTTTCAGAGCCACCAACTGAAAGGTGCGCTCCTAGTCTTTGGCCTTTCCTCCTCAGCTGCCTTTGTGCAGCGGTCCCACTTCCCTCTCACTTTCTGGTCTATCTGCCATCTTGTGGCTGTAATTACTACCTCTCTCCAGCTCCACCCCCCCTCACCCCCACGCCCCTGATAGCACTACTCAGGCTGTATCTCTGTGATGCTCCGGAGAGGCAGCAGCAGAGCCAAATCCAGGTGGATCTCAGTCCTTTTAAAAATATGTTTTATTGATTTTTTTTTTTCCCCAAAGAGAGGAAGGGAGAGAGAGTTAGAAACATTGATCAGCTGCCTCCTGCACACCTCCTACTGGGGGTGTGCCCACAACCAAGGTAGATGCCCTTGACCAGAATCAAACCTGGGACCCTTCAGTCCACAGGCTGATGCTCTATCCACTGAGCCAAACCAGTCAAGGCTGGATCTGAGTCTTGCGCTGCGCCTGTTAGCGTAGAGTTCTTGGCTGAATTAACCAACTTTTGAGTCTCAGTTTACTTCTAAAATGAGGTTAATACTAACTGCTTCAGAGGATAATTTTTAAGGCCAATTGGGACAATATGCATACACTGCACGCCACATGAGAAATACTTCGTAAATGTTAGCTCCTTTAAAAAAAAAATGCTTTTCATGATCCCTTTATCAGGCTAAACTCAATTCCTTGTTTTCATCCTACTTTTTTTTTTTAAACTCTGGATCGTTGCTCATTCTTTCCCTCTGCTTGGATTATTTCCAATTCTTATTTTATTATTTTTATTTTTTTTTATTAAGGTATTATATGTGTACATATCTTTCCATTTCCCCCCCTACTCCCATACACGCCCCCACCCCGAGATTTTCATCCATTGGTTTTGCTTATATGCATGCATACAAGTCCTTCTGTTGATCTCTTATCTCCCCCATATCTCCCTATTCTCCCCGCTATAATTTGATAGTCTGTTTATTACTTTACTGTCTCTGTATCTATCTTTTCGTTCATCAGTTTATAATGTTCTTTATTATCCATAAGTGAGTGAGGTCATGTGGTGTTTCTCTCTCATTGATTGGCTTATTTCACTCAGCATGATGTTCTCCAATTCCATTCAGGTTGCTGCAAATGATAAGAATTCCTTCTTTTTTATGGCAGCATAGTATTCCATTGTGTAGATGTACTATAGTTTTTTGATCCAATCATCTGCTGATGGGCATCTAGGCTGTTTCCAAATCCTAACTATTGTAAATTGTACTGTTATGAACATAGGGTTGCATATTTCCTTTCTGATTGGTATTTCTAGTTTCTTAGGATATATTCCTAGGAGTGGGATTACTGGGTCGAATGGGAGTTCCATTTTCAGTTTTTTGAGGTAACTCCATACTGTTCTCCACAGTGGTTGCACCAGTCTACATTCCCACCAGCAGTGCACGATGGTTCCTTTTTCTCCGCAACCTCGCCAACACTTGCCGTTTGTTGATTTGTTGATGTTAGCCATTCTGACAGGTGTGAGATGGTACCACATTGTTGTTTTGATTTGCATATCTCGAATAATTAGTGACATTGAATATGTTTTCATGTGCCTCTTGGCCTTTCTTCTGTCTTCTTTTGAAAATATTTTATTTAGGTCCATTGCCCATTTTTTAATTGGATTATTTATCTTCCTTTTATTTAGTTGTATAAGCTGTCTGTAGTTGTTGAAGATTAAACCTTTATTAGTGATAACATTTGCAAATATGTTCTCCCATACAGTGGGCTTTCTTATTGTTTTGTTGATGGTTTCTCTTGCTGTAGAAAAGCTTTTCATTTTGATGTGGTCCCATATGTTTATTTTCTTTTTAGCTTCCATTGCTCTAGGGGCAGTATCAGTGAAGTTCTTTTGGCATATGTCAGAGATTTTGCTATCTGTGGATGCTTCTAGTATTTTTATGGTTTCCCGTCTGATGTTTAAGTCCTGTATCCATTTTGAGTTTATTTTTGTGTATAGTGTAAGTTGGTGATTTAGTTTCATTTTTTTGCAAGTGTCTGTCCAATTTTCCCAACACCATTTATTGAAGAGACTGTTTTGACTCCATTGTATATTCATACCTCCTTTGTCAAATATTAATTGAGTATAGAGGTTTGGGTCAATATTCGGATTCTCTATTCTATTCCATTGATCTATATGTCTGTTCTTGTGCCAGTACCAGGCTGTTTTGAGAACAGTAGCTTTGTAATACAGCTTGAAATCTGGCATTGAGATCCCTCCTACTTTATTCTTCTTTCTCAGGATTTCTGTGGCTATTCAGGGTCTTTTTTTTTTTTTTTTTTTTTTTTGTTGTTGTTGTTGTTCCAGATGAATTTTTTTTAGAGAGTTTTTTCTAGGTCTGCGAAGTATGTCGTTGGTATTTTAATGGGGAATGCATTGAACTTATAAATTGCTTTGGGAAGTATGGACATTTTGATAATGTTGATTCTACCAGTCCATGAACATGGTATGTTCTTCCATCTGTTTCCATCTTCCTCTATCTCTTTGTTTAGTGTCATGTAGTTTTCCAAATATAGGTCTTTTATCTCCTTAGTTAAGTTTATTCCTAGGTATCTTAGTTTTTTTGGCGCGATGGTAAATGGGATTGCTTTTTTAATCTCTATTTCTATAAATTCACTGTTTGTGTATAGAAATGCCATAGATTTCTTGGCCTTAATTTGTATCCTGCTACATTCCCAAATTCATTTAGTAAGTCAATTATTTTTTTGATGGAATCTTTAGGGTTTTTTTTTTATGTACAATATCATGTCATCTGCAAATAAGGATAACTTTATTTCTTCTTTTCCAATTTGGATGCCTTTTATTTCCTCTTCTTGTCTAATTGCAATGGCTAGTACTTCCAGTACTATGTCAAACAGGAGTGGTGAGAGGGCATCCCTGTCTTGTTCCTGTTCTTAGAGGGAATGGTTTTAGTTTTTGCCCATTGAGTATGATGTTGGCTGTGGGCATATCATATATAGCTTTTGTTATGTTGAGGTATGATCCTTCTATTCCCAACTTGTTGAGAGTTTTTATCAGGAAAGGGTGTTGGATTTTATCAAATGCTTTTTCTGCACCGATTGATATGACTATATGATTTTTATCTCTCAATTTGTTTATGTGATGTATCACATTTACTGATTTGTGGATATTATACCATCCTTGCATTCCCAGAATAAATCCTACTTGGTCATGGTGTATGATTTTTCTGATGTACTGCTGGCATGGTGTATGATTTTTCTGATGTACTGCTGGAGCCGATTTGCTAGAATTTTGTTGAGGATTTTGGCATCTATGTTCATGAGGGATATTGGCCTGTAATTCCCTTTCATTGTGTTGTCTTTATCCAGTTTTGGTATTAGGGTGATGCTGGCTTCATAGAAGGAGTTTGGAAGTGTTCCTTCCTATTGAATTTTTTGGAATAGTCTGAGGAGGATAGGTTTTAGTTCTTCCTTGAATGTTTGATAAAACTCTCCTGTGAAGCCACCTGGCCCAGGGCTTTTGTTTGCTGGAAGATTTTTGATGACTGTTTCAATTTCTTCCAAAGTCACTGGTCTAGGTTATATTTTTCTAGGAATATATCCATTTCCTCCAGGTTGTCCAGTTTGTTGGAATAGAGTTTTTCATATTATTTTTTAACAATCCTTTGTATTACGGCGGGATCTGTTGTTATTTCACCTCTTTCATTTCTGATTTTGTTTATTTGAGTCCTCTCTCTTTGTTTCTTGGTTAGCCTGGCTAGATGTTCATCGATCTTGTTTATCCTTTCAAAGAACCAGCTCTTGGTTTTGTTGATCTTATGTATTGTTTGTTTGGTCTCTATGCCATTTATCTGTGCTCTGATTTTTGTTATTTCCTTCCTTCTGCTTACATTGGGCTTTTCTTGTTGCTCTTTTTCTAACTCTTTGAGTTGTAGAGTTAGATAATCTGTTACCATTTTTTCTTGTTTTTTGCAATAGGCTTGTAAGGATATGAACTTCCCTCTCAAAACTGCTTTTGCTGTGTCCCATAGATTTTGGATTGATGTGTTTGCATTGTCATTTGTTGCCATGATGTTTTTAATTTCTTCCTTGATTTCTCTGGTAACCCAGTCCTTGTTTAATAGCATGCTGTTTATTCTCCATGTATTTGATTTCTTTGGATTATTTTTATTGTAGTTGATTTCCAATTTTATGCCACTATCTTCTGAGAAGATGCTTGATATGATTGCTATCTTTTTGAATTTGAAGAGATTTTGCTTATGTCCCAACATGTGGTCAATCTTTGAAAATGATCCATGTGCACTTGAGAAGAATGTATGTTCTGTGGCTTTTGGGTGAAATGTTCTGAAGATGTCAATTAATTCCATTTGGTTTAGTGAGTCATTTAGGATTGATATTTCTTTGCTGATTTTTTGTTTAGATGATTTGTCGAAGGGTGACAGTGCGGTATTAAAATCTCCTACTATGATTGTATTACTATTATTCTCTTCCTTAATGTCCTCCAGCAGTTTTTTTTTTTTTAATGTATTTGGGTGCTTCTGTATTGGGTGCATATATGTTTACCAGGGTTATTTCTTTTTGTTGGATTGCTCCCTTTAGTATTATGAAGTGGCCTTCATTATCTCTTGTTATGTCCTTCACTTTGAGATCTAATTTGTCAGATATAAGTATTGCTACCCCAGCTTTTTTTTTTTTTTCCATTTGCCTGGAAAACCTTTTTCCATCCCTTCATCCTCAGTCTGTGTGAGTCTTTTTTTCTGAAATGGGTTTCTTGTAGACAGTAGATATATGGGTCTTGTTTTCTTATCCAATCTGTTACCCTATGTCTTTTGATTGGAGCATTTAATCCATTTACATTTAAAGTTATTATTGATAGGTACTTATTTTACGCCATTTTTATTCTATACACCTGTGTTCCTTCTTCGCTTCCTATTTATTTTTACAGTAGACCCTTTAGCATTTATTGCATTGCTGGTTTGGTGGAGATAAATTCCTTTATTCTTTTTTGTCTGTGAAGCTCCTAATTTCCCCTTCAATTTTATTGATAGCCTTGCTGGGTACAGTATTCTTGGATTCAGACCCTTCCTTTGCATGACTTTGTATATTTCATCCCATTCCCTTCTGGCCTGATGAGTTTCTGTTGAGAAATCAGTTGCTAGTCTGATAGGGGTTCCTTTATATGTAACTTTCTGTCTCTCTCTGGATGCTTTTAAGGTTCTTACTTTGTTGTTGGTGTTTGCCAATTTAATTATAACGTGCCTGTGAGTGGGTCTTTTGGGATTCATTTTGTTTGGGACTCTGTGAGCATCTTAGATTTTTTCTTCTCTATCTCAGGAAATTTTTCCGTCATTTCTTGAAATAAGTTTTCCATGTCTTCCTCAGTTTCCTTTCTTTCTGTAACCCCGGTTATTCTAGTATTGTTTTGTTTTGTATTGTCCCAAAGCTCCTGTTCGCGCTCCTCCTGCTTTTTAATTTTTTATTTCTAGAAGCTGCTGTAATTAGGTATTTTTTTTTCATTTTGTCTTCTAGCTCACTGATGTGGTCCTCAGCTTCTTCTAGCCTACTCTTGATGCTTTCTATTGAGTTTTTTATAGTAGCGATGTTATTTTTCATTTCTTCTTGGTTCATCTTCATTTCCTCTTGGTTCTTCTTCATTTCTTCTTGGTTCTTACTCATATTTTCAAATTTGTCTTCCATTCTTTTAGCCATATTATGATCATTACTCTGAATTCTTTTCTGGTGGGTTGCTTGCCTCTAGCTCGTTTGCTTCCTTTTCTGGTGATGCCTGCTTTTCTTTCATGTGCGGGCTATTTCTTTGTCTCCCCATGGTCTCTCTTTTCAGGATGTCTGGTTATGTAATTCTCTTTCTCCTGCGTTGATTTAAAGGCACAAAATACAACACTACCAGGTACAACACAAAAGGCACTGAACAGGAATGTATTTGCGATATTAATAACCTCTAATAAAAGTGACTACTAGAGAAATGCAAATTAGGGGATAGGAGAGAAAGAAGAAAAGTTAAAAAAAAAAAAGGAATAAATAAAGAGATAGAAAAAAGAAAAAAAAGTAGTGTCAAAAGGAAATTGGGAAACAGAAAAAGAGAGAGAGAGAGAGAGAGAGAGAGAGAGAGAGAGAGAGAGAGAGAGAGAGAGAGAAGAATCAAACTAAGAGAGAAAAAGGGAAGAAACTATATATATATTATATATATGTGGAGAAAATTCCAATAGAACAACCAATCCCAGCAAATGCCAGCAACAATACTTGGAGATTAATACAAACTACTATACCCAGTAATATCAAGCAAGGCTAGGATAAACAGAAGTAAAAAAAAAAAAAAGCAATTAAAAAATTCTAAGCAACAATAACAACAAAAGAATAAGTATATCAATCTCACTAAAAAGCATAAAAATTCAATGTAATCAACATTCATGCAAACAACAACAAAAGGACAGAGAGGAAAACAATTGTGTTTTTTTTTATTAGTTAATATAGCAAAGAGAGTGGTATTTATGCACTGGGAGCAGAGGTTTGGAAATTAGGTATATAAGTAGGGTGAGAATTTTGGCAGGGGGTATACAGAAAGAATAGGGGAAAACTAAAGCAGGAAAGGGTTAAGATAAATAGGAGACAAAAAGGGGAAAGGTTAGTAAGAGAGTGATGATGTAAAGGTTGAGTTGAGCTATAGTAGAGATGAAAATAGAAGACTAATCCCAATGTAAAATAAAGAGAAAATAAAATGGTACTTTAAAAAAAAGGAAAAAAAAGAAAAAAGAAACAAAAAATGCAAAATAATAGTAGTAGTAATGATGATTGAAACTAAAAAATGTAATAATTGAAAAGGTAAAATCAAGTGAAGAAAAAAGAAAAAAATTCATTTCTTAAGTAAAGGATGTAAAAATTTAAATAAAATAAAAAATAGAAAAATTAGCATAAAAAATGTCCAGTAGTGGTCATTCACTTCCTCTGTTATTCTATTTGGCATGCCTGTTTCTTGGTCCAGACAGTATTGCAGTTCCCTGTGTTCCACTGCACCTCAGTTTTGTAAGCTAGTCCTTAATTTAAATAGGCTATTTCTTAGTTATTTGTGTCTTATTTTTGATTAATTAAAAGTAATAATAAAAAAAGAAAAAGAAAAAAATCAATTTGTAATTCAGCCCCTAGGTGGCAGTGTTTCTGGATTGATTTCCCCGTCTTTTTGGCTGCTCTAACCTTCTTTCTCTATGGCACTCTCTATGGTTTGTCGACTACCCAGAGTGACTACCAAGCACTACTTCTATCTGTTCTGGGACTAGGCTCAGAACAGGTCCATCTGTTCGGCTGCCATTTTGTCTCCCTGATGATTATTTCCAATTCTGCTGTCTTTCCAGGCCAAACTGTGGCCACCTTGGCCATGAAGTCTATGATCAACTCAGTTCCAAATGAGTTTCACACAAATCTCTGTACGCTTTAACTGTCATTGTCATGGCACTTCTAATTACTTAGCCACAAGACTAGAAGCTCCATTCAGGCCAGGCTTATGACCTGATAATAGTTGTGTTCTCCAAACCAGCCAGCACAGCGATTTGTTCTATGCCAGGGAAGCTCAGAAGTTCTGGTCATGGATGGGCCCCACCTCTTTCCCTGTGAAAGCTGGTCCATTGCTCTCCATTGTGTATGCCAAGGGAGGGGTCAGTGATGCCGGGAACCAGAATAGCAGACTGCCCTGACAGCGTTGCTGTTGGCGTTGGAAGGCATTGTGGCATTTCTGCGTCAAATTTGCGGTACTGGTTTTTTTTATCAGGCAGACATGAATATGAACTTGCATTTCATGAGCATACACCATCTGAAAGACTGAAAGGGATGACCCAAAAGCAGGTTGAGCAGTGAAAGAAGTTTGTTTAGGATTTTCACTGGCCCCGGGATAACCTGCACATTGAATAATCAACCCCAGCATATGTAGAGTTGGCTATTTTGTTATTCCCCTCTCAGCTCTCTCTAGTCAAAACCCTCTATAATAATAGAGTATTAGTCAAGGACATGTAACCATCTGTCTTTGATGTAACACACTTCTGGTAATGGAATAGAAGTGCTGTGTTTTGAGTTGGTGCCAGACTATTTCAGTAGCGATACCTTCCATTTGTATAACTATTGGTAATTTATAGGATTTTTCAGTATGTAGTTTAGTCTTATCTGTGTGACACCCCAAAGTAGATGAGTGAGTCTAATTCTATGTGACAGATGTGGAAACTAAAACTCAGAGAAGGTCAGTGATTTCCTCAGGCTCTCTTTGCTAGATGTAGGCAGACGAGGGCCCACAGCCTTGTCCTTTTACCCTTGGGTTTCAGTGCTTTCCTACTTCACCAAGCTCCTTTATCAAACCTCCCATTCTTTAAGATATTTACTTTTATTCACTTGTAGAAATTCCAGGTAATTGTTTATTAGAGTTTACACTTTTCTATTAAATCCTCTATTTCCATATATTTTGTATATTTTTTTCATTTATTTGAAAAAAGTAATCACATGTGAAGTCCTTCTCTTTTTCCTTTGAATCTATATCACCTGTGGGTATGTTCCTATTGTCTGTTTTCCCTTCTTGGGTTTTGGTCATGTGGCTTTATCTCTGGGTGTGCCTGATAATGTTTTTATTGAATGCCACACATCGTATTGTCTGTACGGGGTGGGCAAAAGCAGGCTTACAGTTGTTCACATGGTATATTATATAATCTATACTAATAATAGAGGAATATGCAAATTGTCTGGGACACCATTACAGTAACAGTAACTACCAGCAGCAAGCTGTGTGGGGCGACAAGGTCAACAGGGGGGTTGGTGAGGGGTTTCTTATAATAACTAAGATATGGAAGGGGTTTACTTATAATAACTAAGATATGGAATGAGTGAACAGCATGGGGTAACAAGGCCCACAGGGGAATTAGTAAGGGATGACCAAATGATGAACATTTGCTGTATGAGGCATCCAGGCTGGTGGGGTGGGGAGCAGTTGGGGTGACTAGGCCAGTGGGGGGAGGGGAGGAGTTAAGATGTGATCAGGTTGGCAGGCAGAGGCGGTTAGAGGTGATTGGGCAGGCAGGCAGGTAAGCAGTTAGGAGCCAGTGGTCCCAAATTGTGAGAAGGATGTCCCAAATTAGAGAGGATGCAGTCTGGGCAGAGGGAACCCCCTCTCCGCCCATGCATGAATTCCATGCATTGGGCATCTAGTACTTAATAAATAACACAGAAGTAATGTCTTGTGCTCACAACTACAAACCTATTTTCTCCCACCAATGTGGATGCTGTGATCTTTAGGCAAGACTTACTCTCCACTGGGCAGAGTGAAAAAATTATCTTAATTCAATTAAAGACAGATGCCATCCAAGCTTGTCTGTGTCTTAATAAGATGTAGTCTACCTGGGATCCCTCTCCCAGGAAGTGGCGCAGTGAGAGCTTGGTGTGGTGTGCCTTATCTCTAAGTATCTTAAGACTGAGGAACAGCTTTCTGCTTCCGGAGGCTTCTGCTTAGGGTTTTGTTGTTGTGCCCTCTGCTCCATTATTTCTGTGGGTGACCTCAGGGGAAACCTGGCCATGCCTTTGAGGCCCCTCAAGTCTCTAACTTCATCCTTCTAGTCCCAAGATGCCAGAAACTGTGGGGGCTTCCTCATCTCCAGCAGCAGCCCAGCTGGTGCCAAGTGTGGGTTCCCAACCCTCAGCCTGTGCCCAGAATGGCAAAGCCCTCATGTCAGCAGAAGCTCGCTTCTTCTTGTTTCCTCTCTAAAACCGCATCTCTCTGATCCTCGTTCCAGCAGGTCTACGATGTCGTAAAGCAGGTGAATATCCGATCTGGCATTTCTTGCGTTTCCAGTGGAAGTATTCATTTGACACAACTATTCCACCCTTCCCCAAAATGGAAGTTAGATGTTTATGATTAACATATAAAAGACACAGGTGCATAAAGGTACTTTTTAGGAAGGTACCTAAACTGGGGGTGAACCCTTCTCAAAGCATTTACTGGGGTCCCTGGGCTGCCAAGCCAGGAAGGAGGCAGGGAAATGGGGGGCTTATAACTAGTGCCTTGAGGGAGGCATTTGTTGGGCAGAGACGAGTGTTCAGTCAGCCTCGGTGCCTCCATGCTCCGTCAGGTTCTAACGGTGTCAGAGTGAACAGCAGCATTTTGAAAGCAGCGGGCAGATTATATGTCAGTCCAGGTAACACAATATGGAGTCTTGCATGCAAACTGAAATAATTTAGCATATTTTAATGGGGTTGAAAGAGGGTAGTCAGGATAATTTACCCTAGAAATAGGGTGATGGGGCTTAGAGTGCAATGGGGGAGAGGCATTGGACATGGGACTGGGCATTTACCAACATGAAGTGTGCTTATGTGTGTGGGTATGCAAGAAAGAGAGACATTATATGTACAGAGAGCACTTCAGGGCATTCCTCCCTACCACAGAACCCTTTCTGAATAACCAGCCTGATCCAAGTCCTGAGAATACAGAGATCCAGAGGGTCAAAGGGCTACTCGGCAGGACTTCACAGTCTGACGCAGAAGGAACGGGGCCAGGGATGTGAGGCTACAGGCGCTATGAGAACACACGGTTCTACCAAACAGAGTCCCATTGCTTCTGCCCTGGCCCCAGCTGGCCCCCTGCCCTGCCCCTGGCCAGAGCCTCAGCCTGCCGCCCACGCTCATGCTTGAGCTTATCCTCACACCCAACTTTGTTCCCTGCACAGGGACCTGGCCATTGTCGGTCACAGCTCAAGAACTTCATAGGGTTTCTCTTGTTTGTAAAGTACAAAATCCTTGGCATACATTAGCCCTCCCGCGTTCTGATGATAAGCCATTCCCCTTCCACCAGCTTCCTCTACCTGCTTCCCAGCCCTCTTTTCTAGTTGTATTGAACCCCGTGCTCTTCCTGTGGAGGCAGAATTAGTTCGCTCCTTTCGCAATCCCGGATGTCTGTCCCTGTATCTTTCCCAAGGACATTCTACTCTTCACTCAATCCAGAGCACGTCACTGCTCTCTGCAAGCCGCCCTAGTGCTCCCTGCCAGACAGACTAATTTCTCCTGAGTTACCAGGTAGTTCACTTTCTGTTAATCCAGCCACGTTCGCCCAGCTCAGAGCTTCCCTGCCTCTGCCTGTGGTAGCAGCCCCCCTCCCCACAACCAGGACAGACTCCTGAAGGCAGGGAGCGCCTTATTCCCCATGTCTCCATCACACCTCGGGGCATGGCTGTGCTGGACACAGCCACTGATTGACTGAGTACATGGGTGTTGACTGGGCTTTCCGTGTGTTTGCCTTGGTGTATCTTATTGTCATTAAAATGGGTTTTAGTCAATTTCGGGCAAAAGGAAGATGAATGTGCGTGCGGTTTGAGGACTGGAAGGTGATTGCGTTGGCAGGAGAGCTGTGCAGGCAGCTCAGGGAGATAACAGCCAGGGCTGCCTCCTCCTCGCTCACCTCAGCTCCCAAATGCAGAGGCACAGCTGCCTTCGCAGCCAGGGCCAAGTCTGGGGCCCTCCAGGCAGACCCCTTGAACCCCTGCCCCAGCGTGCGAGTGGCTGCCCTGGGTGCTGCTGGCATCCTGGACAAAATGCTCACTGTTGAGCATGTGTTCAGATGTGTGTGGGCCCTGGCTGGTTTGGCTCAGTCAATAGAGCGTCAGCCTATGGACTGAAGGGTCCCAAGTTCCCAAGTCAGGGCACATGCCCGGGTTGTGGGCTTGATCCCCAAGTGTGGGACATGCAGGAGGCAGCCAATCAATGATTCTCTCTCATCATTGATGTCTCTCTTTCTCCCTCTCCCTTTCTGAGTGAAATCAGTTTTAAGAAATATGTTTGTGGGCATCGGATGCCCAGCTCAGTGGGGCCTGCATGGGAGAGTGTTCTGTAGGAGGCCCTCAAGCACGTTTGTTCCCCCAGAGGATGTAGCTCCTCCTGGTCTGGCCACTACGAGCCTAGGAAGCCACGTGCGCTCAGACTTGAGATCTTGGCCTCATGCTCCCACCATCGGAGCCGGCACCCCACCAGGAGCTGGTTGTACCCGCCTCTTCTTATTTCCAGAGTGAATGTGAACATGGGTGCTGGCGGCTGGGCAGCCAGAGCCGGCACCCGCCCATTAGGAGTCGGAGGCCCTGCAGCAGCAGCTCGGTGAGGTGGGGGAAGAGGGGGGGTCCAGGTACCTCTAGCGGGCAGGAGGGGTCACCAAACGAAGACCACGGGTGGGGAACTGGGCTTCGCACCAACACCAGATGGTTTTCCTCTGCCTTCCTTGCCAGCCAGTGCTCCCAGGCTCAGATTTCACTTTCCTATTCTGGTTCCAGGCATTTCATCTGTTGGTGGCTGGACTGACTCTTCCCTCCTCCTTTGACTCTGGCTCAGGGAGGGGCGGGTGTGCCATGTCCTCATGGTGCTGCTGCTCTGGGGCCTCAGATGAGGAGCCATTAGCCTCTTAACGTTAGGACCTCTGCTCCCTTCATGGTTGTCAGCCTCCCTCCTTCACACTCAGCCTCCTGCCTGGGCTTCTCCTGAGAGTGAGAGGCCTATGCCCCAGAGAGTGTACCAGGAGTAAGTTGTGGGCGACTCCTTCCTGTGCTCCCAGGCTGCCTTTGCCCCTGGGTCCCAGGTCGTCTGCCTGGAGCTCCCCACCCCCAGGAAGGGGCTTTGCTCATGAAGGTGGTCCCAGGCGTGGCTTGGGGCCAGGGGTTCTTGACTTTACAGAAGCGAAGGTTGGGGAGGTTTGGGGTGGAGGGAGAAGGAACCCACAGGGACTGAGCCCCGTGATGTGACAGGCATTGTGCAAAACACTCATACACATTACCTCCATGAGTCTGCACATACATGTCAGAGACATGTGCTGTTGCCCCCTTCTTGCAGTTAAGAAAACCGAGGTTCAGCATTGGGAATAGCATTTCCAAGGCTGTGATGACCCAGAGAAGCCTTCGTACACCCGAATCATGTTCCTGCTTCTCAGGAAGTAGGCCTTGGAAGGTGGGGGGGAGGAGGGGGCGGGGAGGACACCTTTGCTGAACTGAAAACGCACCTCAGCTGCTGTGCTGGGCTGTGCTGGGCCTGGTGTGGGGGGCAGAGAGGAGAAGGCATGGGGCTCGGTTTTGGGGAGTGGACAGAATAACAGCACAGATTGTGCCACTTGGGTGGCACCTGTGGATGGAGGTGTGCCGTCCGGACCCAGCGGCCGGGTGCCCACCAGCGGGAATGGGAAGAGGCCAGAGGCTCTCCAGGCAGCTGTCCTCTGAACGGGTTTACAAGAGTGGAAGTGGGCCACATGGCGGGGAAGGTCACAGGGCAGAGAGGGAGTGCAGGAGGCAGGGCTGGAGGGGACCCGGCCACACCATGGAGACCCTGGGCCAGACGAGGGAGCTTGAGCATTGTTTGAGAGTCTGAAGGGGGTTTAAGTAAGGAAAGTGCTTGGTAATTTGCATTTTACATAAGTCATCTTGGTGGTAAGATGGAGGGCCTATTAAACAGGACCAAATTTTGAAAAGAGAGGTCAATTCAGAGATTGTTGCAGTAGTCTTTCCATCCATCCCTCCAACCATCCATCCATTTATTCATCCATCCTTTCTTTAAAAAAAAAAAAATATATATATATATATATATATATATATATATATATATATATATATATATTATTGATTTCAGAGAGGAAGGGAGAGGGAGAGAGATAGAAACATCAGTGATGAGAGAGGATTATTGATAGGCTTCCTCCCACATGCCCCACACTGGGGATGGAGCCTGCAACCCGAGCATGTGCTCTGACCAGGAATCAAACTGTGACCCCACTGGCTCATAGATTGATACCTAACCACTGGGCCAAGCCAGCCAGACCATTCATCCTTTCAGTAACTACCTGCTGAGCCCTGGTACGTGTCCAGTCCTTGCAGAGTGCTAGTGTACTGCAGTGGATATGGAAGATAGCTGACATCAGAGCAGCGAGGAGGCCTGGACCTCTCTTAGGCAGAAGGTGGAGGAAGGAAGAGGGAGTAAATGTCATTTTGGAGGTCACCTTAGTAGGGTGTAGTCACTGATGGGAAAGAGCAGGCTGTGGTTATGAAGGAGAAAGTAAGGTGTCTCCATGTCCCCTGTGGCAACTGCTGTGGCTGAGGCAGAAGGCAGCCCCATAGTATCCTCAGCACCCCTGGGGGCTAGCGCACCCAGGGGACAGGCAGACTGAGCTCAGAGACAGGTGTACTGGCACCATCTCCTTCCAGCTGACTTTCCCTCTCCTGTAAAGGTCCTGGGACTGCACCAGGTGACCAGGTGGCCGTCCAGCAGGGCTTGTGGGAGCAGGACATGTGACTGTACATGGTGACACCTGTGCAGGTCTGACTCGGGGGGAGGGGCTGCTGGAAGGACATTATTAGCAGCAGATCAAATAATTGGGGAGCGTGAGGGATTGGAAAGTGGCCTAAATGTCAAGATACCATGGCTCATGTCCTAGCTTGGTCATTTGGGGTGTGAGCTGAGACAAACTCTTCTCCCTTGGAGAGTCCTGGAGGCCTCACCTTAAAGTGAGATGATCAGACAAGGTCAGTGGTCTTCAAACTTCCTGTTAGTGGTTAAACCTTTTGTTCAAAAAAATCACTCACTGGATCCCAACTGGTGAGAAGGGACCCACTCTGGTCCTAGCAGGACATCAGGGACTTGGAGGCTCCTATCCTCCCCATGCCCAAACCCAACCATGTCCCCTGAGGGTCATGTTCCAGGGAGCACAGTTTGAGAACCAGAGTGTATGGGGTTTTGAGGTCCCTTCTGTGCTGCAGGAGCCTCCTTGAGCCTGATCCCTGGCTATGTGGAATATATATATATATATATATATATATATATATATATATATATATACACACACACACACACACACACACACACACACTCCTGGAGGATATCAAGGGAGAGACTGACAGCAATACAGTCATAGTAGGGGACTTTAATACCCCACTTTCACCATTGGACAAACCTTCTAAACAAAAAATCTTTGCTGCAACATCAATTCTAAATGACTCACTAGATCAGATGGAATTAATTTACATCTTCAGAACATTTCACCCCAAAGCCACAGAATATACATTCTTCTCAAGTGCACATTGGTCATTTTCAAAGACAGACCATATATAGGGTCACGAGCAAAATCTCTTCAAATTTAAGAAGATAGAAATCATATCAAGCATCTTCTCAGATCACAATGGTATAAAACTAGAAATCAACTACAATAAAAACAATTTTTTAAAAAATCAAACACCTGGAGGCTCAATAGCATGATATTAAACAATGACTGGGTTTCCAGAGAGATCAAAGAAAAAATAAAAAGCATCATGTCAACAAACGACAATAAAAACAAAACAATCCAAAATCTATGGGACACAGTGAAAGCAGTCTTGAGAGGAAAGTTCATAGCTCTATAAGCCTACCTCAAAAAATAAGAAACAATAAATTATCTAACCCTACAACTCAAAGAGTTAGAAAGAGAGCAACAAGAAAAGCCCAGCATAAACAGAAGGAAGGAAATAATAAAGATCAGAATGGAGATAAATGACATAGAGACCAAAAAATATACAAGAGATCAATAAAACCAAGAGCTGGTTCTTTGAAAGGATAAATAAGATTGATGAACCTCTAGCCAGGCTCACCAAGATCCAAATAAACAAAATCAGAAATGAAAGTGATTAAATATCCACCAATCCCACAGAAATACAAACGATTATGAAAAAAATACTATGAACAACTCTATTCCAACAAAATGGACAACCAATCAGAAAGGTTATATGCACTCGTATGTTTGTAGCAGCACAATTTACAATAGCTAAGATTTGGAAACAGCCTAAATACCCATCAGCAGATGTGTGGGTTAGAAAACTATGGTACATCTATACAATGGAATATTATGTTGCTATAAAAAAGAAGGAATTCTTACCATTTGCAGCATCATGGATGGAACTGGAGAGTATTATGCTAAATTAAATAAGCCAGTTGGAGAAAGACAAATACCACGTGATCTCACTAATTTATGGGTAATAAAGAACATTATAACCTGATGAACAAAAAGATACACACAGGGGTAGAGAAGCTTCGAACAGACTGTCAAATTACAGTTGGGAAGGCTGGGGAGTGGTGGGGATGGTGGTAAGAGGACTTGTATGCATGCATATAAGCATAACCAATGGACGCAAGGCATGGAGAGAGAGGTGAGGGCATGTGCTGGGGGATAGAGAAGGCTGGGGAAAGGTCAATGGGGAGGGAAAATAAGACATATGTACTACTATTTGTAAAAACTTAAACAATAAAAATAAACACACTCTCACACACACACAATGTCCTAAATGTAATATCAAGGATAAAATAGCATAAAATGCATTACAATCCATACATGCCTGGGCATTACTATATGTGCAGGTAAAAATGTCCCCCAAGTTTCCAGAAGGCCCCCTTGATTCCTGTGAAGAATTATGGGTTGGAGTTAGAGAAACGTGGGGCCCGGTCTGCTGTGCCTGTGCTGACTGTAGCCTCAGCAAAGGCCTTGACCTGTTTGAACCCAGGACTTTGATCTGTGGGCTGCGTTAGACTGTAGCTGCCTGAGGCTGCCTGAGGCTGGCTGAGGTGTGCAGGAGCTGCCGTTGTGAGAGCTCCTTGCCAGGTGCCTTTCCCCTCCTGCTGCCTTTGCTCTGGACACCCACCTCCTGGTAATGTTCGTGCAGCCTCATGCCTCCTCTCTGTTCTGCACTTGACCTTGGAGAGCAGTTTGCCTTCATCACAGCATGTGGCCTGTGCTCCCCTTTCTTTGCAGATCCCTGTGCTGCCAGCTCAGCAGCCTGCCCTGCATATCACCTGCCTGCACCCCCTCCCGGGCCTCCTGCTGCTCTAAGGAGCCTGAGACTGGCTCAGCTCCAGCGTCCTGGGTCAGGAGGACACAACTCTCAGGAGCCCACCCTCAGCCCACACAGTGCTGGATATTGACAACGCATGTTGGTAGTCAGGGCAAGGGGCTGCCGGTGCCCATCTGCCTGGCGAGGCTGCCAGGCCAGGCTCTAATACATAACCCATCCCCTTCCTTGCCATGCAAAATGGGGAGGCCCTGCCTGGCTCTGGAAAGACTTCCTGTTATGTCTGCTGCTCATGGCAAGGCATGGAGAGAGGGGTGAGGACATGCCAGCACCCCTGCATCTCACGCGTTATTCTCCTCACTGCCACCCAATGCCAGCAGAAGCAGCTGCTTAAACCTCACCATGGCTGTGACCTAGGACTACAGGGGGCAAGGCACTACCCACTATCCATACTCTCCTGCAGAGTCAAAGTCAAACTGCCTCCTCCAGGGGTCGCCCTGGAGCACTGGGACTCCTGGCCACTGCTCTCCACTGTGGCCTCCCTCAAGGGCAGGGTCTATGCCAGGGTTTCCACCTTGGCTCATTCATTCATTCACTCATTCATTCATTGAACAAAGATGTGTTTAGTGCCTGCGTGGACAAGGCTCTGTTGTGGGTCCTGGACATAAACTGTGAACTAAAAAGAACCAGAATCATTGCCTCATGAAGAACATGAGCAATAATCGTGTGTGTGTGTGTGTGTGTGTGTGTGTGTGTGTGTGGTGCCAGGGATGAGTAGTAAGGAGGAAAATTAAGCGGGGAAAAGCCAAGGGAAAGAGGTGGCTGGGGAACGCCTCACCGGCCTGGGGTTCAGGACACAGCCATGGCTTCCTGGGGGGGTCCACGCTGAGCGAAGGCAGAGAAGTGGAGGTCTGAGCATGGGTCTGAGGGTCAAGCCTCTGGGTTCTTTAGGTTAAACTGGAAGATCTGAGTGAGGCGGGTCATGGTCTGACTTGGATGGTGAAGGGACCGCTCTGCTGTCCTGAGGATAGGCTATGGGGGCAGCAAGGGGGTGGGGAGACCCGTTTCGGAGGTTGTCAGTCACCCAGGAAAGTCGAGGAGCTGGCACCAGCTGTGGCCACTGAGGAGCCCAAAGTGGGTAGACTTTGAAGGCAAAGCCAAGAGAAATTCCTAGTGGTGTAGACGTGAGGCTTGAGAGCCAAGCGTGACTACAGGGTTTGCTTGCAAGGTTGGAGCTGGCCCTCGCAGTGACAGGCCAGGAGATGGCTGGTGCAGCCAGCACGTTCGCTCGGAGATGCTGGGAGCAGTGGGCACTGGGGAGGAAGTCTGAACTTACAGCAGCTGGTTCTACTGGAGATGGAGACTGAGGTCATCAGCTCGTGGTCCCATGTGAAGCAGGAGGCTGAGCCAGGGTAAATAGAGAAAGAGGGCCACAGTCAATGCCCTGGGCGCCCCAAGACCGAGAGACCAAAGAGGTGGGAGGAGCCAGCAAGGAGGGAGAGGAGGAGACGCCAGGGGCAGGGGCCCAGGCAGTGGGACCCTCTGGAAGCTGAGGAAAGAGTGGTCTGTGTTGACAGGCCCTGGGTGGACAGTGAGATGGAGACTGAGAGCGGACTCACTTCTGAGTGGACACTCCTGTCACTGAGCTGGGTGCAGTGCATCTGGAGGGAGGGAAGGAGGAAGAGCCCCGCCCGCACGGGTTGAAGGCCATTAGCGCCCCCTGTCTGCACAGGAAGAGCTGGGAAGGGCAGAGTGCAGCGCTGCTCCATGTGAAAGCCTAGTGAGCTTTAGGACACGCTGCTCGTTAGATGCCAGTCTTCAGCACCCCTCCCCAGCACAGCCACTCTAATAGTGTACACAGCCACTCTAATACTGTACACAGCCACGCTAATACTGTGCACGGCCACGCTAATGCTGTACACAGCCACACTAATGCTGTACACGGCCACGCTAATGCTGTACACAGCCACTCTAATACTGTACACAGCCACTCTAATACTGTACACAGCCACTCTAATACTGTACACAGCCACACTAATGCTGTACACAGCCCCTCTAATACTGTATACAGCCACTCTAATACTGTACACAGCCACTCTAATACTGTATACAGCCACACTAATGCTGTACACAGCCACTCTAATACTGTATACAGCCACACTAATGCTGTATACAGCCACTCTAATACTGTACACAGCCACTCTAATACTGTATACAGCCACACTAATGCTGTACACAGCCACTCTAATACTGTATACAGCCACACTAATGCTGTATACAGCCACTCTAATACTGTACACAGCCACTCTAATACTGTACACAGCCACGCTAATGCTGTACATGGCCATTCTAATACTGTGCACGGCCACTCTAATACTGTACACAGCCACTCTAATACTGTATACAGCCACACTAATGCTGTACACAGCCACTCTAATACTGTATACAGCCACGCTAATGCTGTACACAGCCACTCTAATACTGTATACAGCCACGCTAATACTGTATACAGCCACTCTAATACTGTGCACGGCCACGCTAATGCTGTACATGGCCATTCTAATACTGTGCACGGCCACACTAGTGCTGTACACAGCCACTCTAATACTGTGCACAGCCACTCTAATACTGTACACGGCCACGCTAGTGCTGTACACAGCCACTCTAATGCTGTATACAGCCACTCTAATACTGTACGCGGCCACCCCCTCAACCTCAGGTAGGCCATGGCCTCGGGCCTGGCTCTGCTGCAGCAGACCTAACAGCTGCAGCCAGACGGAGTAAGATGGGCCAGCAGTTCCACCCAGAGGCCAGGATGGTGTTGCCTGGCAACACTGTGCTTCAGCGAGGCCCCACTGCCTGTTTTCACATTTGCCGCCTTATAATTTGCAGTTCAACAACTACGTGCTGAGTAGTTATTCCACATCCAGGTCTCTTTTCAGTGTGGCAGGGAATTCGACAGATGAGGTGACACTCAGACTTTTGTTTCCAAAGTTAGAAGCTTGAGACTCACTTGGCGGCCATTTTGATGGCCAGGTGGGTGGCTCGGTACGGCTCATGGGGCCTGTGGTCAGGTCATCCTTCCTTCACCTCCTGGCGGCCCCAAAGCTGGGGGAAGAGGGTGCCGAAGAGAAGCCAAACGTGCTTCCATTGAATGAAAAGGATCAAAGATGGCGACCGAACAGACGGACTTGTTCTGACTCTGGTCCCAAGACACACAGGAGCAGCGTCTGAGTCGCTCAGGGAGTGTTTATTAGCAGCTGAGGAGCAACGGATCTGTCAAGGAGGGTAAGGAAGGGTCTGCTGGACGGGATTTCCTGACCGGGCGGCCGGCGCTGCCGACTTCTCCCGGAGCTTCAGGCTCGGCGGGAAGGCCGCCTCGCCATACCGGAAAAGAGGACCATCTCTGGCCTGGAGGACCCACAGCGGAGGAGTCCATCGAACACCGTTGATGGACCAAAGGGCGCAAATGCCCAGATTCAAGGTAACTCTACAACTACCCACGGAAAGTGTTATATCTTGCACCCTTAAATCAACGCAAGGGAAGGAATACCACATAACCAGACATCCTGAAAAAGAGATACCTTGGGAAGACAAAAAAATACCCCGCACATGAAAGAAAAGCAGGCATCACCAGAAAAGGAAGTAAACGAGTCAGAGACAAGCAGCCTACCAGAGCAAGAGTTCAGAATAATGATCATAGGTTGGCTAAAAAGAATGGAAGAGAAATTTGATAATAACCAAGAAGAAATGAGGAATAACCATGAGGAATGGAAGAAGAGCCATGAAGAATTGAAGAAGAACCAAGAAGAAATAAAAAATGACATCGCTACCATGAAGAACTCAATAGAAAGCATCAAGAGTAGAATAGATGAAGCAGAGGACCACATCAGTGAGCTAGAAGACAAGATGGAAAAAAATACCCAATTAGAGCAGCTTCTAGAAAAAAAGATTAAAAAGGAGGAGAGCCTACGGGAGCTTTGAGACAATACAAAACAAAATAATATTCAAATAATAGGGGTTCATGAAGGAAAGGAAACTGAGGTAGACATGGAAAAAGTATTTCAAGAAATAATGACTGAAAACTTTCCTGAGATAGAGAAGAAAAAACCCACACAAATCCAAGATGCTCTCAGAGTCCCAAGCAAAATGAATCCCAGAAGACAGACGCCAAGGCACTTTATAATTAAAGTGGCAAACAACAGCGACAAAGTAAGAATCTTAAAAGCAGCCAGAGAGAGACAGAAAGTTACATACAAAGGAACCCCCATCAGACTAGCAACTGATTTCTCAACAGAAACATATCAGACCAGAAGGGAATGGGAGGAAATATACAAAATCATGCAAAGGAAGGGTCTGAATCCAAGAATACTGTACCCAGCAAGGCTATCAATCAAAACTGAAGGAGAAATCAGGAGCTTCACAGACAAAAAAAGACTAAAGGAATTTATCTCCACCAAACTAGCAATGCAAGAAATGCTAAAGGGTCTACTGTAAAAATAAAGAAATAGGAAGTGAAGAAGGAACACGGGTATAGAATAAAAATGGTGTCAAATGAGTACCTATCAATAATAACCTTAAATGTAAATGGATTAAATGCTCCAATCAAAAGACATAGGGTGTCAGATTGGATAAGAAAACAAGACCCATACATCTGTTGTCTACAAGAAACCCACCTCAGAAAAAAAGATGCACACAGACTGAGGGTGAAGGGATGGAAAAAAGTTTTCTAGGCAAATGGAAATGAAAAAAAAGCTGGGGTAGCAATACTTATATCTGACAAATTAGATCTCAGAGTGAAGGACATAACAAGAGATAATTAAGGCCACTTCATAATACTAAAGGGAACAATCCAACAAGAAGAAATAACCCTGGTAAATATATATGCACCCAATATAGGAGCACCCAAATACATAAAAAAAAAAAACTGCTGGAGGACATTAAGGGAGAGATTAATAGCAATACAATCATAGTAGGACATTTTAATACCCCACTGTCACCCTTCGACAAATCATCTAAACAAAAAATCAGTAAAGAAATATCAATCCTAAATGACTCACTAGACCAGATGGAATTAATTGACATCTTCAGAACATTCCACCCCAAAGCCACAGAATATACATTCTTCTCAAGTGCACATGGGACATTCTCAAAGATAGACCACATTTTTGGACATAGGCAAAGTCTCTTCAAATTCAAGAAGATAAAAATCATATCAAGCATCTTCTCAGATCATAATGGCATAAAACTGGAAATTAACTACAATAAAAATAATCCAAAGAAATCAAACACATGGAGACTAAACAACATGCTATTAAACAAGGACTGGGTTACCAGAGAAATCAAGGAAGAAATTAAAAACATCCTGGAAACAAATGACAATGAAAACACAACAATCCAAAATCTATGGGACACAGCAAAAGCAGTTTTGAGAGGGAAGTTCATATCCTTACAAGCCTATTGCAAAAAAACTAGAAAAAAGGCTAACAAATGATCTAACTCTACAACTCAAAGAGTTAGAAAAAGAGCAACAAGAAAAACCCAGTGTAAACAGAAGGAAGGAAATAACAAAAATCAGAGCACAGATAAACGACATAGAAACCAAAAAAACAATACATAAGATCAACAAAACTAAGAGCTGATTCTTTGAACGGATAAACAAGATAGATGGACCTCTAGCCAGGCTAACCAAGAAACAAAGAGAGAGGACCCAAATAAACAAAATCAGAAATGAAAGAGGTGAAATAACAACAGACCCCAACGAAATACAACTGATTGTTACAAAATACTACGAACAACTCTATTCCAACAAACTGAACAACCTGGAGGAAATGGACATATTCCTAGAAAAATACAAACTTCCAAAACTCAATCAGGAAGAATCTAAAAATCTCAATAGACCAGTGACTTGGGAAGAAATTGAAACAGTCATCAAAAATCTTCCAGCAAACAAAAGCCCAGGGCCAGATGGCTTCACAAGAGAGTTTTACCAAACATTCAAGGAAGAACTAAAACCTATCCTCCTCAGATTACTCCAAAAAATCCAAGAGGAAGGAACACTTCCAAACTCCTTCTATGAAGCCAGCATCACCCTAATACCAAAACCAGACAAGGACAACTCAATGAAAGAGAATTACAGGCCAATATCCCTCATGAACATAGATGCCAAAATCCTCAACAAAATTCTAGCAAATCGACTCCAGAAGAACATCACAAAGATCATACACCATGACCAAGCAGGATTTATTCCAGGAATGCAAGGATGGTAAAATATCCACAAATCAATAAACGTGATACATCACATAAACAAATTGAAAGATAAAAATCATATAGTCATATCAATTGATGCAGAAAAGCATTTGATAAAATCCAACACCCCTTCCTGATAAAAACTCTTAACAAGGTGGGAGTACAAGGATCATACCTCAACATAATAAAAGCTATATATGATAAACCCACAGCCAACATTATACTCAATGGGCAAAAACTAAAACCATTCCCTCTAAGAACAGGAACAAGACAGGGATGCCCACTCTCGCCATTCCTGTTTGACATAGTTCTGGAAGTACTAGCCATTGCAATTAGACAAGAGGAGGAAATAAAAGGCATCTAAATTCGAAAAGAAGAAGTAAAGTTATCCTTATTTGCAGATGACATGATATTGTACATAAAAAACCCAAAAGACTCCATTAAAAAACTAATTGACTTAATAAATGAATTTGGCAACGTAGCAGGATACAAAATTAATGCCAAGAAATCCATGGCATTTCTATACACCAACACCGAAACTACAGAAACAGAGGCTAAAAAAGCAATTCCATTTAGCATCGCACCAAAAAAATTAAGATACTTAGGAATAAATTTTAACTAAGGAAGTAAAGGACCTATATGCAGAAAACTACACGACACTGAAAAAAGAGATAGAGGAAGATGTAAGGAGATGGAAGAATATACCATGTTCATGGATTGGTAGAATCAACATCATCAAAATGTCCATACTTCCTAAAGCAATCTATAAGTTCAATGCACTCCCCATTAAAATACCAATGACATATTTCACTGACCTAAAAAGAACTCTCCAAAAGTTCATTTGGAACAATAAAAGACCCCGAATAGCCACAGCAATCCTGAGAAAGAAGAGTAAAGTAGGAGGGATCTCAATACCAGACTTCAAACTATATTACAAAGCCACTGTTCTCAAAACAGCCTGGTACTGGCACAAAAACAGACATATAGATCAATGGAATTGAATCGAGAACCCAGATATCAAACCAAATCACTATGCTCAATTAATATTTGACAAAGGAGGCACGAATATACAATGGAGTCAAGACAGTTTCTTCAATAAATGGTGTTGGGAAAATTGGGCAGACACATGCAAAAAATGAAACTAGATCACCAACTTACACCATTCACAAAAATAAACTCAAAATGGATACAGGACTTAAACATCAGACGGGAAACCATAAAAATACTAGAAGCATCCACAGGCAGCAAAATCTCCGACGTATGCCAAAAGAACTTCTTCACTGATACTGCCTCTAGGGCAATGGAAGCTAAAGAGAAAATAAACAAATGGGACTATATCAAAATAAAAAGCTTTTTTACAAAAACCATCAACAACAACAAGAAAGCCCACAGTGTGGGAGAACATATTTGCAAATAATACCACTGATAAAGGTTTAATCTCCAACATCTACAGACAGTTTATACAAATAAATAAAAGGAAGATGAATGATCCAATTAAAAAATGGGCAATGGACCTAAATAGAATATTTTCAAAAGAAGACAGAAGGAAGGCCAAAAGGCACATGAAAACATGCTCAAAGTCACTAATTGTCCGAGAGGTGCAGATCAAAACAACAATGCGGTACCATCTCACACCTGTCAGAATGGTGTGACAATAACAAATCAACAAATCAACAAACAACAAGTGTTGGCGAGGTTGTGGAGAAAAGGAACCCTTGTGCACTGCTGGTGGGAATGCAGACTGGTGCAACCACTGTGTAGAACAGTGTGGAGTTTCCTCAAAAAACTGAAAATGGAACTCCCATTTGACCCAGTAATCCCACTTCTAGGAATATACCCCAAGAAACTAGAAACACCAATCACAAAGGATATTTGCACCCCTATGTTCATAGCAGCACAATCTACAATAGCCAGAATTTGGAAACAGCCTAGGTGCCCATCAGCAGATGATTGGATCCAAAAACTTTGGTACATCTACATATGGAATACTATGCTGCCATAAAAAAGAAGGAATTCTCATCATTTGCAGCAACCTGGATGGAATTGGAGAACATCATGCTGAGTGAAATAAGCCAATCAATGAAAGAGAAATACCACATGACCTCACTCATTGGTGGACGATAAAGCTCTTTATAAACTGATGAACCAAGAGACAGAGATAGAGAAAGTAAAGCAACAGGCAGACTGTCAAATTACAGTGGGGAGGGGAGGAAGATCTGGGGGAGATAATAGATCAACTGAAGGACTTATATACATGCATATAAGTACAACCAATGGACATAAAACTATGGGGAGGGAGGGGATGTATGGGAGGGAGGGAGGGGGGTAAAAAAATCAATAAAATATGTTAATAAATAAATAAATAAATAAATAAATAAATAAATAACAAAGTTAGAAGCTTGAGCCTCAGAGGTCAGGAAGATGCACACATCTGAATCGGGCTCCTTTGTTGTTGTTCTGTCTTACTGTCACCAGCTTTGGTACGACATGCTTCACATACCATACAGCTCACCTACTTCAAACAAATCATTCAGTGGATTCTAGAACATTCAGAGCTGTGTAACCACCACCTCCATCGCTTCAAAAACATCTTTCTCACCTCCAAAAGCGCATCCTGTACCTTCAGCTATAGCTCCTCAACCCTCCTCCCCTCTGGCCTCTGACAGCCAGTGACCTGCACTCTGTGTCTGTGAACCTATGCATTCCGGATATTTCTATGAGTGGCATGGTGCCACATGTGGTCTCCTGGGCCTGCTTCTCTCACGTGGAGCCACGTTCTCAAGGCTAATGATTGGAGGCCATCAGCGCTCCCTGTTCCTGGCTGCATGGTCCTTCACGGTATGGCTCTGCCACGTCTCATCTATTCATTTATCAGTTCATGGAGAAGCGAGGTTTTGTTCACTTTTCAGCGAGTGTGGACATTAGGCTCTGAATGTCTGTGCACACACTGTGTGTGGGCATGCCTTGCTTCTCTTGGCTGTCTTCCTCGGAGTGAAACTTCTGGGTACACGCTAAGCCTGTGTTTAACTTTTTGAGGAATTGCCAGGCTATTTTTTCAAAGGGACCATTTTACATTCCCACCAGGAGTCTATTTCTTCACATCCTATCTCATGTGGTTTTGATTTGCGTTTCCCTAATGGCTGCTGATTGGCCACTTGTATAATTTCTTTGGGAAAATATCTATTCAGATCGTTGGCCCATTTTTAATTGGGCTATTTGTGTTTTTATTAAGCTGTAAGAGTTATTTACATGTTTCAGAAACAAGTCCCTTACATATCTGGTTTGCAAATATTCATTCCTATTGTGTGGGCTGTCTTTTCCTTTGATGGTGTTCTTTTGGAACAAGATGTCTGCATTCAGGAAGCTGCCAGTGTCGATTGCATGGGAATTACATTAACCTGGGCTGAGGTCCATGGGAGCTGGTCAAGGCAAAGGCTCACAGTCTTTCCATTGGACAGCAGTTATTAGGCTCTTTGCCATGGAGATGGAGGAGCAAATAGGAGAGAGCCTGCCTTTGCGGTGAGGAACCCAAAAGGATTAGTCAGCCAACGGGCTGAGCCGAGGGCCAGACCCTGGGAAAGAAGCGCTAACTCTGCTTTTTAAAACGGGTTCGCTGTCCAGCTGGTGTGGCTCAGTGGTTGAGCATTGACCCAGAAACCAGGAGTTCACAGTTTGATTCCAGTCAAGGGCACATGCTTGGGTTGCAGGCTCAATCCCCAGTGTGGGGTATGCAGGAGGCAGCTGATCAATGACTCTCATCATTGACATTTCTATCTCTCTCTCCCTCTTCCTTCCTCTCTGAAATCAATAAAAATATGTTAAACAAACAAACAGGGTTTACTGATCAAATGAACAGGAAAGGACACTGTTCCTGCTGCCCTGCGCCCCTGCTGGCTCCCTTTCCAGGCTGGCAGAGCGCAGGGCCACAGCCCCCTCCAGTTCTGTCCTCCCGCGGGCACTTGGCTCAGAAGCTTCTGCTGCTGCCTGTGCGCAGGACAGTCGATTGTCTTTAATCCAGATGACTGGGTGGTGAGCCATTGTTGCCGCTGTCTCCAGGTGAGGAAGCTGTTACGTGGGGAGGCTGAATGGCCTGTCCCAGTGACAATCATTAGTTGCTTGAGTTGGAATTAGGACAGAGGTGTTTCTCCTCCAGCATCATGGACCCTGCTCCGTGTCCTGGGTGGCAGGCCTGACCCGACGCACCAGGAGCAAACTCAGTGTTTGCTGTGAGCCAGGTGGTAAAGCGCTTGTCACTGGACCCACCCAGAGCAGAGCCTGGCATTGCTCGTGGGCACTGGGTTCTCCAAGCCACACCAGCTGGAGGAATGTCAGTTGAAAGTGTAATTTCAAACACTCGCTGTCTGCCGACTCTACATGCCATACCCCATCCTCCTGCAAAATGGCGGGACCACAGCCCCACCTGCTGCCAGGCCCTCTGTGGGTCCCATGGCTCCTGATCTCTCTGACTCCTGACCCCCAAGTCCCCTGTGGCTAGCACAGTCCCAGGCCTCTGGGCCAGTTGGCTAAGCAGAGCGGGAGTGGCTGCCCTGTGCCCAGTGTCCTAAGCAAAGCCTCTCCCTTTGCTTGGTGGATCTGGATTGCACTCTCTCCCGGATTTCTCTCCAAGGCTGTGTGTGCTACATGCCTCATGCTACCTTGAAATGATTTCTCTTCCTGCAGTTCTTAAATTATTTAACTAAGATGACCATCATCCATTTTCTCTCAGCCCCATTTCCCTCCGAGGCCTCTTAGACCCTCCTGCAAAGGGACCCTGAGAGTCGCGCCCATGGGCCTCCAGACTTCCCATGCTCTGCAGTGGGCACCTGGCTCAAACTCTGACTGAGACCCCAGATATTCTTCTTATGGAAGAAGCAGGAGGAAAGCTCCGTGGAGCTTCTGGACCCTGGCACTGCTTCTCTGCTGGCCACGCAGCCTGAACCCTCAGCCCTGTGGCCCTGCCTCCGGTGCCTCCACCCCGCTGTGCATTGCTGCTTTCTGGCCTGAAGACCGCAGTCCAGGAGCTGATGCTGCTGCTCTGGGAGGAAGGGCAGGAGTCTGTCCTGAGGGAACGCAGAGAGCT
Organism: Pipistrellus nathusii; assembly: GCA_963693515.1. Taxonomy (NCBI): domain Eukaryota; kingdom Metazoa; phylum Chordata; class Mammalia; order Chiroptera; family Vespertilionidae; genus Pipistrellus; species Pipistrellus nathusii. The sequence goes on along the minus strand of OY882876.1, from coordinate 25,491,662 downwards.
CACATGTCTTGTCAATGGCCCACAGTGTCTGGGCCCTGGTGGCACAGCCACAGCATCAGGAAGGCGTGCCCTGGTCACCAGGGCCCCAGGCCTGCGGAGAGACAGACCTCATGCTGGAGGCAGCCTGGGGAGGCAGGCCAGAGGAGGCGGGCCAGGGACAGGCTGGGCCTGTGTTGTCTACTATCACCACTTCTGCTGGTGGCTTTCTGGAAGGTGCTGGCCTTTTGGAAGGACAATGAGCTTCTTGCCAAACTCCCCCCTCCCTCCAGCTTTCCGCTCTCTGGTGTGACTTTGGGCCGGGCCTCCCTTCCTCAGACCCCAAGGCTTCTCTGTGAAAAGGGACAGCGGTTCTCCGGTCTCCCCAGGGCTCGGGAGACAAACTACTTCTGGGTGGAAAGTACCAAGGTGGCACCTGGCCCAGAGAGGCCTCGGGAATTGGCACTGGCCTGTTTCTCGGCATAGGCCACCTCTGCAGCTGTAAGTAGAGATGGCTCCCGGGCTTGGGAAAGTGCTGACACCCCACGCTCCCAAATCTCGCGCTTCTATTGTTTTGGTTCCAGAATGAGAAGGTCACTAGAGAGGAGTGCTGCATGCAAAGCCCGGTTTTCCCTCGGGGATGGAGCCCTGAGTCACCAAGAGCTGGCACCAAGTCTCCCTGTTTGAAGGCGAGAACGTGGATGCAACGGGAGTCCTTCCCTCTGGATTTGGGGGCAGGTTCCCCACTCCCACCCTCACTGGCTGCATCCAGATAACGTGGAGGAACCCCGAGGCCTGGCACCCACCCCTAGCGCTCCCTGGGCAGCTCCTTGGTAACAGCCTCACCAGTGCTCAGTTTATGAACCTGACAGAGTGGAGACGGGTGTCTTAACCAAGAGGGAACCCCGCAGAGAGTGGCATCCCCCGTGGTGCCCCCCTCGCCAGAGGAATTGTCTCCGGAGTCATCAGTCTGAGCTTCTGGAGTGAGTTCAGCTCTAGCCTCAGAGGAACAACCGAGCAGAGATGCCAGCCGGGCCTGCTTTGGCTGCCAGGAGACCCTCTGGGCCCATCTGCCCAGGCGTCCTTAAGGCTCTGTCAGCACGGCCTGTGCCCCGGACAGTGCAGTAAGCTAGTCAGAGGGTCGGGACCCCCTCAGGCCACCCCCACTTTTGGCTTTCTGCCTCACTTTCCTCATCCCGAGGCCCCGGGCCCTGAGTTCCGGGAGTGCTTTCGCGAGCTGGCTAGTTCATGCTGGAGCCGTCCCAGGACCTCTTCATGCTTTGCCTTCACCTTTGTCTTTGTCTTTCCCCACAGCCTCTGGCCAGCCTTCCATGGGCTGTAAGAAACACACAAGACCTATAGAGCCCAGTAAGACCCTGCTTGACATAGAAAAAGCGGTACCATTGCCAGCACAGTTTGGGAAGCGCTGCATGTTATAGCTCCCTCTTAGCCCCATGGAACGAGGACCCCCATGGCCCTGCACTGGAACAGGTCTGAGAAGCTTGGGAGTAAAAACCGCTTAGCTTTGTTTGGGGGGAAATTAATTAAACATCGACCTGGAATGCTGACTAGTAACTGAGTCTACATCAGATGGATAGTCCATGTAGGACACAGGGATGGAGCGTTACAGCAGGAAAACAGGGTCTACAGCGGCATAGGAAAGTGAGGGTGCCGTGGAGTCTCACCCAATAATAGCTCCGGGGACACTATGTTCTACAAGGCAAGCTGGGGAATGCATTGGCTTCTCCCTGCAGTTAGCACCCACTTGCCAGGCATCACTGTAGACGCTTAGAATGCAGTGGAGAAAGACACACACTCAGCCTTGCCCGTGATGAAGCCGGTAGACTGAGAGAGGCAGGAGTAGACATGGCACTGGCCATGCCTCGCACCTCACAAAAGCCCCAGCCCCTGGAAGGGACAGTGTCCAGCACAGGGACACTGTGTAGACTAGGTGGCCACAGATGGCCTTCCTGGGACACCTCTTCTCGTTAGGAAGCATGAAAGATGAGTAGAACCACTGGGCAAGGCATGGGGAGAGGAGAACTTTTGGGTCAAGTGGCCAGATTAAGAGACACTTTGGGCTGCAAGTAACAAGACCAAACCCAAAGCAGCTTACTCAAGAAAGCTAACTGGTGCCTGGCCAGTGTTGCTCAGTGGTTGAGTGTCAGGAGGTTTCAGTTCGATTTCCGGTTGGGGCACATTCCTGGGTTGCGGGCTCAATCCTCAGTAGGGGACGTGCAGGAGGTAGCCGATCAATGACTCTCTCTCGTCATTGATGCTTTTATCTCTCCCTCTGTCTTCCTCTCTGAGATCAACAGCAATATGGTTTTAAGAAGAGAAAACGAGGCGGTGTTCAGGGCGGATGTCTTCAGGTGGGTGGCGTCCCACTGGTTGGTCCGTGTCTCACTGATGGCAGAGGGGCCCAGGTGTGCCCACCTTGTCCCTCCTCTACCCACACATTCCTGATCCTGAGAGTGGCTCCCTCTCAGTCACAGGCTTTCAGAACCACATTTTTTCAAGTGTAGCAGCGAGGTGAGAACCAGCAAAGTCCTCTCTGTGCAAGTCTGTTTGGGCCTGTTTGCAGCTCCTAACCACCGTGGATGGCTGTTGTCACTGGGGTCCCAGGCTCTGCTCAGCTGTCTGGATTTGTACGAGGAAAACTCAGGTGAGGACATCAGGTTACTGTGATTGGTGGAGAGCAGGAGCTGCCAAACATTCTCAGGAAGAGCACACATAGTAGCTTTGTTAGGCTTTGTGGTCCACACGGTCCTCGTTGCACAAAAGCAGCCACAGGTGAGAGGTAGGCACGTGGGCATGGCCATGTTTCATAAACACTTTGTTCATGGATATTAATAATGTCATATGATTTTTATGTGTCACAAAATATTCCTTTAATTTTCCCCCAACTTTTAAAACATGTCAAAACCAAGCTTAGCTATGAACTCTACAAACACACACACACACACACACACACACACACACACATACACACGGGCTAATAGTAAGTGGACCCCTGACCTGAGTAATCAGAATCATTCTGGAGCAGGCTGAGTTGCTACGTCACGCTGCTGTCATGTGGTGCAGGGGTGGGTAATGGGCGTCAGCCTCGCGTCCGCTGTGTGCCTGGTGCTCGGAGAGGCTGCGGAAGTGCGGGGGCTGGACTGTGAACCAGGAGCACCACAATGTCTGTGACGCTTCATGGTGCACAAAGCCTCCAGCCTAAGCTCCTGGCCGCTCTCCCCTACTCCCCGCTGGGAACCAACAGGACACGGTCCAGGTTTATTAGCATCCCATTCAAAACATCCATCCCGGGTGGTTGTGGCTGAGAAATCCCCCCTCATTTGCAGGCAACACCAAGCCCCACGCGTTGAGCAGGGCTTCCTGAGGGCTGAGCTCCACTTTGATGCGGGGCCCAAAGGAGTGTCTGCAGTCAGTCAGGAGTAGCCATGGAAACACTCGCCAGGGTGGCAGCCGCTGCACAGTAGTGGGGGTGTGACTAGCAAAACAAACACAGATCCTGCTGAGCAGTTCTGTTGGTTGGAGTGTCATCCTGATACACCAGGTTGTGGGTTCAATTCTCAGTCAGGGCACACAAAAGAACCAACCAATGAGTGCATAAACATGTAGAACGACAAAGTTGATGCTCTCCTCTTCCTCTTCCTCCTTTTCCTCCTCTTTTCCCCCTCTTCCTCCTCTTCCTCCTCTTCGCCCCCTCCTCCTCCTCTTCCTCCTCTTCTTCCTCTTCTCTTTCTCCTCCTTCTCTTCCTCCTCTTCTCCCCCTCCTCCTCCTCCTCTTCCTCTTCTGCTCCCCCTTCTCCTCCTCCTCTTCCTCCTCTTCTCCCCCTCCTCCTCCTCTTCCTCTTCTTCTTTCTCTTCTCCTTCTCCTCCTCCTCCTCTTCTTCTCCTCCTCATCTTCCTCCTTCTCCTCTTCTCCTTCTCCTCCTCATCTTCCTCCTCTGCCTCCTCTTCTCCTCTTCCTCCTTTTTTTTATTAATATATTTTATTGACTTTTTTACAGAGAGGCGGAGAGAGGGATAGAGAGTTAGAAACATCGATGAGAGAGGATCATCCGTTAGCTGCCTCTTGCACACCCCCTACTGGGTATGTGCCCACAACCAAGATTGGAATCGAACCTGGGACCTTTCAGTCCAAAGGCTGACGCTCTATCCACTGAGCCAAACCGGTTTCTATAAGAACTCCTTCTCCTCGTCCTCCTCCTCCCGCTCGTCCTCCTCCTACTCCCCCTCGTCCTCCCCCTCCTCCTTCTCCTTCTCCTTCTCCCTCTCCCTCTCCTTCTCCCTCTCCCTCTCCCTCTCCCTCTCCCTCTCCCTCTCCCTCTCCCTCTCCCTCTCCCTCTCCCTCTCCCTCTCCCTCTCCTCCTCCTCCTCCTCCTCCTCCTTCTTCTTCTTCTTTTCTTCTTCTTCTTCTTCTTCTTCTTCTTCTTCTTCTTCTTCTTCTTCTTCTTCTCTCTCTCTCTCTCTCTCTCTCTCTCTCTCTCTCTCTCTCTCTCTCTCTCTCTCCTCAAAATAAACAACAGCTCTTACGAGGTTCTGTGGCACAGAGCCCCCTGGTGACAGTGGAGGGTACATGACCTCAACCACCGCAGGTGAAAGCAGGCTGGCCTTCAGCAAATGGAGGACAAGCACAGCAGCTCTGGCTCCGGTCATCTCTTCTGAGGATGTGCTCTTCCTTTTAGTGGGAAATTCTCTCTCAGCCCCATCACTGGGTCAGCCTGTCTCCTCTCTGACCTTGCCCCGCACTTGTACAAAACAAAACAAAACAAAACAAAACAAAACACCAAGCACTTGACATTGGCCAGTCCCACTGGAGACTGGCCGAGATTCAGACTGTTGGTCAGCAGTCTTGTAGCTGGCTCCCCTAGGAAAAGAAGAAAGCATTCAGTTTGGAACACATTTGCACCTGGAAGTGGGGACCAGACTGTCAGACCAAACCTCTGTCCTGCCCAGCCCCCTTCGCTGCAGTCCTATCCCATTGTTGTTCCTGGTTTAGACTGTACTGGAAACAGCTGTGTTACACAGGCTGCAGTTCAATGAATTTGAGATACCACACCTACCAAAGAATTTAACACAGAAAGATTAAGGTAACCTTGGGACCTTCTAACACAGTCACTTTTCACTTCTGGGATGTAGGTGGTCAGGAGAAATTAGTACCACTGTGGAAGGCATACACCAGACGCACAGACGGCATTGTGCTTGCTGTGGACTCTGTTGATGCTGGAAGGATGGAGGCGGTGAAAATTGTACTGCATGAACTCACTAGGACACCAGAAAATCACCAGTCCCTGTGCCTACAGCTGCTAACAGACAAGAACTGAGGAGCTCATTGTCTCTCTCAGAAACAGAAATGGCCAGCCCTGGGGAAGCGAGTCCTCACACCCAGCATTTGCAGCCCGCCTGTGCAGTCACCGGAGGTGGGCTAAGCAAGGACGGAGGAGCTACAGGAAATGATAATTAAATGAAGAAAAATGTTGCGGCAACAGAAAGAGAAGAATCGAGAGACTTTCATGTCTGTTGGAGTAGATTTTCTCTGGTCTGATCTTGACAAATGGAAGAGTCTGCCGCCTGGCTTGCCTGCCCACCCTTCTGGGCGCTGCTGCAGCTCGTTTTGCTGGCCAGTTGCCAGTCTGCTGCCTGTGGACAAGGAGTAAACGCAGCGCTGTTAGAACGGTCTCTCCCTGCCCCACAGATCTCTGCACTGCCTTTCGGGGAAGCCAAGCAAGGACGGGAAATGGACCAGAACACAGTTGTGGAAATTTGATCTGAAGTTAGGAAAGTAAAATTTTGAAGAAGAAAAAATAAATTAATTAAAAATAAATAAAATTTTTAAATGAATTTCAGGATTTTGCAGTTTTCTGTTTTATGCTTAATTTTGTATTTTATGCAATAAGACTGTCTCTGGAGCAGATAGATCATTTCAGGCCAAAGCAAGCATACGGTGGGGATTGATTTGGAGCTGAAGAGAGAGAGTAGAAATCATAACAACATTAAACAATGCTTGAGTTCACTTTGCCATTCACTCTCACACACACAATTTCTCACAAAACCCTCGGAGCTAATAAGGCTTTAGCAGTGCTACAACCATTATACCATACCCATTTTATAGATGGAGAAACTGAGGTTAGGAGAGACTAACTGGTCCAGATTGGCTCCATAGCTAAAACTGGTAGGGCAGGGAGTTGAACCTAGAAGTTTCTCCTCTGCCAAATGTCTTTTCATTGAGCTATGCAGCTCCTTCCCAGTCCCTGGCCCTTCTCACATCTCTCGAGGCCTGCTGATCAGGCAGCTATGAAGCTCTGTCCACCTAGAAACGCGGACAGCCAAGTGATTCACCTACATGATCCCATCATTCCATCAACCCTTTCCCCTTCCTCCCTCCCTCCCTTCCTTCCTTCCATTCTTTTTTTTTTTTTTTTTGAAAAGAAAAATATTAACTTTTTCCCCAAATATGATTCAAAATACGTGTTTTACAGATGAGGGTCATAAACATCCTGTAGAAGGAAACATTTTATAGACCTTGGAAATAATTCTAATAAAAGAAAACGCTCGTATGTCTCTAGATGTGGCTGTTACCTAGGAAGATTTCAGCTTCTAAAGTGCAAAGACAACATGACTGTGGCTTTTCTTGCCACACAGAGTATTGAAACTCACCCCCATTGCCTGCTCTTAATTGTTAGTTGGATGCAAAATAGACAGCATGCTGCCCTCCAGGGCTCCAACAGCTAGCGGGGTTCAAGCAAAAAATGAATCCACCTTACGAGCAAACTGGCTTTGATGCCAACCAAATCGAAATTTCAGCCAGAGGTCCATTAGAGAGAAATACAAGAGTAATATCACTTTTTAAAAATATTTTTTTTATTGATTTCAGAGAAGAAGAGAGACACAAAAACATCAATGATGAGAAAGAACCATTGACCGGCTCCCTCCTGCACGTCCCCTACAGGGGATCGAGTCTGCTACCTGGGCATGTTCCCTGGCTGGAATTGAATCTGAACCTTTCAGCCTGTAGGCCAACGCTCTATTCACTGAGCCAGACCAGCTAGGGCAAGAGTAGTGTCACTTTTACGAGGTTGCGCCATTAAACCTAATCAATTATTAAACCTAATCAATTAAAACATTATTAAACCTAATCAATCTAAATGAAAGCTAAGCAAAATGTCCATCACTAGTTCTGTCCTCACTCTATTCCATTTTTAAGAAGGCTCCGTGTTACAGATTCTCTCTCCCTCTTTTTCTCTTTCTTTCTTTTCACTCTTTGGGGTAGGGATAATAAACACGGTGACTAGGGTACTGTCACTGACTTCTATTCATTCATGTAATCAGTGTTTGCCAAGCTCAGACCTAACTTGCACCAGGCTCTGTGTTAGGTACCAGGATGCTAAGAAGAAAGCTATGCTTCCCATCCTTTTGGTAAACGGTCAATTACCATGAGATGCTTATGGGTAAGGATGGAAATTAGGGCAGAAAACGGTGGCTCCTGGGCAGGGCCTTTAGCCCAGTCTCGGAGATCCGCAAAGAGTTGGTCCAGAAGCTGAACTGGGTTGAAAGGCCAGGATACACAATTAAGAGATAGACATCAAAGGACTGTGGGGTGTGGGGACAGGGTGTGCTTTACAGGGGAGAAATGAGAGAGTGTTATATTCTGGGAAGAGAGAGGGAGGGGAGGTTGAGTTTAGGAGAAAGGGCACAGGAAGAGCAGCGAAGGGGAGAATTACCTCTTCGCCTCAGACAGGAGGGAGATGGGTACAAATGTTGGTGTATTTAATCACTTGTCTAGTCCAGTCATATTAACACATTAAATATGTATCGAGCCCTGTGATGTGCCAACCTTCTAGTGCTAAGTACTGAGGCTATAAAATGGAAAATAATGAATTCAACACATATTTGCTGAGCACCTATGTGCTGTGTACTTCCTAACAATAATAACAAGATGTATGAGTGTTTATGTGTGCTTTTTGTTTGAATTTTTTTCATATATTATTTCTGTTAATCATCATAACAGTGGATGCTAATGTTGTCACTGTTTTTAGATCAGGAAACTGAAACACAGAGATCAGACAGCTTACCTATGGCTGCCTCGCTAGCGAGTGGCAGAGTCAAGCTTGTAAGCTCTGAGCATAATGTTTCAAGATGTTGATAGGCCCACAGGGGATGGCAGACCTTCAGACAAACCATGAAAGCCAGCAGATTTGTACGCATTTATTTTTGAACTAGGGGCCCGGTGCATGAAATTTGTACACTGGGGAGGGGTCCCACAGCCCAGCCTGCCCCCCTCTCACAGACTGAGAGCTCTCAGGGGATGGAAGGCTTAGGCCACAGTCTGACCTTCCTCTGCGGGAGGCATCTGGGCTGATCAGGGGAAGGCACCAGCCCCATCACCCTGCTGCTGCAGCCACTGCCAGTCACCACAGCCATCAAGGTATTTTCATCAACATGGACTCCAGTCCCTTCACCATGAAAAAAATGACAACTTGCTTTAGGCATTTTCAAGATGTATTTTTCATAGGATATGATATTTCTTTCTTTATTTTTTTTTATCCTCACCTGAGCATATGTTTCCATTGATTTTTTTTTCCCCCTTCCCTCTGAGTGCTGGCTTCTCCCCCGAGGCTTTAGCCTTGCCGAGGCTTTAGGCATGAGCAGGGGGGCCCCACCCCTTCAATGGCCAGCTTGGAGTAACCTGGGTGCCAAAGATATTCCCAGGACCCAGGTACCTATGCAAATTAACCGCCATCTTTCTTGGGTTAATTTGCATACTCTAATTGGCTGAGGGTGTAGCAGAGATATCGTTAATTACATGTTTGCCTATTATTAGGTAAAATATCTGTATTGATTCCAGAGAGGAAGGTACAGGGAGAGAGATAGACACATCAATGAAGAGAGAGAATCGGTGATTGGTTTCTTCCTGCACGCCCCAACCTGGGAGTCGAGCCCACAATCTGGGCATGTGACTTGACGGGGAATCATACCCTCACCTCCTGGATCATAGGTTGATGCTCAACCATGGAGCCACACCAGCCAGGCAAATCAGCAGATTTTTATTTCTGACAATATGACTGACTGAACCAACTGAAAACTCTTCTCCTAGAAAATACCAAGAAATTTGGGAAGTAAGAAAAGCCAGCGCCCATGGAGAGAAAGCTGAAAGCCCGTGTGGCTGTGGGTGGGAAGAGGCTGTGGAGCTGGAGCGGGAAGTGGGGAAATCTACTTTTGGATTTTAGTGATCACAAGGAGACAGCAGGCAAGACCTGGAAGCCGTGTCAGGTGGAGGATTAGAACTGAGAACCCCAGGTAAAAATGGCCCTAAGTAAAGTGAGGACCTGTTAAATAGCCCTCAGAGGCACAGGATGATTGCCTGGGCTGTGAGTGAGAGAAAATAGCCCCCTGAAACTATATCAGCAGGATACTCTTAATGGGTTTAAGATTTGAATTTATACTCCCTGCTGGTCCAAGAATTACCAAGGTGAAACATCAGTATAAATAGTAACAGAATGGTAATGCTGCTAAAGGTTCTGTCTGAAGCAAAATACTACCCCTCAGATGGACAAAGCACCAGCGCTGGCTGCAGAGAGCAACCACAGAGAAGGAATGGCTGCTGTTGTAATCACATTAGCATTACACCCTCAAGAAGTTCACTCAGAAACACTGGACTTTAAAAAAAAAAAAAAAAAAAAAAAAAAAAAAACTTTACTGTTGAGAGTATTACAATTTCTCTCCCCGCCACAACTGCCCCCTTCATCTGGTTCCCACCCCACCCCAGATCTTCACCACCCTATAGCCTGTGTCCATAAATAATGCATATCCTATATAATAAAAGCCTAATATACTAAGTGTCTGGTCGTCCAGTGACCAGTAGACTGTTTAACAATTCTATAGAATAAAGAGGTAATATGCAAATTGATCATCACTCCAACACACAAGATGGCCACCTGATGTGGTCAAAGATGGCCACCACAAGATGGCCAGTAGGGGAGAGAAGTTGGGGGCAATCAGGCCAGAAGGGGAAGGCAGTTGGGAGGGACCAGACCTACAGGGGAGGGCAGTTAGGGGTGACTAGGCCTGCAGGGGAGAGAAGTTAGGAGGGACAAGGCCTACAGGGGAGGGAAGTTGGAAAGAACCAGGCCTGCAGGGGAGGGAAATTGGGGGGACCAGGCCAGCAGGTGGGGGCAGTTAGGGGTGAACAGGCCTACAGAGGAGGTCAGTTGTGGGTGACTAGGCCTGCAGAGGAGGGAAGTTTGGGGTGACCAGGCTGGCAGGGGAGGACAGTTAGGGACAATTGGGCCAGCAGAGGAAGGCTGTTTTGAACCTTTGCTGCGGCCCCCAGTAGGTCCGACACTAGCAGGGCAGATAGCAGGGCAGGGCGGGGAGCTGTATCACTTATGTCGCAATGGTTTTGCGGCTCCGAGTTTTTTTTTTCCTTCGAAAACAGGTCCAAGTGGCTCTTTATGTCTTAAAGGTTGCCGACCCCTGAGTTAGGGGAAATCAGGCACACAGGCAGACGAGCGGTTGGGTACCAGCAGTCCTGGATTGGGAGAGGGATGTCCCAGATTGGAAAGGGTGCAGGCTGGACTGAGGGACACACCCCTTCCCCTCCATGCACAAATTTTGTTCACTGGGCCACTAGTCAAAGCATGATATGCTAATGATATGCCAAGGCTGTTCAACTGCTCTCTATGATGTGCACTGACCATGAGGAGGAGGACAGTCAAACAGTCAAACAGTCAACCAGATGCACTGACCACCAGTGGGAAGATGCTCCAACTGGTAGGTTAGTTTGCTGTTGGGGTCCGGCCAATTGGTACTGAGAGAGATAGCCAAACATACACTGGAGCACTCTCACAGTCCCTCCCTGGCCCAATCCTACACCAGTAGGGTCCATTGGCCTGGCCTGTGCCCTTTCACAATTCAGGACCCCTTGGGGGATGTCAGAGAGCTGGTTTCAGTCCAATCCTGCAGGCCACTTTACTTGGAAGGGCGCCAGATGCAGGGCTCATGGCTGGCGGGTACTGCTGCAGTGACATGAGCCTCCTGATCAGGACTGATTGGGTGCAAGCTCAGGGCAGGCACAGCGGGGCCAGGATGGGCAGAGTGGCAGGCAGGAGCTGCAGGCTTTGGACTGTGGGTTTTGGCCTAATCCCCACAGGCCACCTAGAGGAACCCCACCTGTGCACGAATTTGTGCACCAGACTTCTAGTATGCATATAAGATCTTTGGTTAATCTCTTCTCACCCCCACCCCCTTCCCTCTGAGATTTGTCACTCTGTTTCCTGTTTCAATGCCTCTGATTTTATTTTATTTATCAGTTTATTTTGTTCATGCAACTTGCTTTAGTTCAGTTTGATTTTTAGATTCAATTGTTGATAGATATGTATTTATTGCCATTTTATTGTTCATCATCATCTCATCCTCCCCTTTTCCTCCCCCTCTTTCTCCTCCTCCTCCTTTTTATTCAGGAATACCCTTCAACATTTCATGTAATACTGATTTGATATTGATGAATTCCTTTAGCTTTTTCTTATCTGGGAAGCTCTTTATCTGACTTTCAATTCTAAATGGAAGCTTTGCTGGATAGAGTAATCTTGGTTGTAGGTTCTTGCTACTCATCACTTTGAGTATTTCTTGCCATTCACTTCTTGCCTGCATATTTTCTGTTGAGAAATCAACTGACAGTTGTATGGGCACTCCTTTGTAGTTAACTAACTGCTTTTTTCTTGCAGCTTTTAAGATTCTCTCTTTGTCTTTAGCCCTTGGCATTTTAATTATGATGCGTCTTGGAGTGAGCCTCTTTGGGTTCTTTTTGTTTGGGACTCGCCTTGCTTCCTGAACTTGTAAGTCTATTTCCTTTACCAGGTAGGGGAAGTTTTCTGTCATTATTTATTCAAATAGGTTTTCAACATCTTGCTCTCTCTCTTCTCCTTCTGGGACCCCCATGATGTGATTTGGTATGCTTGAAGTTGTCCCAGAGGCTCCTTACACTATCTTCATATTTTTGTATTCTTTTTTCGTTTTGCTATTCTGATTGGGTGTTTCTTGCTTCCTCATATTCCAAATCGTTGATATGATTCTCAGAATTCTCTACCCTACTATTGAATCCCTATAAAATATTCTCTATTTCAGTTAGTGTATGCTTAATTTCTGACTGGTTGTTTTTCATGTCTTGATATTCTCACTAAGATCTTTGGATGTCTTACTACATCCCTTGATGTTTTCATTAATTCCCTTGAAACTCTCATTAAGTCCCCTGGAATCTCTCATTACATCTTTGAGTAACCTTATAACCATTGTTTTGAACTCTGTATCCAGTAATTTGCTTGCTTCCATTTATTTCTTTGTGACGTTTCTTTGTCTCTGAATTTTAGCTGCTTCCCTGAGTTTCTATGTATTAGGTAGAGCTCTTATGTCTCCTGGTATTGGTAGAGTGACCTTGTGTATTATGTGTCATGTAGGGCCTACATGTGTCATCTAGGTGCACCCCTGTGTGAGCTGTGTGCAGTCTTGTTGTAGTTGAGCTTTGATTGATGTTGGTATCATTAAGAGTAATTGACCCCCAGGCCAATTGGCTGTGAGGATCAGCTTTGTCTACAATGGGAGAGCTGCTGTGGAATAGGACTTGCTTCAGTGGGGTTTTGGTGCTCTCTAAGTCTGCTCCTTTAGTGTGTCACTTGTGGATGCATAGAGTTGTGATCTGGTATTCTGAATTTTCCCACTGGTTCTGAGGCCAAGAGGTGCAAAGTCAGTCACTGCCTAGGGCAACTTGGTAGGAGCTACAGAGCGTTCTGCAGACAGCTGACATTTTCTACTTGTATTGGGCTAGGAAGTGCCCAGGTGAAGTCCCGCTGTGAAGCAAAGAAGTCTGATGTTTAGTGCCAAGTCTTGGGCCTTTTATTGATAGGTTTGGGGTATGCTGACTCTAGTTGCTGCTAGATTTTAGGATAGTCTGAAGCTGAGGCAGGACAGACCATTCATATGGAAAAGCTGCTGCAAATGGCTTGGGTGGGTCTTGAAAAAAGATGGATAGGGTCTCAGAAAACCCCCTGGGCAGAGCAAACAGTGTGGGCCATGCTAATGGAAACTCAGTTATGACTGCCAGTCAGCTCTGTAATGGTGGAGGTCCCAGCACATGAAAAATGACTCTTGTGAGCACCCCTGTCTAGGAGAAAGCTTCCCCTGAGTTCCTGCCCCGATGCCAGTTCCTCCCCAAATGTCTCTAAAATCCCCCAAAGCTGCCACCCAGGGCTGCAGCTCAGAGAAAGTGATACTGTATAAGTTTGTGGGCCAGCCCTTTAAGAAAAATACCTGCGACTACTACAGCCTCTGTCACTCAGCCACAATCCCCAGTGGTTTTTACAGCCCAAGGTTACAGGGACTTCTCTTCCCAGCTCTGGAGCCCTGGGCTGAGGTCTTGTGTGTGGCTGAGACCCCCTGCTTCTCACAGGAGGCCTCGGAGTTTAGTAGAATGGCCTGTGCATCAGGTGTCATATAGGGCCCAGTAGCCCACTTTCCCCAGCCACTTGGTCTGGGCACTCTAGGTGCACCCCTGTGTGGGCTATGTGCACAGTCCCTCCTGATTAAAAAAAATGCCACACATGGGTGCCGGTCCAGCCCATTCTGCACCTCCACCAATCCTACCAGACTCAGTGTGCTTTCTTCTTTACTTCTCTAGCTGTAGGACTTCCATTCAGTCAGACTTAAAGCGGTCCTAAATTATGTTGTTCTATATTTTAGTTGTAAGTTTGATGTAGTTGTGTTTATCTATGTTGCCATCTTGGTTCTCCAGAAACACTGTACTTAAATAATACGTTAGGAAAGATGGGCTTCACAGACAGTTACAGAACAATCCATCTAGCAGCAGCAGAATACACATTCTCCGGGATAGACCATGTGTAGGATCACAGAACAAATCTTAATAAATTTGAGAAGATTGGAATTATACAAGCATCTTTTCTGACCACAATGGTATGAAACTGGAAACTACAAGACCAAAACTGAAAAATTCTTAAGTATGTGAAGAATAAACAACATACTACTGAACAACAAATGGGTCAAAAGAGAAATGAAAAGTATCTTCAGACAACTAAAAATGAAAATACAACCTGAGCTGTAACAAAAGCAGTTCTGAGAAGTAAGTTTATGGAGATAAACATTTACATTGAGGAAAAAAGGAAAATTTCAAATAAATAACTTAACCTTTCTCCAGGAACTAGAAAAAGAATAACAAACTAAACCAAGAGTAGTAGAAGGAAAGAAATAACAAAGATCAGAGCAGAAATAAATGAAATAGAGACCTTTCATTAGTCTTACCAAGAAAAAGGACTCAAATAAGATTAGAAATGAAAAGGACATTATAACTCTTACCACAAATATACAACAAATTGTAAAACTACTATCAGCAATTATTCAAATTGGACAACCTAAAAGAAATGAATAAATTTCTAGAAACATACAACTTATCCAGACTGAATCATGAAGAAATAAAAAGTCGGAACAGAGTATTGCTAATAAGCAGAATGAATCAATAATAATAAAACCTCCCAATGGCCATAGCTGGTCTGTCTCACTGGTTATAGTGGAGGCCTGGAGTCTGTAGGGTCATGGGTTTGATTCTGGTCAAGGGCACTTTAGCTGCAGGCTCAATCTCAAGCCCTGTTCAGGCGTGTATGGGAGGCAACCAATAATAGATTTTTCTCTCTCACATCAATATTTCTTTCTCTTTCCCCTTTCCTTCCATTATCTCTGAAAATCAATGATTAAGAATTAACAAAAAACAAAACAAAACAAAGCAAACAAAAATACCTCCCCCAAAATATGAACCAGATGGTTTCACTGGTGAATCTCTCAAATATTTAAAGAACTAAATGCCTGGTGCATGAAATTTGTGCTCTCGGGGAGGTGGGGAGGTTCCTCAGTCCAGCCTGCACCCTCTCTCAGTCTGGGAGCCATCAGGGAATGTCTGACTGATGGCTTAGGCCCGATCCCCTAAGCTGTCAGTCAGACATTCTTAGAGCTGCTGTGGAGGTGGGAGAGGCTCCCACCACTGCTGCTGCGTTGGCCAGCCATGAGCCAGCTTCTGGTTGAGCGATGCTTTCCCTGTGGCTGAACACTGACCACCAGGGGTTAGCTCCTGTATTAAGCATTTGTCCCTTAGTGGTCTGTGTGTGTCAGAGCAATCAGTCGTTCCACCGTTCAGTTGATTTGCATATTAGCCTTTTAATATATAGGATACCAATCCTTCACAAAGTCCTCCAAGAAATAGAAGAGGAGGGAACACTTCCAAATCTATTTTATATGGTCAGCATTACCCTAATACCAAAACCATACTAGGACACTGCAAGGAAAATAAATTACAAGCTGATATTGCTAATGATAATATATGCAAAAATCATCAGCATAATATTAGTAAACTGGATTCAACAGTACATTAAAAGGATCAGACACCATGAACAAGTGGTATTTATTCCAAGAATGCAAGGATAACTCATGTGTGCAAAGCAGTCATTGTGATGCATCACATTAGCACAATGAAGGACAGACGCAAAAAAAGCATTCAGCAAAATCCAACATCCTTTAAGAATAAATACTCCAGCTGAGACCAGTTTGGCTCAGTAGATAGAGCGTCAGCCTGCGGATTGAAAGGTCCCAGGTTCGATTCCCATCAAAGGCATGTACCTTGGTTGCAGGCACATCCCCAGTAGGGGGTGTGCAAGAGGCAGCTGATTGATGACTCTCTCTCATCGATGTTTCTAACTCTTTAGCTCTCTCCCTTCCTTTCTGTAAAAAAAAAATCAATAAAAAATATATATTTTAAAAGAATAAACATTCCCAGCAAGCAGTATAGAAAGAATGTATCTCAAACAATAAAGCCATATATGGATAAGACCAGTGACTAAACATGGTACTCACTATTGAAAAAGTAAAAACTTTTTTTTTAATGTATTTGATTTTTATTGTTGACAAGTATAATGATCGTTTATCTTGGAAATTTGTGATTCTTTCTATGGAACTACCTTCTTCATTGTAGTCTGTCTCCTCCTCACTCCACTCCTCACCCCATCTCCACAGATGCCTTTCAAAGCTGACGACTTAGTCCTAGTTACTTGTGGTTTCCCACCACAGTGAGCACTTCTGATTTATGTCTGGAGCATAATAAGATTTTGTAACATCACTTACCTCATGGCTTGTGGCCGTTTGCTTCTATAGCCATATTTCCTTCTTGACACTTGGAAAGCAAGGGTAACTTATGCTTATCTGTGTACAAAGTGCTTTGCTTAAGATAAGAATTTAAATAACTATCTTATGAATGAATAAAGGAGTGATTAAATGAATCAATGTATTACTCATGTCAATTGTAAAGTACAATGTTATGCTCTAAACCAAGAGTGGGGAACCTCTTTCCTGCCCAGGGCCATTTGGATATTTATAGCATCATTTGCTGGCCATCCAAAATTACAAACTTAAAAATTAACTTGCTCTATTTGGTCAAACACTTAATTTACTCACCCTTAATGCCTTGGCAGGGCCAGACCAAATGATTTGTGAGCCTCATACAGCCTGCAGGACGGTGTGTGTGTGTGTGTGTGTGTGTGTGTGTGTGTGTGTCCCCTCACCACCACCCCCCCCCCCCCCCCCGCAGAGGAATCGCCCCGACAGTAAGTGTGTTGGGTATTGAAAAATTTAAAAATCGCTGTGGGCTTGCCGGGACCGGTTTGGCTCAATGGATAGAGCGTCGGCTTGGGGACTGAAGGGTCCCGGGTTCGATTCCGGTCAAGGGCATGTACCTTGGTTGCGGGCATATCCCCAGTAGGGGGTGTGCAAGAGGCAGCTGATCGATGACTCTCTCTCATCGATGTTTCTAACTCTCTATCTCTCTCCCTTCCTCTCTGTACAAAATCAATAAAAATATATATTTTTTTTTTTAAAAAATCGCTGTGGGCTGGACAGTCAACAGTTGCCTGAGGCAGGTGGGCATAGGCATGAGCATGGAGCATAATGTAGACAGGATTTGGATGTGGACGAAGAAGAGCTGAGAGCTCTCCAGGAAGAGCAGACCACCTGGGAAAGAGACACGTGCCAAGGGATGTGCTTGATTGGGTGTTTGTAAGGACTCCCAAGAGGATTTAGTAGAATGTGAACTTGGAAAGGCACGTGGGGGCCAGGCAGGTGAAATAGCTGTGGGAGTAGCTGGGTTAGTGCAGGAGGGACTGGAGATGGAAAAACAGGTTAAGGGTATTGTAGGAGAGAGGGAGGGGTGAGGGAAGGAGAGCAGGGAGAGAGAACAGTGGACAGGAGGAAACACCACGGGCCCTCAGCAATGGAACAGATAGGATGGCTGAGGGAGGGGAAGATGCAGGGCAGTTCTGAACTGATTGTATTGGGGCAACGGGTGCTACTGACTGAAACTGGGGAAAAGAGAATAGGTAACACTAAGTCATGGAAGGACCTTCGGGGAGGGAGGGGCTTTCTCTTTAGCAGCCATAAATAGGAGTTGTCTGCAGAGATCTGATAGTTGAGAATTAATTCTGCAATGGAGAAAGTGGATTGAGGAGTAAATCCAAAGGGTGAGGTTTGGGGAACACTGGCAGCTAGGGTTGTAGAGGAGATGGAATGGAGTTGGAGGAGGGGGAGTTGATAAGAATGAAAACCAGAATAGTGTCGTATCATGCATGTCAAAGGGCTGCCATCATAAGGGCCTCAGAGGGCTTCAGAGTCCTGGGAACCTTTGGTTTGTAAGGAAGAGCTTGGGTCTCGGAGGGAATGCAAAGCTGGTGGAGGTTCAGGGTGAGAAGATGCGGGGGAGTGGGGGTTGTGGGTATAACCACACAAGTTACTAAGTGTTTTCTTCGCTGAGAGTGAAGGTGATGGGAGGGAGAAAATAGGAAGGAGCCAGAAGAATAGTAATTTTTTTTCCTAATTAAAGTATGTTTCTAAAAATCAAGGTATAATTTATATGCAATAAATTGCAAACATTTTGAAGTGTACAGTTTGATGTTTTACCATGCACATTCCCATGATACCATCACCACAATCAAGACAATGCTTTTTTTTTTTTTTTTTTTTTTTTTTTTTTTTGTCAGCCAAAAAAGATTCCCGGTGCCATTTTGTGATTCCTCACTCCTGCTCCTTCCTGCCCTGCCCCAGTCTACCCCAGCCCACCACTGTCATAATGGAATAGTTTGCATTTTCTAGAAAACTATAGAAATGAAGTCATGCAGTATGCACTGTGTTCATTTGTTTGGCTTCTTTAATTCCATTTTATCCCTGGGTAGTATTAAGTGTACTTTGGTTATGCATTCAGCTATCAGTGGTTTTTCCAGTCTTAGACTATTACAGATCAAGTCATTATGAACACTTTTGTACCAGTTTTTGTATAGACATTCACTTGCTTTCCTTTTGGATAAATACGTAGGAGTGGAAAGGATGAATCACATGGTTGTTGTTTGTTTCATTTCTCACCATGTTGCACACCAGTGGTTTCATTTCTAACTTTACCCAGTGGCCAGATAAGTTTCTATTGGAAGAGTACAAAAAAAGTTTTACAAATATTATACTTTAAAAAGATATTAGCTGTAAGAACATGTAATAAGTAACTTCAAAATGGGATGGGTGTTTAAGTTTAAGGCGTGCCTTTCACATCAATGTAGAACGCTGTGTAATGTGAAAACACGAGCATGCTCTTGATCCGCCCGCAATATGTTAAGCAACTGCCAGACTCGTCCACTTGGTGGCCCCATTTCTCAGCCCCGCCAGCAGCCTGGGAGCAGGCCCTGCCCCCTGTCCCAGCTGTGCTTGAGTGACAGTCTCATTCTGGGTCTGCTCTCCTGGGGCCACTGGGTGGAGACCCAGGAGGCCCGGTGCTTCAGGCACAAAATTCCTGTTGTTGTACAGCTTTATCGAGATGTGGTTTAGATGCCCCGCATTTCATTCATTCACGTGTACACTTGAGTGTTTCTAACGCGTTCCAGCTATGCATCCCTCACTGCAATCCACTTCAGAATGTGTTCACCGCCCCCAAAGAAAGACTGCACGCACTCGCAGCCACCCTGCGTTTCTCCTGCTTCAGCCCCTGCGGCCACCACCCTACATTGTCCCCTGCCCCCCGACACTCCCTCTCCCCACCCACCAGCAGGCAGCCACGTTCTGCTTCCTGCAGCTGGGGATCTGCCTGCTCTGATGGTCATATAAATGGGGTAATCCCCGCGTAGCGTCTGTGGCTGACCTTTTCGGTCAGCACAGTGTTTTCAAGGTGTACCCATGTGGTCACATGCATCAGGACTTCACCATCCTTCAGGATGTGCACTTGTGTCTGTCTGATCACCTGCGGGCTTTGGGCAATTATGAATAATGCTGCTGTGGACATTGTGTCCAAGTCTCTGTACGGAGATGTTCAGTTGGGTTACTTCTACCAAGACAGTGAATGACACTGCAGTTACAGAGTGCTTATCATGCTCCAGGCGCTACGCTGAGCACTGCACACGCACTATCCGAGTGAGCTTCACCGTAGCCCAAGGAATAGCCTCTGTCCCCATTTTACAAACAAGGAAAAGGAGGCCTCATAGCTAATTCGGAGCGGAGCTGGGATTTGAACCCAGGAGCCTGTGGCACTGAACTTGGCTTTAGCACACTTACAAAGCTGGGCAGCTATTGGTACCCCAGCACTTCATTAAGCCGACGCCCTTCACATGCTGAAGTAACGGATTACATTCGCACAGCATCCAAGTCCCTGTGTTACCTTTCTGAAACCTCACATTGACCTGTGAGTGTCTCACTCTTCCTAGTGCCCACCGAGGGGAAGTTCAGACCAACAACTCACTGCCTGGTGATGAGGCTCATGTAGTGGGAGCCTGGGGCCAGTGCCCAGCAAGTCCCCGCTGCTCCTGCAGCGGCTCTCACTGCCTGCCCTCAGGGGAGCCTCACATGTGCCAGAACACCCTTTGGGAGCCCAGTTCCTGCCTCCCTTCCTCCGCACACATGTGCTGTATGCACAGACACATATGCAAGGCAGACCCAGTGCCTGCCACATTTCTAGGCTCCTGAGGTGGGTCACGTGGAATTCAGTCCTGTGGTGGCCTCAGACCACAGCCCATAGGACGTAGAGGCTGGGTGGATGGCGATGCGGGAGCCCCCTGGTGGTAGGAGCAATGGGAGCCCGGAGGAGGAGGAGTAACTATGGGGTACCAACTGTCTGCCTATGGTTGCCTGCCCACAGCTGCTATCTTGGATGACCCCATGGAGTGCAGCAGAGGGGAGCGGCTCTCCATCACCCTGGCCAAGAACCGCATCAACCGTGCTCCCGAGAGACTGGGCAAAGCCAAGGTCGAAGTGGACATCTTTGAGCTTCTCAGAGACAGCGAGTATGAGACTGCGGAAACCAGTACGTAGAACGGGCAGGCTGCCCTCTGCTTTGCTTGCTGGAGGAGTGGAGGAGTTTCCCCCATTGCCAGGCCTGTGGTGGAGACATTTCCCAGGGAGGGAGAGAGACACGTTCCAGGAGGCCCTACACTAGGTTCCCAGGCTTTGTTTGAGTCATGGGTGGAGTCGAACTAAGACAAGATACTCCTTCATTCATTCATTCATTCACCCATTCATTAATTTCTTCATATTTTGATTCATTTATCCTCCTGGACATTGTGTACACAAATCACTGAATGAAATGTGGTGTGGGGTTCAGATGAGAAAGGTACAGCTGCCCAAGGATAGCCTGGTCACTGCGTGCCTGACTGCCCGTCTTGCTTTCTTATGCTGAGGGTACTGCTGTGGGCAGAAATTGGGATGTAGATGGAGTTTGGTTTTTATTCTGTGGGTAACCTTGGACAAGGCACTTATCCTATTTAGCTTCCGTTTCTTCATGTGTAAAATGGGAAGGCTAGGATCTACTCTGCAAATTGTGAGATTCAAACAACTTAAATCCTTTGTGAATTGCAATGCTTTCAAACATACACAGTAGGTCACTCAAGTCATACATACAGAACCCCTACTGTGTGCTGGCCACTGCTTTAAATTCTCCCAACAACCCAAGAGTTACGTGTTATTATCCCCATTTTAAAAAAGGAACTGAGGCTGAAAGGCATTGGATAACTTTCTCAACCACAAAGATAGTCAATGACTGAGCGAAGCCAGACCCTGCACTCACAGCGTTAACCTGCGAGCTCACCCCTGCCCCAGTGTCCTCCACCTATTGCTGGGATTGCCCTGATGACCTTACAGGATGAGCTTCCCATGAGAGGGCTAGGAGCTTGGAGCTCAGCTGGAAAGGAGCAGCTCCAGGCAGAGGGAAGCTCTGAACCCGAGAGGTGAGAGCATCTATTTCCTCAGCCGTTAGAGTCCCCATCTCCACCTTTTCCCGCCCAATTCCACCTCTCACAGTGCTCATGGCAAAATAAGCAAAACAAAACAGAAGAACAGCTCGCTCAAGGAAACCCACCAGACGCACCCCTATCCCACGGGCCATCCAGGCCCATCAGACGCGTCCCTGTCCCATACGGCCATCCAGGCCCAATGACGTGTCCCTGTCCCACGGGCCACCCAGGCCCAACAACTCTATGTGTGTTCATTCAGGAAACAGTTAGGAGGCACGTCCTCCATGTCAGACAGGACACAGGACCTCATGCTTGGAGAACAGGCAGACAGGCAGCAGGCACAGTCCTCCTTCGGCGGCGGGCGGCCCCGTGCGGGCATCCGTGCCAGCTGCTCTCAGTGCCTGGTTTGGATTCTCCAGGGAGAGGGGTGGGTTGGTTCAGCTCGTCTAAGTGACTGGTTGCTCAGCTCCCAGGTGTGGGCCCGATGGCCTCATAACGCCCCTTGTAGAAAGTGCCCCTCCACCCCAACATGAGGCAGGTGCTCACCTGCAGAAGACGAGCCCAGCAGCCCGTGACACGGTTCTTCGGACAGGGCCTGGGCAGGCACCTGGCCATCAGCTGTCCAGTGCCTGTCCCTGTGCCTGAACCAGGCGGGGGCTGGGCAGGAACCCACAGGATCCTGGTTGTCATAGAGTTAACGCCCAGCAGGGGAAAGGAATATTTAATGTTCTCGGGCTCTTCCCAGCAAAGCCAGAGATGTCAGCAGTCCTGGCCCTAGATCCACCCCCACCCTCATCTAGGCTGCAGTGTTCTCGGTGCCAGCCAGCAGGTCTCAGACAAGAGTTTGATGTGAAAGACCAGCTCCTCTATCTTTCCTTTATTCCCCTTAATCCTCACCTGAGGATATTTTCCCATAGATTTTTAGGGAGAATGGGAGAGAGAGGGAGAGACAGAGAGAAATATCAGATAAATAGAGAAACACATTGATGGGTTGCCTCCTGCATGAGCCCTGACCAGGGAGGAGCCTGCAACCAAGATTCACACCCTTGACTGGAATCAAACCTGGGACCCTTCGGTTCGCAGGCCAGCGCTCTACCCACTGATCCACCCAGCAAGGCTCCCTGCCTTTGGTTCTGCGGGCGTTCCTGGCAGCGCTGGAGCGCCGGCCGCCCTTTCCTGATGGGCCGGCACATGGACACTGAAGCGGCTCCCAGGGGGACAAAGGAGACTGACGCCTTCATTCCCCACCAGACTCGGGCTTCTTCCCACATCCTCTTTGGGCACCAGCTACCTCATCGGCACGTGGCCCTTGGCTCAGCTGTACCTCTCATTGCCATGGGGGTATGAGCAGCATTTGCTGGAAAAGAGGATTCTTTCTTTTCACCTCATAGGCCTTTCGCCTGCAGCAGAGCTGCTCCCCAAATGACCGATGGCTCTGAGGACGTTTCCAGCCAGCTCTTTCCTCTCAAGCAAGGGGTCAGGGCTGAGGGGCTGGTGCCATGAGCAGAAGCTGGGGGCAGGGAGGGGCTTTCTGCCTTGCTGTGGCTGGAGGGAGACAGATGCCTGGAGGAAGGAGGAGCTAGAGCTCTGTGATCCCTGCTTTGAGGAGACTGTGGCATGAAGTGGGGGCATGGGTCTTAGAATCAGGCTGCGCTGGTTAAATCCTGGCTCAGCTATTGGCTAGCTGTGTGCCTGGAGATGGCTTAGTCACCTCCTAGGTCACCAGGTGCGTGAGCGGATATGGTGCCGGTGAGGGCACAGCACCACACACAGTAGCTGCTCACTCAGTAAGAGCAGCTGTAGATCTGCTGTTGGCTTTGTTCTCTTCCCTCACCCAGAACAGGCTCCCTCCCCACCCCCTGACACACACACACACACACACACACACACACACACACACACACACACACACTATCTCTCCTCTTCTCTTTCAGAGGCCAGCCCTCCCTGCCAGCAGCAGCCTGTATTTCCAAGACTCCTCTCAGTGTGCCTCCTGGGCTTCCCTTGTGATAGCTCTTCCCCTCTTCCCAGTTTTTTGGGCTTCATACATCTGACAGCTTTGAGCCCTGCAAAGCCAGCTCCTGCCCACCCTTGGGGGTTGTGTCTCCTGAGGCTGGTGCCCAGGGCTGATATACATTAACTTAAAAGGATTGTCATGGCTCTGAGGCCCTGACAACATCCCCAACCTTACGCCTGCCACCCTGTGATGGGGACTCTGCTTCAGGAGGAGAGAGAGATCCTGATGATGACATTCTTGGTACTGGAAAGTAACCCTAAAACATACATTGCGCCTTCTCTTAGCCAGAGATGAACTCCAAAAGGCCCTGCACGAACCACTGCAGTGATCCTTGCCAGGGAGGCAGTGCTGCCAAGGCACAGAGGCAGCTTCAGAATCAAAGGTGATGACATGTAATGAGATAGAATACTCTGGAGTCTAGACTTTACCTCACGTGATGGTTGAAAGCAAGGATGCACGATAGGCAGTCTCACATGGGGCATCTATATTAAGAGAGAAATATGGTAATTGACTGTCACTCTGTAATGCCCACAGCCAATCAGGAGGAATATGCAAATTAGTGGGACAAAAATGGTGGTGGCCACAGAGCCAGCCGGACTGGGCAGGAGGCTTGGGTCATCCCTGGTGTCTGAGGAGGCCAAGCTTCTTGCCTGCCTGGGCCAGCCGCCAAAGGATGGGCTTGTGGACAGCAGCCATGGAGCAGGCTTGAGCTACCCAAGCTTCCTTCCTGCCCTGACCGGTCACTGAAGGAGGGGCCTGTGGATGGCAGCCACAGAGCCGGCCTGAGCACATGGGAGGCTTGGGTCACCTGGGCCGGCAACCAAGGGAGGGGTCTTCAAATGGCCCTCAGCCCCTTACCCAGGCTGGCCACACCCCTATGGAGTGAGGGTCCCCACTGGAGGGTGTGGCCAGCCTGCAAACAGTCATCAGCCTCTTACCCAGGTTGGCCATGTCTCCCCCTCCTCCCCCAGCAGAGACCCTTATCTCATAGGTTGTGGCTGGCCTGCAAACTTCCCTAGCCCCTCACCCAGGTCAGCACCATCCCCAGTGGGACCCCCAATCCAATGGGTGCGTGGCCAGCCTGCAATCCACCACAGGCCACTTGCCCAGGCCACCCTGCCCACCTAGAGAACCCCCACCCTGATTTGGGACACCCTTCACACCTTCCAGAGAAAACCATCCAGCCCCAAACTGTACACCAGGCCTCTATTTATAATAAAAGGGTAATATGCTAATTAGACTGGGAGACCTTCCAGGAGATCTTCCAGATGTTCTTCTGGACAAAGCCATGATGGCGGGGATGAAGTAGAGGCAGTTAGGGGCAAAGACGGGAGGGTAGTTGTGGGTGATCAGGCTAGTAAGGGGGCCAGTTGTGGGTGAGCAGGTCATCAGTGGGGGCCAGTTGGGGATGACCAGGCCAGCAGGGGGTGAAAGTTGGGGGAGAGCAGCCAGTGGGGGGGCAGTTGGGGGTGAGCAGGCCAGCAGACAGAGTGGTTAAAGGCAATCAGGTAGGCAGGCAGGTGAGCAGTTATGAGCCAGCAGTTTTGGTTTGCAAGAGGGATGTCCGACTGCAGGTTTAGGCCCAATCCCTCTGATCCCTAGGATTGGGATTGGGCCTAAACCAGCAGTTGGACATCCCCCTAGGGGTCTCAAATTGAAGAGGGTGCAGGCTGGACTGAGGGGACAGCCCTGCACACACACTCCGTGCATGAATTCTGTGCACTAGGCCACTAATTACTTAATAACAAGCCTGGACACTGAGGAGACATGGCAGAAAGTCACTCTCATTTCTGTCTGGTCCACATGAAAGACCACATAAACTAGCATTGAGTGGGTTAATTGGGAGTGAGGGTCCTTCATAACACTTCCCCGAACCCACATCTGATTCCTCCCCTCTGTCCCTGTGCCATCATTGCCTCAGGCTTCTCCCTCCCCCTCCACAGCCCACAGATCTGAATTAGTTAAGACTATCAGGTCCTCAGCCTGGTCCTCTCTCCGTCTCTCCATATCTCATCTCCACCTCAGCTTCCTTCCTCCGTCCCCTAGAGCAGTGTCCCTCTGGGGCCACTGGACAAGGCTCCCACACCCTTTCTCTCACAGGGCTGGGCTCTGTGAGGCAGACATGCTATCTGCCATCCACACTGTCTCCCTGGAAACCCCGAGGACGCTGGCTGTCCAGGCCGGGCCAGGAGTGGCGCAGGCAGGTCATGTTTGTTTGCATGGCTGCTCCTTTCGTACAGGCCCCCAGGCTTCCTGCAGGCTCCATGGCCATGACCTCAGGTGATACTGACGGACCTGCCTCTGGTGAGGCCTAGTGTCCTCCTATCGCTCACAGACTGCATCAGTCGGCAGGAGAGAGCAGAGGAGGAGCAGGAGGGCACGCTCCACAGACGTTCCTTGCTCCCATTCCAAGGCACCAGGTGCATAAGACAGACTTCGAAGGCACTGAATGGTGGTGCTCAGACATCACCTGGTTCAGCTCCTCATTTCCAGGTGGGGAAGTGGAAACGGGATCTTCCCAGGTGTCTCCTTGGAAGCACCTCTGCCCTGTAAAGGGAGCTGCCGTGCAGGGTGTGCTGGGACCAGGCTGAAGGCTTTGATAACATGCTGTTGACGGCAGGATGTTCGGGCGGGACAGCAGAGACCTGCAGTGCCACCTTCACATGCCCTGCTGGGCTCAGAGGCCGCAAGGCCCAACCATCCAGCGCCTCATCCTCCTCCTGTAGGCTGGGCACCGGAAGGGTGCATTGGCATTGATTGAGGCCACTGCACTTGCACAACAACACATACAACACACAGGAGAGAACTTGCATTTCCCCCTTCCTCCTCCCCCTCTCCCCCGAAACCACCACCTCTTCCAATCATCCCCATCACAGGCCCAGCAATCTCGGGGCTAATGGACTCCTCCTCAGAAATTCCTGAGTCCTTCTTGTCACCCTTCCCCCCTGAGCTGCCTGCACTCAAGGCAGACACTGTTAGGCAGCAGAGGGAGCCACCATTGGGGCGCCTAGCTCGCCCTCCCTGGGCCTCTGCGTCCCGCAGCCCCTGCCCTCCATGTAAAGACTCGGAAGAAAGTGAGTGTCCCTGAGTCCCTCCAGTCCAGCCAGGTTTCTAAGGGCCTTGGAAGCAAGGCCAGTGACACCTGGAAGGAAGCCCCTCCCTACAACACCCCATAGGTCTCCATCCCCGCAGCTGCTGAGCCAGGTGATGTCTGAGTGCCACAATTCAGTGCCTTCTGACATCCCTCTGCCCATGTCACTCGCGTTTCGTGTTTCTGGTTTCCTCCCTGTGCCCCTCTCCCTTACCCGCCCCCTGGCTCAGAGCCCTCACAGGGAGGGATGGCAGGGCCTGTGGCACTGGAACTGGCCCAGGATCCTTCCTAAAAGGCTTGTTTCTCCTGAGCAAGGGCCTCCCCCCCGGAATGAGGGGGAATTCCTGGTCCCAGCAGGCTGCAAGGGCTGCCGAGGAGGCGCTCACTGCTCAGGGGGCTCATTGGTCACATCCCTCAGGCAAGCAGCACCTGATGAGCGGTGGCCCCTGCCCCGAGCTCCCACTCCAGTGAGGGAGACGGGTTTAGACACAATGGCAGGCACAGGCCACCAAAGCCTGAGGCTGGATGTTGGAATCCAGATGTTTCTACATGTTGGGAAGATCATGTGGTGCCTATGCCATACATTACATGACATCTCCAGGGGGCTTGGGCAGAATCTCATACTCAAACAAATGCATCCTAACATTCAATATAATATTACATCCATCCTATATAATAAAGAAGTAATATGCAAATTGAACATCACTTCAACACACAAGATGGCCACCCCCATGTGGTCAAAGATGGCCACCACAAGATGGTGGGGAGGGCAGTTGGTGTGACCAGACCAGCAGGGGAGCAGTTAGGCATTGATCAGGCTGGCAGAGGAGTGGCTAGGAGGTGATCAGGCAGCCAGGCAGGTGAGCAGTTGGTAGCCAGACTAGAGAGAGTGCAGGCTGGACCCCTGTGCATGAATTTTGTGCACGGGGTCTCTAGTATATTATAAATGGTTTCACATTTGGATTTTGCCAACAAATAAGTTTAATGAAAATCATCCAGTTTCAGATTTCTTAAAAAATATTTATTGTTAAAAGTATTTTATATGTCCTCTTTATCCCCCCATTCCTACAACTGCACCCTCCCCACTGCAGGCCCTCACCATCCCCTTGTCTGTGTTCATGGGCCATGCATGTACACTAGGTCTTTGTTTGATTACCTCCCACTCACCCTCCCCTGCCTTCCCTAGGCGATTCCACACTGTGTTCCATGATTTCATGTCTCAGGATCCACTCCGTTCATCACTTTATTTTGTTACTTGGATTCCACATACGAGAGTGTTCATGTGATACTTGTCTTTCTCTGACTGACTTATTTCACTTAGCATGAAACTCTCCAGGTCCCTCCATGCTGTCTCAGAGGGTAAGAGATCCTTCTTTTTGATGCAAATGTCCCACAGCTTTTTATTCACTCATCTACTATGGGCACTTGGGCTGTTTCCAGATCTTAGCTATGGTAAATTGTGATACTATGAACATAGGGGGGCATACATTCTTTTGTATCCGTTTCTGAGTCTTTTGGGTTTGGGGAGTGGGAATAGGGGACTGTGGCCTTCTATAAGAATTTGTTTTTAGGAGAAAATTCTCTGTGATAATGAACTAGCAAAGGGCAAGAACTGGCCAGGAACTAGGAGAACAGGGAGCTGCTCCAGCAGGCTACTCTCTACAGGGCAGTACTGTGCTTCAAGAGGAGGGAGGGAGAGAGGGAGGGAGAGAGGGAGAAAGGAAGGGAGAGAAGTAGGGAGGGAGAGAGGAAAGGATGGAAGGAGGGAGGAAAAGAGGAAGGAAGAGAGGGAAGAAGGGAGGGAGGGAGGAAGGTCACCAGCTGGGCATGTCTGAAGAGCAGGAGGGTCGGTGGGAGTCACAGGCCCAGCAATCTCGGGGCTAATGGACTCCTCCTCAGAAAAGAGTTTTCAATAAGTAAACTAAAATAGATAGGATGATCAAGGAAGCGGTAATGCAGTTACATTATGTTAACAGTGCAATATTAATATATGTGCTTCTCTATTAGCACACTGATTAGCCAAACCTCGTAGCAGGACACCTGTAGTGTCACTTGGAATTAATTATGAATTTAAATCATATCTCAGGCTGTCTGCAGCACTGTATGTGGTGTGAAAACTGTGATGTCTGCCGGCGACAGACACTATTGCTAGACTGTGGTTGCTAAGAGGAGACTGAACTTCAGTTAGGCGCCAGAGAAACAGTCCAGTCCTCACCCACATGCTCACAGGCCACTGTTCCTCACCCCATCTCCAGCAGCAGGTTAGAACCTGGTGTGGGCAGAAAGAAGCACCGCCACAGGCTCCGGTGACAGGACGGTGCGTTCTGGGTGCACAGGAACCAAAGGCAGAGGCACGATGGAGGGAGGCTGAGGCAAGGTGGCATCCATTAGCGTTTACTGGCTCATCAAAAGAAAGCATTTATAGCCTAAACCGGTTTGGCTCAGTGGTGGAGCGTCGGTCTGTGGACTGAAAGGTCCCAGGTTAGATTCCAGTCAAGGGCATGTGTGGTGGTTGTGGGCACATCCCCGTTGGGGGGTGGGGGGGTGTGCAGGAGGCAGCTAGTCGATGTTTCTCTCTCATCGACGTTTCTAGCTCTCTATCTCTCTCCCTTTCTCTTTGTAAAAAATCAATTAAAAAAAAAAGACAAAGAAAGCATTTATAACACCATTTTGTTTTTTATAATGACGTGATCTGAAAAGAACACGTGCTCATTATAGAAAGTGGAGAAAACGGGGAAGAAGCTTGTGTCCCGGGCCATATCCCAGTGATCACCACTGCCTGGGCCTAAACCGGCAGTCAGACATCCCCTGAGGGGTCTCAGATTGGGGAGGGTGCAGGCCAGGCTGAAGGACACGAATTTTGTGCACCAGGCCACTAGTATGGCAAATATGATGTGTTGGACATAATAAGAAGACCAGGGTAGCATGTCTGCACCACTCTAAGAACACTGCATGTACTGACTCATTTACTCCCACAAGCCCGGGTGGGGGGAAAGGGGGTGCTAGCCTTTCAGCTCCTGAGCTGAGGAAGCAGGCCCAGAAAGGTAGTGACTTCTCCAGGCCTCACAGCAGTGACAGCCCAGACTTGTCCAGACGGTCTGGCCTCTGAGTCCATGCTCTTAATGGCCGTGCGTCCGTCCTGCTTCTCTGTGTGGACAGACCTCTGCTGACATCCAGCAGGTGTTGGAACTTGACATTGTAACCAGGACGTCGGTCAGAGTGCAACCCACCTGGACAGAGATGTGAGTGGAGGCAGCAGGCCGGGGTGAGATGATCCAGGCAGTGAGACTAGATAGCCTCTGACCCAAGCAAGTGGCAGACGGGAGAGGAACCGGAATGAACATGAAAACAGGCGGTCGGAGCAGTGGGTGGGAATGAGGATCTGAAGGTGTCTGGGACCCAGAGGTCACGGTGACCTCGGAGAAGTAGACCCGGCAGGCCGAGGTGGGATGGGGACCGCACCTGTAGGGCGTGCAGAGATGGGTGAAGTGGCTGCAGGAGCAGGCAGCAATGAGGTGCTTGTGAGGGTGCAGAGAGGGCACTGGAGGGCTTCACAGACACACATTCCAGTGCTGGCTGACACTCTAAGGCAGGGACTGTAGGGGAGTCAGAGCCTCGCCAGGATCCATTTCTCATGGGGAGATCAGGAATAAGACCCGCCAGCAGCTGCTTCGGGCTTTGAGGTGATGAGCGCGGACCATCTAGCAGGCTGAGGTCACATGAGAAACTGCTTGAACTGCAGCACATTCCTCAAAGCTGCATCCAGTCATGCCATGGGTCCCGCAGGCTGATGGCCTGTGCTGGTGCAGGACCCCTACCTGAGCTGCAGGTCTCCTGTCATCTGGTGGATTGCAGTGCTGGGCGTGAACCCTGGGGCTCCCCCGCCCCACCTGCACCCCGTCCGAGGCATCCGCTGGCTGTGTGGCCGTAATGAGGTGCTGCCCTAAGAGGAAGAGACCAGGGTGCAGGTGTGGCTTTGCAGCTGACGCCACAAGGACACCCTGGCTGCTGCCTCCACCCTCGGTCACGGCTGGGAAGTTGCTCCATCTGACTGTGGTGCAAGATGGAGGGAATAGTGCGGGATCAAGCTCTGTGTTTAGGAGAAGGTGTGGGACGGGCCTCGGTGGCTGCTGGGGTCTGACATCACAGTGTGTGCCCTGAGAATTTGCCATGTGTGCTCCTTCTGTTTCCCCTTATCTCCTGTCCTTCCTTTCTTGAGCTATCACAGAGTCAAGTCATAGATTCTCTCCTCCTTTTCTGACTGCATGTCCCACCCATGCATGCGCTCATTCAGGAACATGCAATGGCACCTGTTCCTGCTAGGAAACAGCACAGAGACACCCGGGACTGGAACATGGGGATCTTGGTTATAAGGCTCTTGCCTGCCCCTAGGCGTTTGACTCTGATGAGAGGAGACAGCCCTCTAAACACTCACTGCCAGCCTGTGTCCTCTGGCTGCCAGCAGAGGATTTATACACCCTGTCGCCAACACCTGGGCCATTTGCTCACTTAATACCACCATAAATGGCAGTCAGGCAGCCCCAGAGCCAGCGGTCCTGGGGAAGGCCCAGCAGTGGGAGATGGGGGCAGGTGGGTGGGCAGCAGGTGGAAAGCCAGGGGCAGTGAGAAGTGGGAGGTGAGGAGACAAGCCCACAGCCGCTAGCCACACCCTGATGAGTTTCTTTTCCTTGTTTCTTCCCGCCCCTGCTCCCCCGCTCTGTGGCCCCAGTGTGTCAGATCCTCCCCAAGGGCGTGGTTGCTGTCCTGGGCCCATCCGCCAGCCCAGCCTCCAGCTCCATCATCAGCAACATCTGTGGGGAGAAGGAGGTGAGTGCTGGGCCACAGCCGTGCCCACAGGTGCCATGGACGCCGAGGCTCCAGCAGCCCGCGGTGCCCGTTTGTGCCACTGATAGCAGGGATGTAATGAGGTCAGGAGTGTTCTTCGCGGGACACACGCTTTTTCCAGATTGTTTGGATGGAGGGGACTCAGAGGGGGTTTCCCAACAGGATTTCAAGGACGCCTTTGGATCTAAGGTCCTTCGGGGAGAGTGGGGCTGGAGGAGGTGGGCAGAGGGGGGCTGGGGATGGTGTGGGGGTGGGGTGGGGGCAGGAAGGCAGAAGTCTGACTCCATGTGACAGATCCTGTTCTGTATTTAGACATTGGGACTCTGGGGAAGAAGGCATTGCTACATTCGATTGATAAAATAAGGTTTGAACACCTGCTCTATACGTTCTCTAGAAAGCGACAATTTTGCTTTCCACCTCATTCACCAAGTCCAGGGGTCGCTGGTCCATCAGCATCGTCCTCTGCAGGTGCCGCCTCTCCCTGGAGTCTCTCCTTCCCAGTGCTGAGCTGTCTCCTGTGGTTCTACTCCATGAGGATGAGGTGCTGAGAGGCTAAGGCACTGTCTCCCTCCTTCACCCCTAGAGGAACACGCTCGCTGTGGATGCAGCAGTCCTGCTATTACTGGAATCTTCCCTAGGCCTTCCCAGAATCAACCACTTGTTTCCCGGCCAGCGTATCCCTGGAGACAGTGGCAAAGGCACCCACGGGCCTCTAGCCAGGCCCTACAGGGTGGGAAGGAGCTGGGGAGGGCGAGACCAGGGGGGCCTGGCGGCTCTGCCTGGGGGTGGGGGAGCTCTGGCTCTTAGAAACAGGACAGGGCCCACTGTGGGGAGGAACTCCTTACCTTGCTGTGCGGGCAGTGGGGTGGCGCAGGCCTCCCTGGGACTCCACCGCTTCTCCTGTGACCAGAAGGCTTAGTGGTCTGCCTGTCTCATGACCACTCTCGAATCGTCACATCGCGAACAGCCTGCAGGTCTTGCTGCTCGGGGTCTGCTCTTCCAGGGCCAAGAGCTGCTCTGCAGACCAGCCCCTGGCCTTCCTGCCCCAGGCCGAGCCCAGGGACCCACCCCGCCTCATCCCCTCAGCTTCCTGAACGAGGACTCAGCCAGCCCAGGCCTCGGCCAGGCTTCTGCCCCCTGCAGCACCCCAGCATCTCAGTCCCAGGCCCAGGACATGGGCCGGAGGGCAGTTTCCATCTTCCTGCTGGCTCTGAGGACAGCTCAGGTCCCTGCTGGGATCCTCCCCATTGAGCTTGCCCAATGGCAGCTCCTCCTGTTCTCACTCTGTTCTTCCTTTTCTTCTCTGCCCTCCTCTCTCCTTCCACTCATCCTCATTTCCTCGCTGTCCCACACTGACCTTCCCTGACCCCTTCAGAATGGCTTCTTCCTGGGCCTCATTGAACGTTTATCTCAGCTCCTCACACCCTGTGACCTGCTCTCCCGTCCGATCACACGTCGCTTTTACTATTCTATGAGGCTGAACTGCCTCACCCTGAGCTCCCTCGCTCCAGGGAAGGAAATGGCGTTCGCATCAAGGAGCTCATTTCTTTGAGGGCCGCTGACACCGGGCCCTGACCACTGCTCTCCCCAGCTGCCCTCCCTCCCGCTCCCCTCCTGCTCCCGCCTTCACGCAGCTTCCCAGGCCTGTGTGCAACTGCAGATGGAAATGCATTGCTCTTGGTCCGGGATGGAATATCAGCAGCATGGCCAGACCTCTTCCTGGCTCCTTAGAGCGGCTGGCGGCTCCCCTGGTGCCTGTCCTTCCTCCCCAAGGCCCTCCAGAAGCCCTCAGCCTTGCTCCCTAACACCCCGCTTCGGGAGCTTGTCCAGAGCCCTGCATTTGGGAAAAGGGGAAAGAGGAGGAGAAGGGGCAGTGCTGGGCACCAGCTGCGTGTGGCAGTGAGCTGCACCCCTCACTCACGGGACCTCACTTTATGCTCCCAAAGCTCCTCATTGGCATGAGCTGGGCCCCAAGACACACACCCTGGCTGCAGACTGAATCTCTAGACTTTCAACCCATTTGCCCTTCACTTTCCTGAGCCCATGAACCTGAGGGAATCTCTAAGGGTTTCATCTCCCTGAGGAGAGTGCGCTGCTAACGGAACCCTGGCGGCTGGCTGTCCATGCCTGGTGGCCTCGGCCAGAGACACCCAACTGTGTCCTCCGGCCCCCGCCCCGCGCCCTGCCCAGCCTGTGCCTCCATCCTGCTCCTCTGTGACCTTTACGCTCAAAGGGTTCATTTGTCTTACACTGATCAGATGAGATGCATCATTTTCTCCAACACAGCCTCTCGGGACCCCCCAGCCTACACTTTGTGTCGCTGCTGGAAGTAGTGGCTGCCCTGTCAGCTCAGGGGCTGATCTTAGTTAAATTCAGGCATCTCTCCCCCATCTCTGCTAACCTTCCTCTCCCCTTGCCTGGTGTCACGGAGACCCGGCCTCTGGCCGACTCTCCTCAGAAGCTTAAAATGATCAGGTCGTTGCCCCCCACGGAGACCATCTCAGAGTCCTTGCAGACAGGCAGCTGGTAAGTGTACCGTCAGAGCTCTTCCTGCCGTCCGTCCTCAGTCCCACCCGCCTTAATCTCTGTGCAGCGTCATGCTTGCTCTGATGTGGCTGGGCCTCGGGGAGGAGTGTGAGGTTCCAGACCCACCTCAGAGGGGCACGGGGAAGCCTGCAGCTCTGCGGCTTGTGCCAGGGTGAGGGAGACAGAATAAAATCAAGGTGGATGGCAGCTTATTATGTTTTAACTCTCCAACAACCTACCCCGTCGCCTGAGCTGCCGATAAAGGAGCGGTGCCAGGCTGCAGGGAGAGAGGTGGGTCTCTGGTGCCTCTGGGAACGTCAGGAGCAGGGGCAGAGGGAGCAGACTGCCTGCCCCAAAAGGCCACACCTGCCCCACTCGCAGGCTCTCCATGGGCTTCTCCACGGAAGCGCTGTCTCCACATGTGTGTTCAGGGCGTGGTGGGAGCTGGCTGGTACTCTGCCTCGTCTCGGTCCCCAGAGCCGGGTTTTTCTTTCCTTGCCATCTCTGCGCTGACTTAGTCATGACAGCTCGAGGGTTAGGAGGGTTATGCCTCTGAGGGCCACTTGTCTAGCTGCTCAGCAGCAGGCAGTTTCCTCCAGAATCAGTCCACGGTGCCCAGGCACCCACACAAGTCTCCTGGGGGCTCTCCCCTGCCCGCCTGCCCTCAGGGCTGTCCAGGGTGCCATCCTGTGGGTGCCTGAGGCCTGCCAGCTCTGTTTCCCTCTGGTGTGAGGCCAAAGCCTGACATAAAAACCCTCCCACCTCAGCCTCTCTAGCTCTCCCTCTTTTTAAACCCCTCCCCTCTCCAACCTGCTGCTTATTTTCGCTCCTCCTCTCAGGTCCCTCATTTTAAAGTGGCCCCAGAGGAGTTTATCAAGTTCCAGCTGCAAAGATTCACCACCCTGAACCTGCACCCCAGCAACACGGACATCAGCGTGGCGGTGGCTGGGGTCCTGAACTTCTTCAACTGCACCACGGCCTGCCTCGTCTGCGCCAAAGCGGAATGTAAGCCCCGGCAGGTCGAGTTCAACCTGACTGTGGCCCTGGGGAGACACACGGGAAGGGGCGCCCCCTTAGGTCTCAGGGCGGTAACCAGGGGCTGGCAGCCATGTTCATTGGTGAGCTCGCCTTCTTGGCTGACTCTCCAGGAGCGTGAAGTGGTAAGGGAGTCGGCCATTGGAGGGCACCCTAGGACCCTCTCACTCAGGGCGAGCCCACACAGAGAGCTTCTGCTTGGCTGCTTGTCCATGTGTGTGCTCATGTGTGTATGCATGTGAGAGTGAGCAGTCTGTCTGACAGAATCCCCTGGGCACAGAGAGAACTGGGTACAAGATTGGCCAACCTCCACACCTTGCTGTGCCTGCAAACACAATTCTCACACTTGCAGTCGTTGCTCCAGAGGCGGGGGTATGCAGGCGGTGCGTTTGTACCTGATGGGCTGAAGAGCTTCTTGCCTGAAGAGCAGGCTCTGCTGATGGAACAAAGGCCAAGGTCAACTTCTGATAAAGCACTTGTTGTCTGCAAGTGCGTGTTTTGGAAACGCATTTCTCTGACTCTCAGACAGTGTGTGACATAAACTTAGTGTCTATGAGACGTAGCTCCTTTAAGCAGCTCTTCCCAGAAAGCCCTGGCCTCTGCGCCCCCTCTGGCAGCCGCACCACATGCAGTCGGCCAGGTGCTGACCGCGGGCTGTCAGCAGGCCCAACCCCGGGCCTGGGCACCTCTGTTTGGGCAGCTCGCTGTGCAGGCCTGCCGGCAGGCACAGGGGGTGCTGCACGGGCAGGGCCATGCCATGCCCGCCAGAGCTCCTCTCAGTAGCTGCTCAGAACTGCTGGGTGTGCAGACATCCTCGCCCCTCCCGGCATCCTGAAGGCTTCTTCAGACATTGTCCTCCCTCACCCCGGCCCTGCTGGCCTCCACAGGCACATTCTCCCACCTTTCAGCAGACATGACTCTCCTGCACTGCAAAAGAAGCATGAGCAGCCGAGCCCCACTGTGTGAGCACCCCTCTCCCCCCCCACCATCAACACTCTATTCTGATTCCCCCTCTGGCCCTGCAGTCAGTGTTCTTCAGTCCAGGGTCCAGGCCCGGTCACCGGGTGCATTTCAGTTGCCCTGTCTCTTCAGCCTTCCTTCAGCTAGAGCTCTCTCAACTGCAACATTTTGAAGACCTGGGACCAGTTATTTCGTAGACGGTGCTGCTTTCCCCTCGGGAGATTAACGGAAGGCACAGCTCTTTAGGGCACATGCAGACCTCTGCCTGAATCAGGTCACATGACTGCCTAAATGGTTGGAGCACAGTGTTCTGTCTGCATTTGTGAGTGAGCAGCTTCTGGCGAGGCTCTTTGCTTCTCCTTACTTATTTCCTCCTGTCAGAGTGGCTCCTCGGATTCTGGTTTATCCAATGGCTATAATCTGTTGCTATTATTATTTACCGTACTTTGAGGCTCAGGTGGCCCCAGGGTTGACAGTGGGAGCTCCTGCAAGTTGGCCTCTGTGCCTGCTGCCTTTGAGCACCTCTGGCCCATGGTGGTCCAGGTCCACGCCCCAGCCCAGCCCGGGACTTCCACTTGGCGAAGGACCCCTGTCTTATTGTTCTGTTTGGTTTGTTCGCTTTGTGTGTGTGTTTCAACAAATAATAGAGCCCTAGGTCTGGAGCTGGGTGTCATCTCTTTTGTCCTTTCAGTGGATAAAGGGGAAAATATCCATTTCCTATCATTCTTGCCTCTCACCACTTTATATTTGTAGTTCCTTTATCTCATCATGAGAAGCCTGGCTCCCAACAAAATCAATATAGTTACTCTTTTGTTCAATTCTGCAGCCCATAAACTTGTTCCAGAATTACTATACCAATACCACTGTTAATAATAAACCTACTAACCTATTAAGTCATGTCAGTTTCTTTTGCAGTTCTTTTGGTCCTTTTATCTTCAGAATGAGGGGAGTAAAAGTACTCTAGCTAAAAGTCACTTGGGTTCTTTCTTTTTTACTTTTCTTTAATATAGTTATCTATTTGGTATATTGTTAAGTTTATTTTGTTTATTTTTAACTATGAAGTTAAAAAATCCTCGTTGATTTAACTTCTGGCATTTTAATTATGATGTGTTTTGATGTGGCCCTCTTTGGGTTCATCTTGTTTAGGACTCTCTGTACTTCCTGGAGTTGTGTCTTTTGCTTCACCATATTGGGGAAATTTTCTGTCATTAACTTTTAGAAAAGATTTTTCTCTCTCTTTCTCTCTCTTCTTCTGGGATCACTGTAATTCAAATGTTGGAATACTTGATGTTGTCCCAGAAGTTCTTAAACAGCACTTATTTTTTTAATTCCTTTTTCTTTTTGCAGTTCCAACTGGATGTGTTCTGCTCCTTTGTCTCCCCAATCACTGATTAGACCCTCTGCTTCCTCTATCCTGCTATTGATCCCATCCAATGTATTCTTAATGTCAGTTATTGCATTCTTTATCTCAGACAGGTTGTTTTTTATGTTTTCTGTCTCATTAAGTTTCCTATTTCTTTGTTGAGATCATTGAGCATCCTAATAACCAGTGTTTTGAATTCTTTATCTGATAGACTGCTTGTCTCTTTCACTTCATTCTTTTTCTGGGGCTTTGTGCTGGTCTTTAGTTCGGAACTTATTCTCTGTCTCTTCCTGTGTTTGTGACATGAATTGGGTGAAACAGCAACCTCTCCTTGTCCTACAGGAGTGACCTTGTGTAGGAGGGCTCCTGTGTGGACTGCATGTAAGTGTCCTTGGCAGGCCAGTGGGAGCTGGAGCCTACATGGGAGTTACTGGAGGTCAGGCCTTATCAAGGCCTGAAGCTGTGGCTGGAATGGGAAGAGCCAAGGGAAGTCCCAGGGGTAGGCTGCACTGGATCCTGGAAGGGTGGCTGCACTTGTAGCTGGAGGGGGCTCAGGCCTCCCAGAGTTCCTGGGGCAAAGCACCCTGGGACCGAGCAGCAGCTGGAGGTGGGCTAGCTGTAGGGATTCTGGAGGTAAGCTGGGATGTAACAGAGGGAGGTATGGTTGCAGGAAGTTCTGAGGACAAGCCACACCTGGGTGGGAGCTGCAGCTAATGTGAACTTGAATCGACTTGAGGAGAGTCTGGCAACGAGTCACGAGGCTGGAAGCTGGAGCCAGAGCCGGAGCTGTTTCAAGGATCTGTTTTGTGTTCATTGTATGGCATACTAGAGAGGGGAGTGCAGGTGTTCCCATACAGCATCTTGGACCAGAGCCCACGTGTGTGCTTCTCACATCACTTATTTATTACAACCCAGGCTTGGAAGTCCTGGAATTCCTACGTGAAATTTAAAACTCAGTTCCTCACTCTCACCAGCCACATTTCCAGGTCTCAGTGGCCACACGTGGACAGCACAGTTCTAGAACTTTCCAACCAGATGTCCCATTGGGCAGGGCTACTGTAAATGATACGTGCTTTGGAATAACGAGTTTTGTGGCCCTCCCCCCAAACCCAGAAGTACTGGCTACCACTCTGTCCTAGTTCCCCTCGCAGAGGTGCGCAGCTCACGTTAGCATGGACGCTGAAGGTCCTATACCAAACACCTTTCTTACCTCCTCATCTTCCAAGCAGGTTGGCCATGAGCCCAATCGGATGCTTGTCTTTGATAGAACATGGCTGGGAACTTTGCATTCCCCAGGTGGCCCCCTCGTGTGGGATCTTTGCATGGTATAAGGGGGTCAAGGACTGCCCTGGAAATTTCTGCCACAAGCCCCCTCAGGCAAGACAGAACCTGTGCACCCATGCTCACAGCAGGAGTGTGGAGGGACAAAGCACAGGCTGTAAACATCCCCAGTAAAAGCTTCTCCTTGCAGTTTCCTCAGTGCTCACCAACCTGACAGGAAACTTCCTTGTGTCTAGCTGCAGTCCCTCTTGCTCTCAGTCTGCTGGGCCCTGGCAGCTGAGGCTCATGTGGGAAGCACACTGTGAGTTCGGGAATCTGATAGCAGCTCAGAGGCCACATTCTTCCCACCCCCATCTTTCCATCAGACAGGGGGACTGTCCTGCCTGTGAGTGAGAAGCCTCAGCCTCCCTACACTCTCCTTTTCCCCTCTGGCCTGTGCTCGGCCCTCCTTGCCCATTCCTGGACCGAGCTAGGTGTGGGATGGGACAAAACAAAGAAGCAAGTGAAATGTGTTTTTCAAGCTTTTGAACTAATTCTGTGCCCCTTCCCCATCGGAGCCTTGTCCTGATCCCTCATCTGCTCTGTAGAACGGTCTGAAGCCACTCCTGGGGCACGGGAGCCTGGCAAGCAGGACCTCCAAGTTCAGGGCTCTGCGCACAGCGGTGAGCTCTGTGTTGCTCACTAACCTTCCCACCATCCTCCGAGGTCGGGATTATGCCTCCGGGGAACATTCACATTTGTAGAAGCAAAGCCTGCCCCCAAGGTATCAGCCGGTGGAGCGGAAATGATGCCCACAGAAATGGGTGTTTATTGTGCCCCGAAGAGCCTTCCTACGGGCATCTGCGTCATTACCCTCTGGCCCTGTCCAACCCTGGCCGTGTCTTTCACAGCCTCTTCATCTTCCTCCACCCCACCAGCCCCTGGCTTCCACTCCCTACAGCCAGCCTTTCTCCTGCCCTGAACACAGGCCACCCACCTCCTGTGCGGGGTGTGGGGTCCCTCATCCCAAGCTACACTTGGCTAGGACTCTGCTGGGCCAGGCCCTTCTGAGAGGAGGGCGGGTGGGGTGGAAGGGAGGCCGGGGAGAGCAGCTTCTGACCTCCCTGTGTGCTGCCTCTGGTAAACCCCTTCGTGCCATTACCCGGGGGAAGTGAAGAGCATGACAATCGAAGCATGTCAAATGCTCTGAAACACTCCAGATGTTTTAAAGTAACCAAACCACACTCTCTTCTGAAAAAATTTCCCCTGCCTAGAATTTTTAAAATATTCTCTTCTGATCACAGAGTTAGAGAACCTGTGCGCTGGAAACACGCCAACATTCTTCTGGCTCAGCTTCCAGCCCCGGGTGTGGGGTTATTCCCTGGGCAGCCTCCTCAGAGGCTCAGCCCTTCTGACTACCTGGGTGCCTGGCTCCTCCCTCCTGCTGCTGCCTCAGCATCGCTGACATCTTGACAGAGGGCGGTCTGTCTCGGGGCTCCCAGCTGCTCCTTGTTCCTGGAGTGGTCCCGAGGCTGCGGGGACCAGAGCCAGAAACCGTTCTTCCGCTGCCCCACCAGGCACTGCACTCCCCGGTCTGTTAGGACGTGGGGGTGCTGTCTGTGGCACACAGTCTCTAGTTCCATTGGTCAGTAAGCACCCTGATCCCTGCCTCGCATGAGAGAGATGCAGAGAAGTGTGAGTGGGACCCTACCCAACATGGTGAAATCGTATATGTATGTGCATGTTGTAGTACCCTGTTTCCCCGAAAATAAGACAGTGTCTTATATTAATTTTTTCTCCCAAAGTTGCGCTAGGTCTTATTTTTAGGGAATGTCTTATCTTTCCATGCGCTAGGTCTTATTTTCAGAGGATGTCTTATTTTTGGGGAAACACGGTATGTAACACACTAGAGGCCCAGTGCACGAAATTCAGGCACAGGCAGGGTCCCTGGGCCTGGCCAACAATCAGGGCCAATCTGTGCAGTGACTGGCGGGCTGATCAGGCTTCTGCCTTGGCTGGCCTGGCACCACCAGCTCGCTGGCCCTGCCCCCTGCTGCTGCTGCCAGTGACTTCCCTCTGAGAGGTGATGGGGGAGGGGGCCTGCTTGTACCCATCTTGGCTGGCCTAGTGTTACCTGCTTGCCAGCCCCACCTCCCAACCTCCAGAGCTAGTCAGGGCCTGTGGTTAGTCATTCTGCCGGTCATTATGCCGTTCCGTTGATTTACATATTAGGCTTTTATATAGATAGGTATACCTACATAGATGCTATAAAATAGTTTAACTGAGTCCTGAAAGGAAGAAAAGATACCTACTAAGAAGGGATCAATTTAAAAAAGAGCAGAGCCTAGCAGCCATTTCTGCTGTATTTCCCCAGGGGAAGGTTCTGCGCTGAACTGCTGCTGATCCGCCCCAAAAAGTTCCTCAAATCCTAGTTTGACCAATACAGTTGAGGCTCTCCCCATCCAATTGGAGCTGCGCATGTCTGACCAATCAGAGTTATTCTGGTCAGTTATAACTGTATCTCTGGACCAGTCAAATGTGAGGCTATGGGGTGCTCATTTGCATGAGGATGGGCCAATCAGGGGCCAGAGGCTGGGACTTCTGTCCATGTAAGCCAGCGCCTTCGAGAGTCCACTTTCCTTGACAGCTGGAAGCTGCCTATCTCAGGCCGCAGCAAAACACTGAAGATGACACAGACGTCTCACTGGAGCCGAGCAGAGCGCACTAGCAGCACAGAGCAAGCAGGGCGGGCTGGTGTAGACTGTTCTTTTAAAGCTGGAATGAGAAGACCTGCATGGACTGATGTGGGGCAGGCAGAGAAGGCAGACTGGTGTGGACTGGCTTGGAGCGGGTGGAGTGGGCAGACTGCCGTGGACTGGCATGAAGAGGGCGAAGTGAGCAGACTGGCATGGGCTGGTGTGGGGTGGGCAGAGCTGCCTGCTAGGGGAGCCTGGGCCCTGGGAGCCTCACAGGTATCTCCGGCCTGCAATCGCACTGTATTCCGCTGAGCTATCTGCACTGAATGAGGTTTCGTCTTCCCCACACCCCAGATTGAGGTTCCTGTTGGTGTTGAATTGGCTGTTTGGTGGGAGGGGTGGTAAGTTTTGTAAGATGTGACCAGTTGGCATCACCACAGCTGTTTTGTGGAAGGGGTGGTGGGTTGTAAGGGTGGGAGGCGGTGAAGGATGGCTGAGCTGTGAAGGGGAAGAGGAGTGGACACTGGATTCGCACCTCGTAGGCGACACACTGCTCTGCCTCCTGGGCATCCTCCTGCTCAGCCGGTGAGGTGGCTCCTCTCCCTCCTTCCAGACCTCTGCCTCTTGGAGGAGAATAACCCACTATCACCCAGCTTCCTGGTGCCTTCCATTGAATTTCACTGCCAAGACCGAATGATCCCCAGGGGATGTGGCCTCTTTCCCAGTCACGCTCCACAGATTCTCCCCGCTGCATCCAGATGCCCTGGGACGCCATCCGCCCCTGCAGTTGCGTGCTCCCTCCACCTAGGTCCTTCCTGAGTCAGGGCAATGCGAGGCCCGGGAGCGCCCTCTGTGGGCTGGCTCCAGGCCTCGGTGCCGGTGCAGGCGAGGCTGTGCTTTCCCATCAGCTACAGGAGGGCGCTGAATACCCTCCATTCACTTACAGGTCAGAATGTGGCCCCAGAAACCCAGCATTCAATGGGGTGGCCTTAGAAACCGGGCATTCAGGCCGTGGAAGAAAACAGGGACGTGAGCTGAACTTCCTACACACTTAGCTCCTTGGACCCTAAGCTCCTCAGGTGCAGAGGAGAACATGGGACCTG
The DNA here is from genome assembly GCA_963693515.1 of Pipistrellus nathusii. Taxonomy (NCBI): domain Eukaryota; kingdom Metazoa; phylum Chordata; class Mammalia; order Chiroptera; family Vespertilionidae; genus Pipistrellus; species Pipistrellus nathusii. Next base: position 25,449,480 of record OY882876.1, on the reverse strand, counting down.
AGCAGCTGGCTCCCCAGGGGCTAGGCAAGGCCTCTAACAAAGAGGCAGGCATGGGCCCTCCTCCCGCTCCCGCTCTCTCTGACCTATGGATCCTCAAGAGGCAAGACGGGAGTTACCTGAGCAGGGAGGGGTCTCTGGACACCTCGGGACATTCCTGTGTTTCATGTCCCTTCAGCTGGGACAGAAACGGGAGTGTGGGCCTCTGCCTGGTGAGGAAGCCAGGCCTTCCCGCTGCTCCGCATGTGGAGCCCCTGTCCCAGCACCCTGTCTGCAGCCTCCGGCTCTGCGCTGGGACAGAGGACGCCTGTTGCATCACTGGGAATGCTGAAATGAGGTGAACCTTGTACAATGCTCCGCCGGTCACCTGGACAGAATAGGGTTTAATAGACGTTACTTTTGAGCCTGCTTCGAAGAGCAAATGCCAACAGGTCTGTTCCCTCGGGCTTGCGCTCTCTGCTCCCAGGAGACCTGCACACTCGCTGGCCTGCCTTAAAGACAGAGCAGGATTAGACCTTTTGTCTCATTCATACATCTGGACTCTCTCCCCCACCCTTGCCCCAGGCAGCAGGCAGCAGGACTGGAGGGGCAGAGGGGGTCCTTAGAGCGGTCCAGTCTGCCTGCTCTGTTCTGGGCCCCATGATTGCCTGCTGGGGTGCAGCTTGAAGCCTGTTCTGTTAAAGCTGTACTAACACTGTCTGATGCAGCCACTGTGCTCTGTGGCGCTCACATTGTTTTGCAAGACCTGTTTTCTGGGCCTGTGATCACGGGCTGACCCCACACGCACGCGGAGGCTGTGGAGAGTGCATGTAATGGCGAGGAGGGTTTACCGTGTGCACGCTTCGGCCCACCGGCTTCACGTGCCTCATCTAGTCCTCCCATGGTCCTGTGAGCCACCGCTGGTGCTGCTCTCGTTTGTCAGATGAAGAAACTGGGGCCCAGAGACCCGGCCGCAGGAACAATCACACAGTGGGCAAGTGGCTAAGCACGGGCAAGATGCCCAGGCCTGGTGGTCCCTAAGCCCTGGGATAGGAGTGAGTGGGGGCTCGGTCTGCCTGGGGAAGGGATTGTCTGCCTTTAGGAGCTTTCCAGGGGAGTCAGGGAGCCCTGGAGCATGGGAGCAGGTGTGTCATTGAAGAAGGGACACTTGGAGCTCAAACAGCTGAGACCTTGCTCAGGCAGAGATGCACATGCCAGGCCGCCTGCCTCAGAGGCCCAGAGCTGGTGGCTCCTGCTCCGCAGCCCCGGCGGCATGGGGACCCTCAGGGCCTTGTCCTCTCTCCCTCCAGGCCTTTTGAACCTGGAGAAGCTGCTCCGGCAGTTCCTGATCTCCAAGGAAACCCTCTCCGTCCGGATGCTGGATGACACCAGGGACCCCACCCCCCTCCTCAAAGAGATCCGGGACGACAAGACCGCCACCATCATCATCCACGCCAACGCCTCCCTGTCCCGCACCATCCTCCTCAAGGTGTGTCCCGCCCCCTGCAGAGTGCGCTCTGCTCCCTCTTGCTGGGGTCCTCCTGGCCGTGGCCCCAGGCTGAGCCCTGACCAACCTCTGGTGCCTCTGGACGCTCCTGAGGGCTGCCGGGAGGAAGGGTGAGGGCAATGTTGTAGGAACCTGAGCTGCTGCAGGAGGGCAGCCACCAGCACAACACTGGCAGCCGAGAGGCCGCCAGGGCTCTGGGGTCCCTGATCTCTAGGGTTTGGGGTGACAGGCTGTCTGCCCAGTGGTACAGAAGGATTCCCGTGTGTGGACATCAGGGCAGTCTCATGTGTGTGCACTGCTGAACATGGGCCTGCCCATGACCTCACGTGGGTGCCCCGGTCACCAGGGCCACGGTGTGGTTTCCAAGTGTGGTCCTCACGGTGACTGAGTGAGGTGGGTGTGATGTGCCCACTTCACAGATGAGGAAACTGAGGCTCCAGGAGAGGAGCAGCCTGGCCATGGCCCCACCCTGCGAGCAGAGCCAGGCCTGCACCAACCTCCCTGCTGCAGTGGGCTCTCCTGCCCACTTGCCCCAGGCCTCACTCAGGACCTCACAGGGAAGCTGGGCCTCTGAGGCCAGCACCAGAGAGAAAGACAGACACACAGCTGGAAACCATCTGGGCTGGTGGCTGGGCCAGGCATGCACCCCAAGCAGAGTGGGCCTGCTCGGAGCTCCTCCCCACTCCCCAGCCTCTCCAGGCCCAGTGGCCTCTCCCGCTGCCATTTAGCTGTACATCCAAAAGCAGCAGGGAGCTGGAGTGGGAGCCAGGCTTCTCATCCACTCCACCAGGTGGGCGGGGGGAGGAGAGGGGAAGAGCCACAGAATGGATGACCTCTCTCCCTCCCGCCCTCCCTCTCTCCCCGGTTCGTTTTGGTCTCCAAGTTAACAAGAGATATGAATGTGTTCTGAGAACCGAGGTTTATCCCTTCAGCCCGTTGCTATAGTAATTTCCTCATAGCTCCAACCCATGTCTGTCTGTGTGCATATACCCAACTCTCTCTCTCTCTCTCTCTCTCTCTCTCTCTCTCACACACACACACACACACACACACACACACACACCTTTTCTCTTTTCCTCCTCTTTCTTCTCTCGTGTCTAGGACTAGGATAATGAAGTCATCAGGATGGAAAAAGCGCCTCTAAGTGGTAGGGTGCTAGAAACCCAGGCTGAGGAGTCCTCGGGAAGTGGGGGGAGCCTCCTGGCAGAGGGCAGGCAGCAGGCACCCCGCGCTCCCCATCCCCAAGCTCCCTGTGGGCAACGCCACACTGCCTGCTGCATTAAGGCGGAGGAGTGACACACAGCCTGGTTCTTACTAATGCAGAACCCCGTTCCCATCTTCCTCCTTGCATTCTGTCACCATGGGGTACATTTGGGAACTGCCTTCCCCTCCAGCCTCTCCCGGTATGCCTGGCTCCTGAGAAAATGGTGTCAGAATTCCCAGTGGGATTTCAATTCCTATTGCAGTCCTTTGCGGAGGGGGGGTGGGGGGGACCGGGCTTTGTCAGCATCTCCGCTCAGGAGGCCTGTGAGCTGGACAGGTTGTGGGGCTGCTGGTGTTTCAGTTCCTCCTGTCAGACAGGGAGGCTGAGCCGCCGGGTCAGCCAGCCCCAGAGCTCAGCCCTGCCGGCGAGCAGGCGTGGCGATGCGCCAGCTCACAGTCCTGCTGTGCCCGGCTTCGTTCTCCATAAAGTCCTTTTGGGTCCAGAACCCCTGCTCCTGTCCATGTGGTGCGTGCAGACAGCAGCTGCTCTGCAGGTCCCTTTGTGGTGGGAGTGGGGAGACCTGCTGTAGAGGCTGGGGATTCTGTGCCCCGTCCTTCAAGGTCAAGGGCAAAATGAGAACAGATCACAGTGTTCTCCTCTCCCTGGAGGAAGACAGTAAGCCAGGTGAGAGGCAGGTGCCGAGCCCTCACTGCTCCTTGGCTTTGGGGGGCTAATGCTTTCCTCTCTGACCTCCTTCTCCTCCCCTTGCAGGCAGCTGACCTGGGCATGGTGTCGGCCTATTACACGTACATCTTCACCAATCTGGTAAGGCGTTTCCACAGCCCGCGCCATGGCATGGGAGTCAGTGTGTGTGTGTGGGAGGGGGGGGGGCAAGATGACACCCAGGAGGTGGGGATTGGGAACACGAAAGCAGAGGCCAGCCCGGGGACAGGCAGGGTGTGCTGGGAACATGGAAGTTCAAGAACGGCTGCATCTCACCTTGACGATTGTTCATCTTGGGCGAACAGGGGTTTGTAGAGTCTGATCCTCCATTCAGGTGCCGCTGGCTACACAGCACAGCCTCCTCCCCAGGAGATGAGGCCCCTGGGAAGCCGGCTGCCAGTCCCGCCCGCAGGACAGCGAGGGCACAGCAGTGCACGTGGCCTGAGGGGTCATCTCTGAGGCCCTCTCAGAGGCCATGGCTACCAACCTCACTTTGCAGATGAGAGATGAGATCAGTGGAGAGTTTATTGGGTGAGGAGGGGGCACCAGCTCTGCCACCTACCATCTTCGCGCCCTCAGCAGTGCCCGCTTACGTCCTGTAACTCAGGAAGAGCTGCTGCCGCGTAGCTGCTGCATTTGGGAAGGATGTGACTGAATGTGTGAGGAGCATTTTGAAATTGTAAATCAGTAAGAAGAGAGAAAGTTGTTATGAGGGATAGGCACTCAGCTAGAGAGAAGGAAGAACCTCAGAGAATGGGTTTTTAGAAGAATTTTATAGCTTTTTATGTGGAAATAAAAGAACCACAGGAAGTCACAAAGGTAATGCAGAGAAGTACCCTTCACTCAGGTTCTTCCAAGCATCACCTCTCATTTAATTACAATAACATCAACACGGGATCGCAAACGGCACCTTTCTCCAAATGTGTAGGTCTGTGTTACTCCCACCGCAGTCAAGACACAAACTACTTAATAGCCACAACACCTCCCCTGTGCTGGATTTATAGCTCCACCACCTAGTCCCCCCTCTTCCTCCCTGCTCTCTCTTCCCGTTGCTTTAAGCTTCCAGAATGCCGGTTAATGCCATCACTTTTGAGGTCACTGTTGTCAGCACAGCGTGGTGCCCTTGAGACTCACCGGGCTGTTCCGTGAGGGCATGTCTGCTCCTGACCAAAGCGGACAGGCGTCTGTGAGGGGAGCCACCTTTGAGAGACATTTTGGTTGCCTCCAGTCTCTGGTTGTTACAGATAGAGCCGTTGTGACAGTCATTTGGAGAAGAGTCTGCTTTCTCTTATAAAACGCAGGACGTCTTGAGATCACTTAAGTGGCCCCTCCATCCAGGCGTGTTTCAGGCACTGTGTCAGGGAACAGGCATTAAAATGGGGATAAGAAACTAAATTTTCCTTGGAAAATGCTGAGTTTCCATTGCGCAAAGTGGTAAATTATATTAGTTGTGTACAACCCGGTCTATACCCTAAAGCAGGGGCCACTCGATCAACCTGGAGCAGGCTTCTGAGGAAAAGAAGGAAGAGGAGGAGCAAGAGGAAGAGGAAAAGGAGGAGGAGCAGGAGGAGCAGCAGGAGGATGAGGAGAAGAAAAGAGAAGGAGAAAGAATAGGAAGAAGAGGAGGAGAAAGAGGAAGACTAGGAGAAGGAGGTGGAGCAGGAGGAGGAAGGGGGGGGGGAGGAGGAGGAGGGGGAGGAGGAGGAGGAGGAGGAGAAGGAGGAGGGGGAGGAGGAGGAAGGCCCCAGGAAGCGGAATAAGCCACATCCTGGAAGTTGGCGGGGCTTTTCAGATAAGCCAGGAGGGACGCGGTTGTGGTAGGAGCTGCACATCAAATGCTCAGGGATTACACCCACGTGGCATGTTCAGGGCAGAGACTCACTGGAACTACGTGGACTGCTCTAGGTGGCCCTGCAGGGGATCGCTGCTAATTGCTCAACTAAATCTGTCTATGAAAAAAACTATTTATGAGATTTACAGCAATCTCAGCATGTTAGTGAGCAGAGTTCACCTCACAGAGTTAACTTTCAATCTCAAAGAGGAAAAGATTACATAAAAGTTAAACTTTCTTGGTCAGCGTATGTGATAGGATACGTCCTGGGGGCAGGGATGGGTCTGGGGACTGCCCTGTGCGGCGAGGGCGGTGCCTGCCCAGGAAGGTGGGGCTGCGGGGTGGGGGGCCTGGGAGCAGGGCCGTGAGGCTGTCCACACTGACCTCCCCAGGCCTCTGCTCCCAAAGCTGAAACCCGGGGGCCTCTTTCCTGCAAAGGGGTATCTCCCCCTGGCGTCACCCACGCCCCCACTCCTGCCCCTCCGCCGGACTGGCTTCCTGGAGGCCCAGCCACAGGAAGGCCTCACACAGCCCACGCGCCCTGCAGAGTGCTGTCCAGAGCTACACCGGGCCAGCACTCAACATGCCAACATCAGGCACTTCTTTGCTCATTTGTGTGTTTCTCTATCTAACATGGCAGTACATTAGAGTAGCCGTGCTAGGCAGCATGTGGAAGGGAGAAAGGGTCAGATGATTCCCAGAGCAAAACCAAAGCTTTGCCTTACGTAAGGAGGGAGGGGGAAGGGCCATGAACGTGGGTGGGAGAGGAGGAGAGTGAAATACAGTTGTGTCCCATTTGGGGGACAGGGGAGGAGAGAGGAGAGGGCTGGAGGCCAGGGCTGTGCGTGTGCCAGGGAGGCCAGGGCTGCCCCCCGAAGCAGAGGAAAAGGCTGGGAAGCAGGACGTCATGGGGTGCCCTTGTGGGGGCAGTCGGGCATCTGGAGTGTAAGTTCCTAGCACAGTAAGGAGGAGCTGCTCGGCTGGAGGATTTTAAGAAACAGCACCACCAATGCTGTGTGCCCTCCCCCCCCCCCATCCTGCAGAATGATGGCGGTGGTGATTGTGGGCTCCTGGTGGAAAAGCACTGGCCCGAGAAGTGCCCCTCTGCCTGGCTCTCTGCGTGCCTCTGGGAGAGTCGCACAGTGACCTGAGCCGGTTATCTCGAGTGAACCGGGATGATGAGAGGATGGGCGAGTGCATTACAGCACCACCCCCTACCAAGAGCCTTCCTCCTGGGGAGGAGTGGGGGAGGGGGGAAGGGGGCATGTGCACAGACCAGGGGCTCTGGGAGCAGGCATCCGAGTTCTCTGAACCTGAGCACCTGGGGAAGCAGAGCGGGAGCTGCAGAATAATGAAAGATGAGAAACAGCGTTGGTGCCACTGTGCATGGCTGGAAGCCCCTCAGGCCGGGCTTGCTGGGATGGACAGACCCTCTGTTAGGAGTAAAGAAGCTGTTTTGAAGTGCATTCTTTCTGCCAGTTGCAATGGGAGTCTTGGGCCAGAACAGAGTGGCCAGGCTTCATAAAGAGGGTAATGCTCCCAGCCAGTGGCTCAGCGGTTGAACCTATGAACCAGGAAATCATGGTTCTATTCCCAGTAATGGCACATGCCCTGGTTGCAGGCTCTATCCCCAGTAGGGGGTGTGCAGGAGACAGCCAATCAATGATTCTCTCTCATCATTGATGTTTCCATCTCTTCACCCCTCCCTTCCTCTCTGGGGAAAAAAAATAAAAATAAATATACATTGATTGATATTGGCTAACATGCAAATTGTCCCCTCAATTAGGAGTTTGACTAGCAGGCAGACCAGCAGCCGCCCATATTCCCTCCCCCTGGCCAGGCTGGCCAGACCCCACCCATGCACGAATTCATGCAACGGGCCTCTAATATATAATACACACACACACACACACACACACACACACACACACACACTGAGTGGCCAGATTATTATGCATTCAGAGATCATAATAACCTGGCCACTCAGAGTGTGTGTGTGTGTGCGCGCGTGTATGTCTGTGTGTGTATCAAAGAGGATAGTGAGTTATCTTCTGTACTTCTTTAGTCCCTTTCCCCCAAATACAGAGGCCATTGAGCTTTAATTCTCATTCATTCCTTCTCTGAGTTTCTCAGGGGCCATCATGTCCCATCTCCCTAAATTCTGCCACAGGACACAGCTGTCACCAGATTCGCGTTCTCAGAGCCATCACAGTGTGTCGGAAAGATGCAGGCCTTGGCATTTGGTAGATATCAGCTGTGTGACCCTGTGCAATTTACTTAACCTCCCTGAGCCTCAACGACTCCCCACCTCAGAGATCCTGTCCACACAGCAGCTGCTTCATTGCCTTGGCGGGGACAGGGTTATGCAATAGGAAGAATACTGCACTCGTGGTGTAAGCTGGCTGCTGAGTGATGCCACTAATGAGGTGTAGCATGAGTGTTTGCTTACGGATGAAGCCCTGAGGTCTAAATCAGTGCCTTCTGCTAGAAATGCTGTGAGGTTTAAATGAGAAAATAACTGAGAAACACCGGCTGCAGAGCCTTGCTTGTGGAAGGTTTTGATAAATATCGGCCCCATTATCACTAGGCCACTCAGCAGCTGCGTTGCCTCTGCTTTGGCTGCATGAACAAGCACAGGACCCTGCCTGAGCCCCCGCTTCCAGCTCTGTGGGCAGGCTCCTGGAGGCGGACCCGCAGGCTCAGAAGGAACGCTGTGCTTCGTTTTGGAGGAGCGGCCACACTGTTTTCCAGTGGCAGCGTTTTCTGTTCACACTGGTAGTTTGTGAGGGTACAAGTCCCTCCATATCCTCACTAGTACTTGTCATTGTTTTTATGATAATAGTTCACATGTTTATTTCTGTGTGGACTTTGCAAATGGAAAGAAGCAAGACCACAGAGCCAAAAGGAGACCTGACCGAGACCTTATTCTGAGAAGACAAAGCCAGTGTATGAGAGCCCAGCCGCTCCGGCAGGCAGACCTGGCGCAGTCCCGTCAGGCGCTTACTTGCTTGTGTGCCCCAAGCTCCGAGGGTCCTGGATTCTCACAGGTACAGTGTGGGTAATGGCTTCTGTGGCTAAAATCTGAGTAAAATAAAAAGTTAGCTATTGGTAGCACGTGTCTCTGATAGATACATCCATGGCTATAGCAGATAAACCCTCGAATCTCATGCTTCACACAGTAGAAGTGTGTTTCTGACTCAGTTGAAGTTTCAAAAGAGAGACTTGGTCAGCAGGCAGCCTTCCCCAGGGCGTTCAGGGCCTAGGCTCCTCCCGCATATGAATGTGTCCCTGGAAGCCAGGGATGGGGACACGGGAGGTCAGGTGCAGGAGGGCATGTGGACCAGACCTGGAGGGGCAGTGGTATTTCCCCTCCCACTTCCAGGGGCTGGAATTCAGTCTTATGCTCTCAACTACCAAAGGAGATTGGGAAATTTCACCTGCTGACTGCCCAGGTGGAAGAGGAAGTGTGTGTAGTGATTGTTAGCAATATCTGCCACATGAAATTATTAATCATCACATACTCTCCCATGCATGTGGAAAAGCAATGAGCATTCTACTCTCTGGCATGTCTGTTTAGAGGGAAAGGGGTCTTAACGTGGAGATTAGCGGTTCTTACAAAGGTGACAGCTCCTTCACAGCTTACAGGCCTGCACTGTCTGCTCTGTGCAGGGGGTGGCCCATGGACTTATGGCATCTCCAGGGGCCTGCACGGGGCGGGTTCGGGTCCACTGTGCTCGTTCCGCTAGTTAATCTGGGAGGAGTCTGTCCAATTGGCCTCTGGGTTTGGCTGGGAAACTGTTATCTGCAAGAAGATGGAAAAACACGGAAGAGTTCAGCCTCTGGGCAAAGCCAAGTCAGCCACTGAGACGGCAGAGCTGCCCCTTCAGATCAGAGACATAGGCAGAGGTGTGATCTGAGCTAGTAAACCTGGGAGGGTTACCCAGCTACTAGTGAACCCAGAAAGATGCACAATCACTGCCTGCCAGGAAAGTGCCGTCACCCCAGTCCCTGTCAGAGAGAAGATGGGCATGGGCTGAAGGAGGGTGATGCCACCTGAGCAAGGAGAAATGTAGAGAGGTAAGGATATGGGTCAAAAGTCATGATCCTATTTAATAAAAGAGAAACATGCAAATCGACCATACCCCACTATGTCCACAAGCCATGCCCACCAAACAATCAGGAGCAATTTGCAAGTTAACCCAACAAATACGGTGCAGCCACAGAGCTGGAGCAAACAGAGGCTTGGGTTGCCCCTGACAATGGAGAAAGCCAAGCTTCCTGCCCACCCTGGCCAGCCCTGGCCTCTGCTCAAGGCTACAAAGTTTCAATTATAGAAGATAAATAAATCCCAGACAACAGGGCCTCCACTTGGGTCACTGGGGGGGTGTGGCCAGCCTACTAACAACCACAGGCCCCTCGCCCAGGCCACCCCACACCCTAAGGGAACCCCACCCTGATCTGGACACCCTTCAGGGCAAACCAGCTGGCCCCCACCTGTGCACCAGGCCTCTATCCTATCTAATAAAAGAGTAATATACAAATTGACCATCACTCCAACACACAAGATAGCTTCCCTCATGTAGTCAAAGATGGCCAGCAGGGGAGGGCAGTTGGGAGGGACCAGGCCTGCAAGGGAAGACAGTTGGGGACCATAAAACCTACAGGAGATGGCAGTAGGGGTGAGCAGGCTGGCAAAGGAGGAAAGTTGGGGGCAACTGGGCCTGCAGGGAAGGGCAGTTGGGGAGGACCCAGACCTGCAGGGGAGGGCAGTTAGGGGTGACCATGCCTACAGAGGAGAGCATTTAGGGGCAATCAGGCTGGCAGGGGAGCAGTTAGGCATCAATCAGGCTGGCAGGAGAGTGGTTAGGGGTGATCAGGCTGGCAGGCAGAAGCAGTTAGGGGCAATCAGGAAGGAAGGCAGGCAAGCAGTTGGGAGCCAGCAGTCCTGGATTGTGAAAGGAATGTCCCAGATTGGAGAGGGTGCAAGCTGGGCTGAAGGACACCCCCATGCACGAATTTTGTGCACCAGGCCTCTAGTATGTCAATGAAATACAAAAATTAGTTGGGCACAAGAATTAGTTAGGCTGTTAGGCCACCGGGGCTGCTATCAGCATTGCATGGTCACCATGACGTGGTGTTATTACCATGTTCCAGGCAGGGCCAGAGATTTGAGCTCTTGGCATCATTACCATTCCTAAGGACAGGCTGCCATGTGTGCCATATAGGTAGCAAGCACCTCAGAGCTCCCTTCAGGCACCTAGAAAGAAGGGCCAGCGCTGGTGTTGGACAGTGTGGGAAGGGTAGGACATCTCATCGGAACGAGGGCAGCCATGAAGCAGCGTGCTTCTAGTTGCAGCCCTGCCACTGACTAGCCAGGCAACACATTAATGGCGACACATTCATCAAAGAGTACTTCCACGCAGAATGCTCTGTCAGGAGGCTGCTCATTGAGACCACAGCAGCCCCCGCAGGAAGCACGGCTTCACCCTCATGCTAAGGGTGAGCCAGCCGAGCTCAGCCAGGGGGTTGTCTTGCTCGAGCTGGTGGAGTACGATCATGGATCCACAGCACCTCTTCACCCCTCACTTGACCGTGTCCACTCTAGGCAATCCCATTCCCTTCACAGGATTGTTTCTTTACCTTAAAATTATGAGGCAGAACTAGTCTTTTCAATCCTGGGCTTGTTCCAGCCTGCACACGGCTGGGAGCATTTCAAGTCACAGTGCCTTCAGGCTGGCACTTTAAGAAGGAATGATCCCGTGATTACAGGCCCACGTGGCCCGAGAACGCAGGTGCTAGTTAGCTACAGCTGCTGGGATTCCCGCACTGCAGCCAGCCCGGGAGTCCTGTAGAAATTTTTTCCAAGGCGCCCATCCCTGTTTCCTTTGGGCAGAATGAATATATGCAGAAAAGTATTATCCTTTGGGTCCATGTTATTCTCAAGTAGATGGAGCCTATGGTTATTCTTCTAAAGTGTTATCAGAGATTAGACATAAGTAATTAAAATTGCTAAAATTATTATGGAGAGGAGCTGGGGCAGACAGGGAGGCAAAGAGCTGACTCTGGAGGAAGTGATATGCTCCCATCCCCTCTCCTGTCCCTTCCTCTGACAAGCCAACCCACTCCTCTTTCAGGCCTTGCTTTGATGTCATGCCTTCAAGGAGGTCTCCCCTGACACCCCGGTTGAGGTCACTGGCACACTCTCACAGAGCCCTGTGTTCTGTATTTTGTAGCATCATCTCAAGTGGGAACTCCCTCCATAGCTGACTCCTCCACTAGTCTGAGCTTCGTCACTATAACCTCAGTGGCCTAATGGCACATAGTAGGTGCTCAGTAAGTATATGTGAGTGAATGCAGGCACTGAGCAGTTCCTAACATTATAGAGTTCTCAGACTCGGAAGGATGGCCAGGTGAGAGAGCTCAGCGCCTGCATCCACAGGAATTCCGCTCATCCCCTCCACGCCCACAAGCATAAAGGTCTGTAGCTGGGCCAGGAGGACCACACAGTTCCTGCTCCACTAGGAGTGCCTTCCCCCATGCTGGCTGGACAGATTAGAATGAAGGGTGTGCATGACCATGAAGGGGAGTAGTTCAGGATTCCAGAGAGCATTTCCAAGGGTCCTAGTGAGTGTCAAAATCTGAGGCCCAGGGTGGCACCAAGAACGACCATTGAGGTAGGAAGAGGCAGAGGAGACCAAGGACGGTTGTGCTGAGTAGCCTGTCTGTCACCTGGGGCTGCTTACTCCACTGGCCACAATCTGCTTTGGTTGGCGTTGGTCACGTGGCCTCTTCGGGCCAGTATCTGGCACCTGACTTGGGAAGTGAGAACCCAAAATGTGGGAACTCCTTTCATATCCTGCATGGTTTAGGGTTCTGGTTCAGGGTTTGGGTTCTAGAGAAGGGCTGCACACAAATGAAAGAAACTAGAAGAAAATTAATTTGGAATATGAGGGGCCAGGTGGGAGCCCACCTCTAGTGGGAGGACTACCACTAGGCTCTGGCCTTACTATCCCTTTTATGGAGACTATGGGATACACCCTTTACCCTTAAGCAGGTTTGGGATAAACCCATAGCCCTTAGGCAGGGAATAGTTGGATTATCATATTAGTAAGGATTTACATGATTTAGGATTTGATGGGGAAGTTGCCTCAGTTATCATTGTCTCAATTAGATAGGGAGTGGTTGGCTCTGACCTTTCAGAGCTTCAAGGTTGACAAGCCTTTTACATCTTTCTATTAGTGAGACAATGATTGGTTTCTGGCACCAAAGGTCTTTAAAACAAAACCTCCCCTTCAGGTTTTAAAGGTCAGGATGAAACTGTCTCATGCGGCCTACTGTCCAGGGCTTGGCAGGTGAGGTTATGTGAGGCTGTGCTGAAACAGAGGATAGAAACGTGGTTTAATGGAGACAGTCAGCTGAAACCAATTTTGCTCAGTGGATAGAGCATCAGCCTGAGGACTGAAGGGTCCTGGGTTTGATTCTGGTCAAGTGCACATACCTTGATTATAGGCACATCCCTAGTAGGGGGTGTGCAAGAGGCAGCTGATCGATGATTCTCTCTCATGGATGTTTCTAACTCTCTGTCCTCTCTTCCCCTCTGTAAAAAAAATCAATAAAATATAAAAAAAAAAAAAAAAAAAAAAAAAAAAAAAAAAAGGAGACAGTCAGAGCTAGAGCCTCGGATCGGAGAAGACATGAGTTTGAATCTGACCCTGCCATGTATCAGATGTATATGTGGCACCTTGTTCAACCTGTTAGAGTCTGTTTTCCTTTTGTAAGACGGGAATAATTCTTACAGTGTCATTTTGTAAAGAACATGGGAAGTTTATAAACCTCAGTGGGCTGCTAGTCCACATTATTTTTTTTAATTTAATAGATCTTTATTGCTCAGATTATTATAATTGTTTCTCCCTCCCCCACCCCCCCCCATAGCTCCCTTCCACCCGGTTACCACCCCACCCTCTGCCCTTACCCCCTCCCCCCGTTGTCCTTATTTATAGGTGTACGATTTTAATCCAGTCTCTTCTTGTACCCCCCCAAACCTTTCTCCCTGATAATTATCAATCCACTCCCTTTCTTTGCCCCTGATTCTATTATATTCACCAGTTTATTCTGTTCCTTAGATTTTTAGTTCACTTGATTTTTTAGATTCACTTGTTGATATATATGTATTTGTTGATCATAATTTTTATCTTTTTTCTTCTTCCTCTTCTTAAAGAATACCTTTCAGCATTTCATATAATACTGGTTTGGTGGTGATGAACTCCTTTACCTTTTTCTTATCTGTGAAGCTCTTTATCTGCCCTTCAATTCTGAATAATAACTTTGCTGGGTAGAGTAATCTTGGTTGTATAATAGGTTCTTGCCATTCATCACTTTGACTATTCATTGTCATGCCCATCTGGCCTGCATAGTTTCTGTTAAGAAATCAGTTGATAATCATATGGGTACTCCTTTATAGGTAACTAACTGTTTTTCTCTTGCTGTTTGTAAGATTCTCTCTTTGTCTTTTGCCCTTGACATTTTAATTATGATGTGTCTTGGTGTGGTCCTCTTTGGATTCCTTATGTTTGGGGCTCTGTGTGCTTCCTATACTTGTAAGTCTATTTCTTTCACCAGGTGGGGGAAGTTTTCTAACATTATTTTTTCAAATAGGTTTTCAGTATCTTACACTCTCTCTTTTTCTGGATCCTCATAATTCTGATGTTGGTATGCTTGAAGTTGTCCCAGAGGCTCCTTACAATATCTTCAACTTTCTGGATTCTCTTCTCTTCTTCCTTCTCCAGAGGAGTGTCCTTTGCCTCTTTGTATTCCAAATCTTTGACTTCATTCTTGCTTTCCTCTAGTCTGCTGTTGGGTCTTGTATAATATTTTTTAAAATATATTTTATTGATTTTGTACAGAGAGGAAGGGAGAGAGATACAGAGTTAGAAACATCGATGGAAGAGAGTCATTGATCAGCTGCCTCTTGCACACCCCCAACTGGGGATATACCCGCAACCAAGGTACATGCCCTTGACCGGAATCGAACCCAGGACCCTTCAGTCCCCAAGCCGACGCTCTATCCATTGAGCCAAACCAGTTTCAGCTGTATAATATTTTTTATTTCAGTCAGTGTATGTTTAATTTCTAGGTGGTCCTTTTTCATATCCTCTAGGGTCTTGTTAAATTTATTACCCTTAAACTGGAATTTATAGCTTCTCAAAAAAGTCTATTCCTATAGCCACAGTATAGGAATCTTTATTAAACTGCCACTCCATTGGGAAGTTTTAAAGACAAACTATGTGATTATTTTAAGTTGTTGCTTTGAGGGCATTGGAGAACTTGATATAGCCACTAGCCAGATAGTTAACTGAGTTCTCAAATATTACTTCTCTGAAAAACCTGCATGGTACAGGATCTTAAGAATGGCATTGTCTTCTTGCCTTAATTCCTAGAATTTCTGTACTGGGAATCTCAGGGAATAAACTCTGATGGGAGAAGTTAAAAAAAAAAATTTATCGGCCTTTTCTAGGAAATTCTTGAAAAACCTTATAACTGGTTTTGAACTCTATATCCAGTCTTTTGTTCTCCTCCATTTCTTTCTTTTGAGATCTGTTTCCTTGTCTCGGCATTTTCACTGCTTCCCTGAGTTGGTAGGGTAGCTTGTGTGTTTGGTGTCCTACATGGCCCAGTGGATCAGTCTCCCCAGTTACCTGAGGTAGACACTCTTGGTGCTCTCCTTTGTGGACTGTGTGTACAGCCTTGTTGAAGTTAAGTCTTGATTGTTTTTGGTATCACTGGAAGGAATTAACCTCCAGGCCAATTGGATGTATCAGCTGTGTCTATGCCAGGATACCTTCTATATTGGAGACAATCTTATAGGATCAGACTTGCAAAACTGCAAAAGCCTCTGTGCTCAGATAGATGGGGTGGAGTATCAAGGCTGAGCCGATAGTCTCGGCTTCCTGTCAGCCCTGCCCTTGTGAGGGCACTTCAGACCTCTGCCTTTCAAGACTCCCCTGAGTTTCCACCTGACAGTCCAGATTCCCCCTGCAAGAGCATGGGTGCCCCAGGGGCTTGCCTGGAATTGGGTTGGATCTCTATATAACATTTTTAATCTCAGTGCAATCAGGAGCTTCCTACTCCTTCTGCTATGGAGTGGCCATGGAAACCTCCACAGTCAGACCTCTCTGCGCACATTCACTCACACATGGGTGCATCTAGACACTGCCTGCTGCAGCTCCTGGCTCCCCTGAGTCTCCTAGTCTCTGAGTCTCTGGGTGCCTTTCTCTACAGTCCAGATTCCACCCCTGTGAGCTTGGATCCACCAGGTTTTGGCTGGGGTTGGGGTTCAGTGCAGTCATAATTGGGGTTCAGTGTAGTCAGGGGCTTCCTTTTCCCTCCTGCCAGCCAGGCACTCATCTGCCCTTCCTCTCTGTGCACACGTCTCCCTACATCAGCATTTTGCAGTTCCCCTGATCCTTGAGCCTCTTTCCTTCTTTCTAGTTGTAGATTTTTCCACACAACTTTCCTCTGGTTTTGGATGATGTCAGTTCTGTCTTTTATTTGTTGTTTTGAAATTGTTGTGCGAGGCGGCAGCTTAGGTACTTACCTAGACCACCATCTTGGTTTCTCTCCTAGTCAACATTATTTACCTTCCATTCCTTTTTGCCCACTTCATGTTGAGTATTTCTATCCTTAGACCTCTGTTTTCTGATTCGCTCCCTGCCTCTAGCTTTCTGAAACTCTGAAGCTATCAGGGACACCTCAAAATTGGCTTCTCACTCAGTTGGAACTCTACTTCCCAAGGTGCTTGAGCCTCTTCATTATCTTGAGGTCATTGACTGAAAGCACCCTCCCCACACACCCCTACACATACATGCATTTATACACATACACCCCTACACATACATGCATTCCTACACACACACACATACACACACGCACACACACACCTGCAGAGTGGCCACGAGCTATAACCCATCAGTTAGAGAACTTTCTAAGTGCTGGAACAGTTGATTCTGAAGTGTAGTTTATTGTAAAATTACTAAGACAACCCACATATTTCACTTTTATTAAGCCTTTTAGAACCACACTGCATAGCACAGTGCACTTTGGTGAATAAATATGTTTTCAGTGCAGCTAGGAAAGAGTAATGGGGTGAATGCTCTCCATGTGCCTGAGCTCCCAGGGCACTATCCACCACATGCAGCCTCAAGTTGCAGGTAGGTCTGACAGTGACACACATGGTACCACAGCACCTGAAAGAGACACTTTGCTCCAACATTGTGCTCTCTCCTATTGCTGTGCCTCCTGGGTGTGCTCTCTGGCCTTGGCCGCCAGAGGAGGGGTATGCCCAAGAGGCAGGACAGGGATCATTAGAAGGAGATCCATGGGGCATCCACAGAAGAATGCAAAGAATCTTTGTCTTTGCATTTGGCTGACAGCGGGAAGTCTGTGGCCCAGGTTATAGGATTATGTTAGTCAGACATGATTAAGCAAATGCTAAGATGAACTATACTTATTCAGCAAACATTTATTAAATGCCTACTTGTGTGCTGAAGAATGCAAGCAACATTGGGATGTGGCTTAAAGCGCTCTTAGTCAGCACATGGGAGGTGCTGATGCCCAGAGGAGGCCTTAAGTCCAGGGAGGGGGGCAAAAGGGAAAGATGCTTAAAGAAAGGGTTACAGATATAGCTTTCTTTGAATCTCGTATTAAAAGCTGCTCAGTGGGTTCCATTCTGGTCAAGGGCACCTACTGTGGTTGCAGTTTCCCCGCCCCAGTAAGGGCACATGTGGGAGGCAACCAATCGACATGTCTCTCTCATGTCAGTGTCTCTCTCCCCCTCCTCTTTCACTCCCTCTAGAAATCAATAGGAAAAACACCTTGGGTGAGGAAGCTGGTTAGGAATGAGAATGGGAGTGTGGCGTGTAGGCAGAGGTGCATCATGGGCCTGAGGAAGAGCAGGGTGCCTGCCCTGGCAGAGCCAGGGGTGTGACAAGGAGGGGGAGCCAGAGCCACTACAGAAGGTTCCGGGCAGAGAAGACCAATCTGTCCAGGCGTTTTCAGCATTGCAGTTGGCATAAGAAGGCTCAAGGTCTGGTCTTGGCAGTTGGGTGACATCCTTCCTCCTCTGAGGCAAGTCGAGAGGCTCCATAGACTCTAAACACTGTTGGCTTCATGGTTGGATGACAAGGTGACAAATGGCGGGAGGTGAAGTGTGTGGCTTCCCTCTTCATGGTCTGTCACTGTTGTCTGGGCTGCCTGTCCTCCCAGTGCCCTTCACTGTCCAGGGCACCTCAGCAGGGCAGCTCCCTGGCTCTCCCTCCTCCTTGCTCTGAGCACTGTCCTGTGACCCAGGTTCAGCCCACCTCAGAGCCCGGATGTGTGCCAAGATGGCAGTGACTGAGGACAGCATCGCTCAGACCTCAGCTCCACCATCAGCTCTCAGCTTAGGAAAATCACCAGAAATCCCAGCAGAAGGGACCGCCCCTGCCTGCCTTCCAGGCTCTTGCCCTGACCACTTTGGGGAACGTGCTCCTGCTGGCCTCTAGGAATGAGTGCCTGTGAGCAGGGACCAGCCACTCAGCATCACATTCCCTGTGCATAACCCACAACCAGTGTCCTTGAGCTGGTGCTTTGTGGATTTGTGACATGAATGAGGCAAAGATGGCCAAAATCTGAAAACCCTCCTGTTACGTGCATCTCCTCCTGCTGTGGGAAGCCATCTGAGAGCCCAGTGTCCTTGATCCTGATCCTGCCCTCTTCATACCTCCTGAGTGACCTTGAACATGTTGGATAGTTGAGCTGCCAGCCCGCGGGAGACCATCATTGGTCCTGCTACAGAGATGGGACAGGCGAGACTGCTGATGGACAGCTCCACTCATCCTCCTCGGCAGCAGGCTGCTCCTGGTGAGATTGGTGGTGCACTGGTCTCCACAGGCCTGAGGCTAACAAGCTGGTCTGGACAGAGGTTTACACCCGGTGGCTGGGGAGGAGGCCACGCCTGACAGAGTGCAGGGCCTCGGCAAGGGGAGAATAGTGTCCACCCTCTCAGTTCAGCTTGACCCTGAGCTCCGCTCACAGCTAATAGCTCATTATTTAGTCCTGGAGGCATAGAGCGAAGACAGTCACAGCCACGGGGTCCAGTGTTTTGCTTCCTCTCTCTGCACTGCGCACCCCCAGTCTCACCAGTAGCCTTCCTCTATTCCTCGCCCTCTGCTCTCTCTCTGGTGCTGCCACCATGGCGTCCAGTCCTTGGGCAGGGACCTTAGGACTTCCCTTTCAGCACAGTCATAGGAGACAATCAAGATGCATGAGCACCTGCTTCAGCCCAGTGCTCCCAGTCCTCTCTGCCCCTCAGTACAGGGGTAGCAGCCAGGGCTGTCACTGGGAACCAGGGCCTGAGCAAGCTGTGCATTCTGCGTGAGAGCTTGTGATGGGCAGAACACAGGGACTTTAATCCCTGCCAGTCCTGAAATGTGTTTTATGAAAATCTCTCTCTATCACCTGAACTTGGGTGTGTAATGCATGGATCACTGTGTTTGGAGCAGCATTTCCCAATGCCTGTCTGAAAGAAACTGGGAGGCAGCCATGGTTTGGGAAGGCTCCATGGCCAGTGTGATGGAAGGGCGGTGTGAAGGGAAGGGAGGTGTGTTGGAAGGGCAGTATGATGGAAATGTAGTGTGAAGGAAGGGCAGTGTGAGGGGAAGGGAGGTGTGAAGGAAGGGCAGTTTGAAGGGAAGGGAGGTGTGATGGAAAGGCAGTTTGAAGGGAAGGGAGGTGTGAAGGGAAGGGAAATGTGATGGGAAGGGTATGATGGGAAGGGTGTGATGGGAAGGATGTGATGGAAGGGAGGTGTGATGGAAGGGTGGTTTGATGGAAATAGCAGTGTGATTGATGGGAAGAGTGGTATGATGGAAGGGCAGTGTGATGGAAAGGTGGTGTGATGGGAAGGGCAGTGTGATGAATGGGAAGAACAGTGTGATGGAAATGTGGTGTGAAGGAAGGGCAGTGTGAAGGGAAGGGAGGTGTGATGGAAGGGCGGTGTGAAGGGAAGGGAGGTGTGATGGGAAGGGTGTGATGGAAGGGTGGTGTGATGGAAATAGCAGTGTGATTGATGGGAAGGGCGGTGTGATGGAAGGGCGGTGTGATTGGGAAGAGTGCAATGGAAGGGCAGTGTGATGGGAACAGCAGTGTGATGGATGGGAAGGCAGGTGTGATGGAAGGGCAGAGTGGTGTGATAGAAGGACAGTGTGATGGGAAGAGCTGGGTGAACCAGAATCCAGCCACAGAACCATCTTGCACATCTGTAAAGCACTATGTGCAGATAAGTGTTGTGAATCTTGAAGAATCAGATATCTCATGCAATGCTTTCTAATTTTATTGAAACATGAAACTTTATTTTTATGAAATTTCTATAATGGCTCCTGGAAAAAGTAGTGCCCTGGGGAACAAACCTTGGGAAGCACTGGCTGGGAAGGTGTTATCATGTAGAAGCTGGGCTGTTCCCATGTTTGTTCAGGAGCCAGTGCTCAGCCTCACCCAGCAAGGCTGTGCTTAGACTTAAAGCAGCGTTTCCTCACCGAGGGGCTGGGGCAGAGACCCCGCAATCTGACACGCTGTGGTAAGACGCACTGCTGCCTTGGTGGTCCTCTGCAAGCTCCCCCATGAGTGATACAGACGGGATGAGGCATCAAGGAAGATTCTGGATCTTTTCATCTTAAGGAGACTTTGAGGGGTAAGAAAGTAGGAATGAAAAGGCCATAAGACAGACGGGCTGACTTCTGAAAGGGCTGTCCTAGGAGTGTGCAGTTAACATTTGTTCTTACTCGACATACATTAGAAGGAAATGCCTTCTTTTTAAATATATATATATATATATATATATATATATATATATATATATATATATATATCTTTATTGATTTCAGAGAGGAAGGGGAGAGAGACTGAAACTTCAATGATGAGAGAGAACTATTGATTGTCTGCTTCCTGCACGCCCCCTACTGGGGATCAAGCCTGCACCCTGGGCCTGTGCCCTGACCAGAATTGAACCAGGGACCTTTCAGTCTGCAGGCTGACACTCTATACACTGCACCACACCGGCAGCAGGGACGGATAACACGGAGGGCAGGACTCCCAAGTCACACAGAGCAGATCAGGGATCACAGGCTGAGCACGTCCCTGTGCAGATACAGCATGTGCAACTCATCTGGTCCCGGAGACAGCCTCTGAGGCTGCCATCGTTATTGTTCCCACTGTGCACAGCAGGTCTGACGCCTAGAGCGTTAGAGGCCGCCCCGAGCCTCTAAGAGGAGTCTGGATCTCACCTACTATATGCCCAGCCGCCAGTGAGGCTGTGGGCTCTGAGACCGTCAGGCCCTGTGTGTGGGAGAGGATGGAGGAGAGGCGCCAGCTGCCCACAGGAAGGAGGCAGGGGAGAGGGGACACCGCTCTGGTCCCCACCAGTCTTATCAGTAGGGACCCTGGGTACCCTCAGCCGCCTGGCTGGTGCCCCCACCGCCTCTCCCTTGAGATGCATCCTTCTCCTTAGCCATCTACCTCTGCCAGCTGACCACCCCAGCCCGCGGGCAGCTGCCGTGTTAGGACAGAATACCAGCTTAGGCATCAGACTTTCTCTGGCATGGTCCGCTCCCCTCACAGGAATGTGGGGGACCCACACACAATGAATCATCAAGCAGCAGAGAGCATCAGGGGCTGGCAACTCCATTGGGATCTTACTGCTTCTCCCAACCAGATGTGCAGGGAGAGGCAGACCGGCTCGGGGGTCCGTGCAGCCTGGGCTGGCAGCGGCTGGCACAGACCCAAAGGGGGTGCGGGGTGGGCAGGGGCCAGGGAGCTCAGTCTCAGGGAGATGCCGCTGAGGAGAGCAGTGTTTCCTGGAGGAGCACCGGAGCCAGCCCCAGGAGCCGCCTCTGCCCATCGGGTTGCATGGCGGTGGACTTTCGGGGTCTGTGCCCGCTGTGTGCCCGCTGGCAGCAGTCTGTGTGTGAGGCACTCACAACGAGTATGTGAGGAGGGGACTTCCTGCGCGAAAGCTGACCACCCACACCCTGCCGCCCAGCCTCCTGGAGGGCCCGGGGTGCGGGGCCCAGGGGTGAGGGGCCCGGGGTGTGGGGCCCAGGGGTGCGGGGCCCAGGGGTGCGGGGGCCCAGGGGACAGGGGCCCAGGGGACAGGGCCCCAGGAATGCAGGGGCCCAGGGCTCTGAGCTCAGCCATGAGGAGGCTGCTCTCCCTGGGGCACAGACTGGCTTCTGTGGGAACAGGCTTGGGGTTTGCATTTGAGGAGATGAGCCCGGGCCGGGCCAGGAGCCAAGCTTCTAAATGTCACTGCCCCGAGGGGAGCTCCGGCCTCCTGCCCTGCATGGCGCTGCCCGGCCCGCACTCCTCGGGCACTGTCTCCTGAGCCCGCATGCCCCTCGGACCAGCCTCCGCCTGGCACATGGGCACCAGGCGCTGTAGGAATGAAAGTGACGCCATCAAGGAACCGTCCTCAGCCTTCAGGCCAAGCGTCTCCGAAACAAGCTTGACTGTGTCCCCTCTCTGAACCGTCCCCTCGGCCCCGTCAACACAGGAGAGAGTGCCAGCACCTCCTAGACCCTGCCAGCCGACCCCGTTCACTCTGTGTGCTAACCCAGTGAACCCAAACTTCGGGGTGCTCCCGCCTGGGGACCCGGGGGCACTAAGGCGGCACTGGAGGCATCGCCCTGTTACAGGCGCGGCGGGCCTGGCGGCAGGTGCGTGGGCCACGCTCTGCGCACGTGGAAGAGCCGTGCTTCCTCCCGCCGAGCCTGCAAATGCCTGCACTCTGTCCCCACAGCCCGGGGGCACCTCCGGGGACCATCCTGCCACCACAGGGCACTGGTCCTTCCGCTCCTCCAGAACCCACCACCTTCTGTCCTTTCCTTTCCTCCCAGCGGCACTGCTCTCAGGACAGCTCAGCCCGGGCTGGGGCTCCCTGCCCAGAGGAAGGCGTGTGCGTGGGCATCACGGGGGACAGGGTGATGCCCGCAGGCCGCCCGCCCGCCTCCTGACTCTGCTGTCTGACTGGTCTTCCAGGAGTTCTCACTGCAGAGCATGGATGGCCTCGTGGACGATCGAGTCAACATCCTGGGATTTTCCATTTTCAACCAGTCCCACACTTTCTTCCGAGAGTTTGCCCAGAGCCTCAACCAGTCCTGGCAGGAGAACTGTGACCACGTGCCCTTTCGGGGGCCAGCGGTGAGTGCCACCTGAGCCCCTCCGGTGTGGGGCTCCCTCTGAGGGCAGCCAGGACACCCACCCTCCTGGGGCACCTTCTCCAGGCCCAGCTGGGAGGGGGTTCCAGAAAGAGTGCCCACCAGCACGCTGTGGGGGAGGAGAGAGAAGAGGAGGGGAGGGACAGAGTGCAGAGGGGGAGGAGAGAGGAGAGGAGGGGAGGGACAGAGTGCTGTGGGGGAGGGGAGGGGAGGGACAGTGCTGTGGGGGAGGGAGGGGAGGGGAGGGACAGTGCTGTGGGGGAGGGGAGGGGAGGGACAGTGCTGTGGGGAAGGGGAGGGACAGTGCTGTGGGGGAGGAGAGGGGAGGAGAAGGGAGGGACAGTGCTGTGGGGGAGGGAAGGGACAGTGCTGTGGGGGAGGGGAGGGGAGGGACAGTGCTGTGGGGGAGGGGAGGGGAGGGACAGTGCTATGGGGGAGGAGAGGGGAGGGACAGTGCTGTGGGGGAGGGGAGGAGAGGGGAGGGACAGTGCTGTGGGGGAGGGGAGGGACAGAGTGGGGGAGCCTCTTGGCCGCACTCCTGAGGGGACTTGCTGGGAACTGCCTGGTTTAACCCAAGGACATTACCGTTGGAAACCCCGTAGCTGGTGTGTCCCTCACTCCATGGAGCGCAGGCCAGAGGGGAATGGGCGCGTGTGGTCTTCAAGGGCAGATGTTGGTCCTTTTGCAGGTAAAACTAGGTTCTGGGGACTGACTCTGGGCCCCGTGCTCCTCACACACCTGCCCCTGCCTCGTGGAGGTGCTCCCCCCCCTTCTCTCCCTCCCCCCGTGTCCTCCTCACACGCACTTCCACTCCCTCCTGTGCGTGGACGACAGGTGTCCCTGTCGTCCCCGTGGGCGTGATGGACTCTGCGGGACAAGGCGTGCGCACTGTGTCTGTTTGCAGACACGCTCTCCAGAGATGGCAGGGGGCTTTCTGGACCTGTCCTTCCGGGGGGTCATCAAGCCCCACAGGCTTCTGTGAGTTCAGAACCGCTTTCTGAGGAGCTGCTGCAGGTCTACTCTGAGCTGGTGGCCATGGCCAGAAAGGCCAAGGCAGAGCCAGGCCACGGCTCTGTGCGGAGGAAGTAGGCTCGGAGCCCAGGCCAGGCAGTTCACGGTCACAGCGCTGACCACTGTCTCTGGCTGTCCCAGCTGCCCTCCTCCGCACGGCACTGCAGCCTGGCCAGAGACAGTGGGCAGGGGAGTGACAGGTGAGGGACAGGGTGTGGGGGAGGCTGGCTCCTGACTTAAGGATGTGAAGAAATGGGAGCGAGTCAGGAGTGGAACGCGGTGCCTTCCTGAGTGACGTCCGCCTCCGGGCTTTAAGGTAGAAGTGGCCCTGGCTCTGAGAACACGTGTCAGAGGCCAGGACGATGCTGGACCTGGGCACAGAGCGCCTGATGGCAGTTGCCCAGGATGGTGACCAGGCAGCGGGCGGGCCAAGGACAAGCTGACCTTCTGGCCGCTCTGCCAGTGGGGTTGTGGTGGTGGAAGGCACAGGAAGGAGGGCAGCTGCGCCCACGCAGGGCAGGCGCCTTGATGGGGAGAATGGAGGGGGGAGGAGTCAGGGTGTATGGCTGAGTTCAGGGAAGTCCTCGCTGCACCTGATGCGGCGTTCTGACCTGGAAGCTGAGACTCCTTGGGTAGGATTTGGAGGAAGTCCTTGCCCACGTCGGGGCTTGGGGGCAGAGAGGGACGAGCCCGGTGTCATGGATGGGCCAGCAGCATCCTCCTGCAGGGACAAGCCCGTCCTGGCCTTCCCTCCCTCCAGCTGCTGTCACCAGTGGGATGCCAGTGGACTGAATGGCTCAGAGCACCGTCTTAGGAGAGGAAACAATCACTGCCTCCCTCCATCATGGACCCACCCTCAGCCACCAGGGCAGCACAAGGTTCCTGCTCCCCTTTCCAACTCCCCCGGAGGGTCACAGCCCCTTCCATAGTGCTCATGGGACCTCACAACCGCGAGAGACCTCGAGGCCCTGCGGGCGGCGCCTTTCCCGGCTGCGCTCTGGCCGCTCACGGGGCTGGGCTTGGAGGCGGCAGGACCTGCCCTTGAGCTCGGGGCTGTGTACGCCGTAACCTCAGGTGCTTCATCTGTCATTTTGAGCGGCTTGCACTTGGCCATCTTAGAGGGTCATTAGGAAGACAAAATGGGATATGGTTCTGTCTTCAAGGCACAGTTATGCGTTGATGGAGTTGACTTAACCTCCTGTGTGCCAGCCACGGGGCTAGGCATTAGCAATGGTATCAGGAAGGTTTTGCCACAGAAATGCTATTTGAACACCAGTCCCCAGTCTCACAGCAACAAGCATTTATGTAGCTGGTGCCTCTCAGCGTCAGCTAGGGGTCATCCAGGGGTCAGCTAGGGGTCATGCACTGCCTCTCAGTGTCCGCCAGGACTCCGTGGTCTCCGGAGGAAGGAAGGGTTATAGGAACTCACTGCATATAATGTGGAAGGAGCCCACAGCTGCCACGCATATCCCCCACCCCCCGAGCAGCACCCTTTAGAAAGGTGGACAGGAGACAGGTGCCCTAGGATGTCCCTCCCTTTGCTCCCTGCCCCGCATCCCCAGCTGGAGTTGTTCTCAGGAGAAGCATTCAGAGAATCTTGCAGGCCCTGAAGTTTGAGATTCCAAAAACATGGGGAGCAGGCTCACATGGACCTCCCAGCACCCGGGTCGCTGGCTAATGAGAGAGTGTCCGCCAAGAAAGCCTTGTTTAGACAGCGTGGGGATGGCGACCGCCACGGGACCTGGTGGGGCGATGTGGCAGCAGCAGGGCGAGCTGTGTCTGCAACGCTGCAGCGAGGGGGGTCCCCGGGCTTCGGGCACCTGACACCCTCCTCCCAGAGGCCTCCCCGCCCCCGCCCCCACAGACCCCGCTCAGGGCTGGCCCCGTCGTTGCTCACACTCCCTCAGTTTCTGTTGTCTGAGGCCCATGTGTGCAGCCCAGTGCCATCGCCTCCTGGACGCCATCCCCAAGGACAAGTGTCTTCTGTGTTTCTCATCTGCCATCTCCACCCCCACCCCTCAGCCTTCCCACCCCCAGGGAGGCTGACTTATGCTTAACGTGATGTAGTGCTGAGGCTGAGCCCCGCGGGCAGATTTCACTTCAAATTTAATTTGATTCAGTAAATACATTGGAGGCAACAGGGCCAGGTCATGGTGGGTGTGCTCTGCGGGGTGTAGAGATGAGGCCCCATGAGTTTCTGCCCTAGGAGTCTGTTTGCAGTGCAGCAGGGGGTGCAGAGATGACAGCGCTGCACTGACCTCTGCCCTGGTCCCCAGGCTCCACAGCAAGGCCCTGCCTCACCTCTGCACCTGCCTTCTTCCTCGCCTGCGCCCTCCAGGGCTCTGCAGGCTGCGCCTCTACCTGTGCTCACACGCTCCATCTCTGGAACGCCTTCCCCTGCCCTAGCTGCTCCTCTCCCGGCTTCCACATTCCTCCACCAGAACCTTTATCGCTCAGTTCCAGCACGCCTCCTCCAAGAGCCATTTCCTTGCTCCCCCAACCAGATACGCTATCTTCTGTGGACCCCTCCGAAGGTCCCCGGCTCAGCCTCATGTTAACCTCTGTGTGCCCTGTCTCCCGGAGCCCCGCCCTGTTCACTCTAATCTGCCGCAGGAGCAGGGCCTTACTCAGCTGGCCACGTGTTTCCTACAGACCCATCGGGTCAGTTCGCACCGCCGGCTGGAAGGCGGACCTCTGTGAGCGGCATCCTGGGTCTTCCTGGAAGGAGCCACCCTGGCCTGAGTCTGGTGGAGGGGGCAGATCTGAGGGGAGCGGCTGGGCTCCTTCCTCTCCCGAAAACAGGCAGCCCCATTGCCTTTGGGGGATTCCTGCGAGCAGTAAACGTGGGTGCTTCCCTGGAGCAGAGAGAGAACGGGTCTCCTTGAAATCATTGGGGCCCCGGAGCTTGCTGGCCCGATCCTGAGAGTCCTTTGCCAGCACCGTCTGCCTCGGGGGAGCAGCTGGATCTGGTGGAGCTGGAGCTGGTGCAGGCACAGGAGGTGGCCTCAGGCAACACGGTGCAGCTTTTCTCTTATCTCTAATTTGCTTTCTCTTTTCTCCCCTTTCCCTATCCCTTCCTTCAAACCCCGGCCCTTCCTCTCTGCTCCTCCCCCGCACACCCACGCCTCCTGCTGCACCTGCTCTCCTGCCCGTCCCAGCTCTCATCGGCCCTGCTGTTCGACGCCCTCTACACGGTGGTGACCGCGGTGCGGGAGCTGAACCGGAGCCAGGAGATCGGTGTGAAGCCCCTGTCCTGCGGCTCTGCCCAGATCTGGCAGCACGGCACCAGCCTCATGAACTACCTGCGCATGGTGAGGGGGCTCGGGGGCCACGTCCGGCAGGCCAGGGGAGAGCCCCTGACACGTCCCTCGCTGGCAGGTCTCCTCAGTGAGCTCAGCCCAGACAACAGTGACCTGTGGCATCCCCGCCCATGGGTCACCTTTGCTCCCTAATCCCTAAAATCCCAAATCCATGGCAAGTCTGTTCACAGACAATGGCCCTGGAGAGCCCCCTGGGCTGGGCTGAACCCCACGCCTGGGGCTCACAAGTGGTCCCAGCAAAGCTGCACTCTGGGTGGGTGGGCGCTGCTGCTGTAGACAGGGACCCTCAGGCCAGCACTTCTAACTGGGTGCCGGTCCCCGGTTCTCAGCCACGTGTCCTCTGGAGGGGGATGTGAGTCCCTAGCCCAGGACGCCGACCTCACATCTGGGCAGAATGGCTCGGATGTTGCTGAGTCAGGTGGTCCTAATTCACTGGCGGGGGCTAGGCGTGTGTCAGGGGTGGAGAACAGCCGAGGGCCAGAAGGAGGGACTCAGGGGGATCTGAACTCCAGCTGGCCTCGGTGTGCCATTGGTTTAGGCAGCAGCTGTGAGGTCCTTAGGGGTGGGCATCCTTCTTCCCCTCCGGTCCCAGCCAGTTCTGAATTGGCTCCAGGGCCATCGCATTTAGTTTCAGGAGCCTGTGCTGAGAGGCAGACAGGAGAGTGGGCCTGTGTCCCCTTTGCGGGCATGGGTAGCATCCTCAAGCAGCACATGTGTGGGCTGCGTTCAGAGGCCGTGGCCCCAGGCCTGTGTGCTGTAACTCTCTCTCTCTGGACAGGTAGAATTGGAAGGTCTCACCGGCCACATTGAATTCAACAGCAAAGGCCAGAGGTCCAACTATGCCTTGAAAATCTTACAGTTCACAAGGAATGGCTTCGAGCAGGTAAGCCTGGCTCTGACACCACACAGCACATGTCTTGTTGCTCCTCTCTGTCCCGGACCGTTTCTCCCTGGCGCCCAGTGCAGCCTCCTGCTCCCCGTTCTCCCCAAGAGCAACAGGTGCCCCTCAGGCCAGGCTCCCAGCTGCACTGCTCCCGGCTCCCTGCCCCTAGGCTCAGCCAGTGTGGGTCTCAGATGGCAGCCCCAGCGAGATACCAAGAAGGTGTCATGCTTTGTTTGGGGCGAGGGGAGGCAAGGGGGTATCGTGTAAGGAAGCAATTCCCAAGCCTTGTCCATGGTTTTGGCTTATTCTGCTCCCTGAGTCTCGTTCTGACCCTGAGTCAGGGTTAGAGACCCGTTGCTTGCTGGTTAGACACAGAGGAACCCCATGGGCACTGAGGATTGCCTTTAGTTTTGGGATGGGTGGCCAGCTCTCCCTGTCTGCTCCTTTCTGAAGAGCCAGGCTCCCTTCCCTCCCTGCCTCTCCGCAGCTCTCCGCTGCCTACCTTCTCCCCTCAGCTTAGGTGTTGTGTCCTTTGTAGCTTCTCCCAGCTCCCTGTCTTCATTCTCCTCCGTCCACTTCTTTTCTCCAACTCTGCTGCACCAGAAGAAACGGGGATTTTGACAACCACTCCAGTGACTTTCTGAAGGCTTCCCAACCTCCTATCACCCTAATAATGAGCCCCTTTCTTAGCCTAGCCTTCATGAGCCTCCCAAAGCCTGAGGCACAGGGCGCAGTGCACTGAACAAGCAGGAAGCAGACAATCACTAGCTTCCTGACTGTCAGGACAGCCAAACAGGGGACACAGCACTGCAAGGTGCTTCCCAGGCGAAGCTGAGTTCATCTTCATCATGTTCATCATCATCATCAGACCTTCTTCATTTTTGTCATCATCATCATCTTCATCACCTTCTTGTTCTTTTTTTTTTTTTTTTAATATATTTTATTGATTTTTTTTACAGAGAGGAAGGGAGAGAGATAGAGAGCTAGAAATGTCGATGAGAAACATCGACCAGCTGCCTCCTGCACACCCCCCACTGGGGATGTGCCCACAACCAACATACATGCCCTTGACCGGAATCGAACACGGGACCCTTCAGTCCACAGTCCGACACTCTTCCGCTGAGCCAAACCAGTTTCAGCCGTCTTCTTCATCATCATCATCATCATCATCGTCGTCGTCATTATAATCTTCTCCTTCATCGTTGTCGTAGCAGGTTCTATTTACCGAGGTCTTACATGTAAGTGTGCCATCTGTGTTTTCTCATGGACCCCACCGGGCTGGCTCTGTGAACCCCTACTTCATAAGCAGGGAAACTGAGGACGATGACTGACTTGGCCTTGAATAATTAGAAAGATCAACTAGCTTTGCACCCAAATGCCTCTAACGCCGAAGCCCAGGTTCTTGACCATTATAGTCAATTATGCATTCACATTACCTTGGCGGTTTAGTAAAAAGATAGGGTTTTAGACTCTCCCCACCAAGAGACCGATGGGGCCCGAGGACAGGGCTCAGGGAGCAAGGCGTCAGGCCCCACGGTGACTCGGAGGGTACCCGCCAGCGCCGGGCCCGCCACCCCACTCTGGCCCTTCTGCATCCAGGTCTGGGGGCCCCAGATCCAGCTCCTTCCAGGGGGTCCCTGAGGACACCGGGTCATGAGGCCAGGTCACCTCAGAAACAAACCACAAAGGGGAGTCCCAGGCGGAGCGCCGTGGGCCGTGTGACCTCCCGCCGCTCTGGGCAGGCTGTGTGGGCTGTCAGCAGCCACAGAGCTGTGGCTCTGGCGTCCACATGGCCGGTGGAAGCAGCCTGGCACCACCCAGAGTCTCATGTGCTCCTTCATATCCTGACAGTTTTCAGGGCCTGTGCTATGGGGAGTGAAGGTGGGATGAGAAGGCAGGTCCCTGCCCCCAAGAAAGCACACAGGCTGGAGGGCTGAGATGACAATTGGGGCCATTAACCCATTGTGCCCTGGGGCACACTCCCAGACAGGGGGCCTCACCTGCAGGGAATGGCCACTGACTTGCTCTGAGTCCCAGCTCGGGGAGGGCTGGAGCAGAGGCAGCCTTCCTTCAGTAAGCAGCTGCTGAGCGCCTCCAGCTGTGGTCCCTCCCGGGCAGGTCAGAGCACAGGCAGTGTCTGCTTTTATGGACCTTCTTCTGGGGACAGACACAGTATAACATAAAGCCCAGCGCTAGCATTAGGGGAGCAAACACACGGTGAGGAAGTGAGCGTGTGAAGCTGGTCACTATGGAGAGCCATCCTAAGACAATGCCTTCGCCTGCCCTGCTTGCCTCCTGGTGGGAGGGATGCCAGTCTCGTCCGTCCAAGGTGGCGCTGGAGGAGGAGGGTCCCAGGCGCAAGGGAAGGGTGCCTCTTGAGCATCTGTGTGCGCCTGGCCCCGCGCGGTGCCCTGGCACAGAGCACAGCTGCCTTGGTGCGCTGCCCTGCAGGCATAAACCCCATTTCTCAGATGAGGAGACCAAGGCTCAGGAGGGAAGGAGCTTGGCCCAAGGAAAGGACTAACCAGGACCTTTCCTTGGGCAGAGCTGGAATCGCTCCTTCATCCTCCACAGAGCGTGCTCTCACGTCACCCACTCCTGGCCCTCCTCACCATCCCGCACGCCTAAGCTGCCACATCGTGCCTGTGACCCAGGCCTCTGGCTTTGCTGCCACCTGGGGGCGGGGACCCTGATTCTCAGGGCATGGCGTCCTCTCTCTTTGGGATTTTGTTTTGTTTTGTGTTGTCTTCCCTTCTGGGCTACCAGCTAGTAGGCGCTGGGTTTGGTTATTTGGAAAGCACCTATTGTTACACCCAGACTTCGTGATCCCCAAGGACCACCAGGGAGCCGAGTCCGATGCAATAAACAAAAGAGCCTCCTCCATGCTAGCATGGGCCCCCCCACTCACGCCGGCAGCATGGCGGAAGAGAGAATTTCTTCCAGTCCAGGGGTTTTTTACTCCGGTCGATGGTGATGTCACTGCCTCGGCTAACCCTGATTGGTTGGGTGAGGGCTAGGGATAACCCCGCCCTGCGGAGTCGGGAGCTCATCCTCGCCCCGCCCTGCCTTCTCATTCCCCCCTTGTCTGATGTGCCTAGTCAAATCATTGACTCAGCCTACTTCCTTTCAGCATAAACAACAAATACAGTTACCAAGACCCTTAGTACCACAGTTCCCATCAGTATTGTCTTCACTAAGTCCAGTTCCTCTCCTGCAGGCATCAGTTCTCCTCCTGGCCTGTAGTTGCCAGGATCCAGGCCATGCAGGAACTGGGAGTCATGTAGTCAGGTCTGGGTGCCATCTACTTCAACAGCAGTGGGGTGCTCAGGATAACAGTGCAGCATCCCTTTGAGTCCTTGGGCAGCGAATTTCTTCACCCACATTGAGTTCCAGGGCTACAGGGTCTGCGGTGGGCACTGGCAGTGCATCTGGAACAAGCAAACTGCAGAACCTGTAAGGACTTGAGCAAGGGAATGGTTACCATACATGATCCCCTCCCAAAAAGGGGAAACTTGTCCTATTCATTCAGTAAAGAATGTTGAGCTCCTGTGTATGCCCCCAGGCTCAGGGCTGGGGATTGGAAATGAACCAGCTGGCCTGCCAGCCAGGGTCCAGGCCCTCAAGAAGGCAAAGGACAGAGGGTTGGTCCAATTTTCACCGATTCTAGGACACATTTAATTAAATCCCTTTTTCTAGAGTCTCACTTTTCCTGTCTTAAGGCTAGAGCTATACTCTGAGATACCTTAGCTACCAAGGTGGGGCTGTTATCTGATACTGGCAGCCCAAATCTATAATCTCCTGGAGTAATCTCGTGACTACTATAGAGGCAGTTTCTGTCTTAGTGGAGTATACTTCAACCTAATCTGAAGTGTCTACAAAAACTAGACCTTAATGCTGGCGGTTTAATCTTCGAAATCCACCTACCAATGCTCTCCTGGGGAAGTTCCCTGGACCCAAATTCCCAGGGGGACCCCCTTACCTTGCTTAGCATTTACCTGTGTACAGACAATACTTCTAGCAACTCTGCCTCACAGAAGTTCAGAAGTTTTGGTGACACTTAAC
Source organism: Pipistrellus nathusii (assembly GCA_963693515.1). Lineage (NCBI taxonomy): Eukaryota > Metazoa > Chordata > Mammalia > Chiroptera > Vespertilionidae > Pipistrellus > Pipistrellus nathusii. Next base: position 25,417,717 of record OY882876.1, on the reverse strand, counting down.
CTGGTGTCACCGGGCAACTTGGCCTAGAGCTTCTGGGACCAACAGTCTTGTCATCTGGAGGGTCCATCAACCATGTGGTCCTTCAGTGGCTTGCTTCTGTTCAGCCAATTCCTTCTGGCTGCAGTTGGTAATCCTCTTTTTCTCTGTGGATGGCACAGTGTCTCCATCAAAGGGCCCGGATTAAGGCCAAAAGTTCTGGAACTGTGCCCAAATGGTGTTGTCCAGAGTGACTACCACTGCCCCTGCATATCAGGTCCCATTCTGAACATAACTGCTCCCATCTGTGAACAGTACCTCGTCGTCTGTTACCTCTGTGCAGTCATGAATGGGTTCCTCCATCATCATCTGGAAGCAGGCTGGCAGGGTTAATGGCCAGAGTCTTATGAATCCGGACACAGGGCTGGTCCAGGAGAAAAGCCTGACCCATCCAGGTTAGCTCCTGGTCCAGAGTCCACTTATCTGCCTCCTTCACCAGCAATGCTGTTGTGGCCACTGCCTGGAAGCACGCTGGCCACCCCGCTGCCACAGGGTCCAGTCTCTTAGACAGGCAACAGGTCTCTTCCAGGGACCTAGAGTCTGAGTGAGAACCCCTTTGGCAAAGCCTCTTACCTCACTCACGTAGAGGTGGAAAGGCTTCACGACGTCTGGCAAGGCTAGGGCAGCTGCTGAGATGAGAGCCTCCTTTATTAGCTCCTCAAAGGCCCATTGTCCAGTTCAGCGGCCGCTTTCCTTCAGTACATGTTCCTTCTTAGGTCCATAGTCCTTCTTCAATGTCCAAGGATGCTCCCTGCTTTCTACAATAAACATACTAATTCCTTCCAATTAGTTGCTGGCCTTTTAATTTCAAATCAACTTCTAAACTTTCTTTCTATATAACTATGCCTCAAATTTTAAAGGCAAGGGAGGAGGGAGCAGGTCCAGTACTCTGTTCCCAGGCCTCAAGCCGCTTGAAATTTAAAATGCCACATTTTTCCTACAGATACAGGTTTATCTGCACTTCTAAGCCTCCTCTACTCCCCCCGCAGAACATCGGTGAAAATTGACCAAGCAGTCTCGGGGTGTTAAATCATACAAATAATTGTTTTAACACAATTCTAAATAAATTATAAACCTTTGTGATGAAGTCTACTTAAAACTACGCACATGACTGAAACCAAAAATGATTCCCAAAGTTTAAACAAAATACAAGATGCAGGTACATCCCAAATTCAAACTTACAATGCAAAGCAAAACAAAACAGATCAAATATAAAAGTTTCATAAGTTACATTAAACATGACTTCAGAAAAACTGACTTAAAAAATACTGCATCACTGACTTAAAAGAATTTTTTTAAGTGTAAGCATTACATTTTCATCTGACAAATGAAAATAAATCAATCCTTGAGATATTTGATCATTACTGCTTATTCTTAACACATAATACAGTTTAGCCTGTCATATTCTAGGCATCTAGTTACTGCAATTAATTTTTCCTAATTCAATTTATACTTTGAACTTTTAAAGCTGACAAGTCAAATATATTTGGCATTTTTTTAGATTAATAACATTACATTTCTAATACATCCTGCTTAGCTGATACCAATGACAAGGAAGCTAAACATTGTATACAAGGCCATCTAGGCAGCTTCACCACTTATCACTTGCCCCTCCCTGCAGATCACTGGAATTCAAATGCAGATGAACACATTCTTTAGCTGAAGACTCCCGGCCATGGCCATTACCATCTAGTTTCCGCCTCAAGGTGGGGAATTGCAAAAGCTGGTACAATGACTTGGGAAACCAGTTTCAATTTATCTCCCAGTTATCTCCACCATTTTTAAAACTTATTCTGTACCCAGAAAAGCGTTTTAAACACAGCCCAAAACTATGCGCATTCGTTCTGAACTGGCCTTTTCTCTTTACTGAGCACAGAGATTCGCCTTTGAGCTCTTCTTCCATAGGATGTTACCACAGACCCGAGGCCTCCAGCCAGCCCAGGCCCCCAGGGCCCAGGCCCCCAGAGCGAGGCTGCTTTGGCCGTCCCAGCCACACTACTCAGGCGCCCCCAAGGAGAAAGCGCGGGTCGCCCCAGCGGCTTCCCGGCTCCGCCTCCCCTTCTCCAGGCAGCCAGCAAATTAACCCAGGTGCCTGCTCCCCGAGCGAGGCCACCACTGCCCAGCCGCGCTCCACCGCACAGACTGAGCCCCGCGGGAGCCCCCCCTCTGGCCCAACGCCGCCAGGGGGCCCCGCACCGCCACGCCGGCCACACTTCGCCGGCTCCATCCTGGGGCGCCATGTCGCCCGCAGATACCAAACTCAGACCTGGGAAAGGCTCACTTTCCGCAGGTGAGGCAACGGCTCACGCCGCTCACCTCGTCCTGGAGAGGATTCATTCCTCTCCCCTTGAGGGTCCCTCTAGGGCCCTCCAGGGAGGTCAGAACGTCTTCTGATCCTCCTGCCCGTGGCCTTCATGGTGCGTCCACCAGGCGTTTTCGGGCACCAATTCCATGAGGGGTTTTACGTCCCTCCAGAGCGCGCACACACCTACCGCGGCCAGTCAGACTCTCAGGATCGGGTTCCTCATGGTCCTGGCTGGGGATCCCGGACGAATTCCCCCATATGTTACGCCCAGACTTCGTGATCCCCAAGGACCACCAGGGAGCCGAGTCTGATGCAATAAACAAAAGAGCCTTTTCCATACTAGCATGGGCCCCCCCCAACTCACGCCGGCAGCATGGCGGAAGAGAGAGAATTTCTTCCAGTCCAGGGGTTGATGGTGATGTCACTGCCTCGGCTAACCCTGATTGGTTGGGTGAGGGCTAGGGATAATTCCGCCCTGCGGGGCGGAGTCGGGAGCTCATCCTCGCCCCGCCCTGCCTTCTCACTATCAGGGACTCTGGGTGAGTCTGAACCAAACACCCAGTTCCCTGCTGTGGCCAATGAAGGGAGGATCACAATTTTATAAACAGCTTCCAGGGTTCAGGTTGCTCTCTGCCATCTACAAATCACGCTTGATGGTTGGGGAGGCTTTCCGTCTTGGGGATCCTGGGGCTTCCGCAGAGCCCATGAGGGGAGACGCTGGCATCCTGGGGTGACAGGTCTGAACCTGGGTCAGGCCCCTGCCTGTGTGAAATCCATCTCCATCCCATGCCCGCCCCTGCCCCCATGTCCTGCATAGTGTTGGATCAGCACCCCGCTTCTGATCCAGAAGAATCGTGTAGAAAGAGGTGAGGAAGCAGAAGCCCCGGGTCAGAGGCCCAGGCCTTGTTTGCTAGTAACTTGGTCCAACGCTCAGAGCTCCGAGCAGCCCAGGTGACCCTGTTAGGGCTGTGCTGACCGAGCACATCTTTCCTCCGAGGATCTGAACCATCTAACGGCCCTGATGGGGATCCTGGGAGAGGGAGGCGAAGGAAGGGGGTCTGGCATCCCCGCGACAGATGCAGTCTGGCTTCTCGTTGGCCGGCCGTATGCCACACGAGCCTGGGCAGCGCCTTCCTCTGCGTGGGGAGGTGGGGCCCTCCTCACAGGGCCACCCACCCCACGATGACAGGACTGGGTTTGCAGGCCGCCCTCTCCCGCTGCCAGTGATGGGAGGAAATGGGCGTTGGAAGCTGCCTTGAGAAGAACTAACGTGCTGGGTCTCCTGCCCGGTGCGCTGTGCTGAGGGTGCGGAGAGGTGCTGAAAACTTACCTCTTCCTGTCGGCCATGGCAAAGCTAGACTCTCCATAAAGAAGCTGAAGTGGAGAGAAAAGTAATGGGCCCACATCCACAGCGCGAGTTGGCCTCAGCCCTGAGAACGAGTCCGCAGAGGTTGGCCCCAGCAGCACGGCCGAGGCCAGCGGGAGGGGCCCTGGAGCCACCAGACTAACCCTCAAGCCCAGGCAGGACCATCCTCACTGCCCTAAACACCGCACCCTCCCCTGGAGCACCCTCCCCCGAAGGCCTACCAGTCTCACGGGCCTGGCCACGGTCTGCCCCTCACCCGCCTGCGAAGCAACCTGAGGTCCTGCTTGCTGGTTTCCCTGGCTCTTCTGATACCTGAGTAGTTTGACTTTACTTCTCCGTCCATTCCTGAGACTTAGCACAGGCATGCTGAGTGCCTACTCTGTGCCAAGGGCTGGGAATGCAAGTGACATGAGCCCTGACCCTCGCGAGCTCATGGTCTTGGGGAAAAGCAGGAATCACAGCGAGGGTGCATCCTCTTCCCAGTGCAGCACAGCCTGCGGGCCTCTGCCCTGCACCTCTGGGTTTGTCTCTGCTAAAGCAGACGCCCAGCTCAGGTCCCCACTCCCACGGAGGCACCGCATGGGGCACAGAAGTGAGACAACTGGAAACCAATCCCCTCCCCACCTGACACTAGATTTCCCTTTACCATGGGACTTGCTTCCTAGAATTAGTCCTCAAACTGTTCATTCCTTCTAAATTCCAGATCTGAGAGTCAATAATGCCTGCCCTGCCCCTCCTGCAATGCCCCCACCCTCCTGCAATGCTCCCACCCTCCTGCAGTGCCCCTACCCCTCCTGCAGTGCCCCTACTCCTCCTGCACTGCCCCACCCCCTCCTGCACTGCCCCTACCCCTCCTGCAGTGCCCCTACCCCTCCTGCAATGCCCCTACCCCTCCTGCACTGCCCCTACCCCTCCTGCAGTGCTCTGCTCCTCCTGCAGTGCCCCCACCCCTCCTGCAGTGCCCCTACCCCTCCTGCAATGCCCCTACTCCTCCTGAAGTGCCCCACCCCCTCCTGCATTGCCCCTACCCCTCCTGCAGTGCCCCTACCCCTCCTGCAGTGCCCCTACCCCCTCCTGCAGTCCCCCCACCCTCCTGCAGTGCCCCTACTCCTCCTGCAGTGCCCCCACCACTCCTGCAGTGCCCCTACCCCTCCTGCAGTGCCCCTACTCCTCCTGCACTGCCCCTACCCCTCCTGCAGTGCCCCTACCCTCCTGCACTGCCCCTACCCCTCCTGCAGTCCCCCCACCCTCCTGCAGTGCCCCTACTCCTCCTGCAGTGCCCCCACCACTCCTGCAGTGCCCCACCCCCTCCTGCACTGCCCCTACCCCTCCTGCAGTGCCCCTACCCCTCCTGCAATGCCCCTACCCCTCCTGCACTGCCCCTACCCCTCCTGCAGTGCCCTGCTCCTCCTGCAGTGCCCCCACCCCTCCTGCAGTGCCCCTACCCCTCCTGCAATGCCCCTACTCCTCCTGAAGTGCCCCACCCCCTCCTGCATTGCCCCTACCCCTCCTGCAGTGCCCCTACCCCTCCTGCAGTGCCCCTACCCCCTCCTGCAGTCCCCCCACCCTCCTGCAGTGCCCCTACTCCTCCTGCAGTGCCCCCACCACTCCTGCAGTGCCCCTACCCCTCCTGCAGTGCCCCTACTCCTCCTGCACTGCCCCTACCCCTCCTGCAGTGCCCCTACCCTCCTGCACTGCCCCTACCCCTCCTGCAGTCCCCCCACCCTCCTGCAGTGCTGCCACCCCTCCTGCAGTGCCCCTACCCCTCCTGCAATGCCCCTACCCCTCCTGCAATGCCCCTATGCCTCCTGCACTGCCCCTACCCCTCCTGCAGTATCCCTACCCCCTCCTGCACTGCCCCTACCCCTCCTGCAGTGCCCCTACCCTCCTGCACTGCCCCTACCCCTCCTGCACTGCCCCTACCCCTCCTGCACTGCCCCTACCCCTCCTGCGGTCCCCCCACCCTCCTGCACTGCCCCTACCCCTCCTGCAATTCCCAGCACCAGGCAGAGGCACAGGAGCTCCTTACAGGAGCCAGTCGAGCCCCCTCTTCCTTGGAGCTCTGATTGTTTAAGTCCACTGTTAACAGAAAGGAAAAAAAAAAACACACATTGAAACCTGTAAAGAATTTTTGTGAGTTTATTTGAGCCAAACTGTCCACATATGCCAGGAAGCAGACCCTCAATAATGCTTCGTAGAATGGCGGGTTACATTTCTATATTTATACATTGCGATCAAAGGAAAGGGACGTAGGTGAGTTACATGACATTCATTGGAGATAGATTAGGGAGGTGGGACAGAGCGAAGCGAGGAAACTTCTGGGATAGGGTAAAAGGTGAAATAATGGACATGAGCTTCTTTCACAGAGATGGATATAAGATACTCTTGTTGTGGGGTCGAACCCTGGGTTCAAAATAAGACCACCGGAGGCTGATGATTGATTAAAAATAGCAGGCAAAGAATTGATTGAAATATCTGGCCAGGGCAGGCGCAAGAGCACCGCACGCAGGTGGACTCCACACGACTGCGAGGCTTTAGGGGCAGGTAGCTGTTTTTAAATGTTCTGAGAAGGAAAACCCCCATTCTGCAACAAACTGTTGTTTGGAATCTTTTGCTGTTCTTCCTAGATAAAATGTTGCTTTCTAGTGTGCTTTAGCCCATTTGAAGAATGATGAAGATAAACTTAGCTGTCTTGCCTTGCAGGCCACAGACCAGATATGCCCACAGTCTCAATACCATGCCAGGTGCACCTTCTCAATTGGATAGAACAGCATTGTTTTTCAAGGCCAGCATCGAGATAACCACTAAGTGTACACAGGGCTAGCTCTTTAATAAGAAAAAGGAAGTTCTGTCTGTAATCTTGCTTAGAATTGAATTCATCCCATTTTACTCTAACATAATTAACAGTTGACAATTAACTTGATAACAATAACAATGAGGGAATGTCTTGAGGCCATTTGTTGTGCCCTGAGGGGTCTTGGGTAAAAAGGAAGTTACAAGTTACCCAGACATCTCACAGATATGTTATCTCAGGTGCGGGAAGGCAGATGGGCTCAGTAAAGAAGATCTAAGTTGATCTTTGTCAGGTGAAATATCGGTCTAGGTACAGGGGTCTGCAACCTTTAAGACATAAAGAGCCACTTGGACCCATTTCCGAAGGAAAAAAAAACCTGGGAGCCGAAAAACCATTGCAACATTTAAAACAAATATAACACTGCATACATTGTTTCTTATCTTAATACTATATACCGGATCGTGCAGTTAGCTGTCAATCTGAAGAAAAAAAGGACTTTTTCACTTAACAATGTAAAATATATTTTTGCAAATTAATAGCTAATTAAAATATTTAATTTACCTGATTAATGGGATTTTTGCTCCTGAACCTCAGTGCAGTGTCAGCACATCAGGGCTGTAAGACGTTACCTTCATTTTCACACAGGCTTGCAAGTTGTCGGAGCCGCGGTAAAGCTTCAAAAGAGCCGCATGCGGCTCTGGAGCCGTAGGTTGCCGACACCTGGTCTAGGACAATGACTACCCACTATAACCTGTTTGTAGTTAGATATTTAATTTTCAAACTATCTTTTGTGGTTATTTTAGGTCTCTGAGTTTGCAAGACTGCCACGCAGTCCTCCCCTGAGTTTGTCAGGTTATCGTGTGGCTCTTTTCTTTCACACTACGGAGAGGGAGAGGTTGGCCAAGCCAGCCACGTGGCAGAGTCAGAACGAGAGCCATGTTTCCTTTCCAAAGCTAGCGCCTCAGCTTAATCATATAATACACTGTAGGAGGCTCCCCTGGCATTGAAAGCACCACCTGGCACCACACAGGCTCCACCCCCTTTGCTGCCCCAGGTCCAACGTAACTACCAATTGGTACTTAATTCCTTCACCTTTTCACCCAGTCCCAGCCCACTCCCCTCTGGCAACCAGTCTGTTGTCTACATCTTCTAGTCTGTTTCTATTTTGTTTGTTTATTTTGCTCTTCAGATTTCACAAATAAGAAAAATCATGTGGATTTGACTTTGTCTAACTGGCTTATTTTATCATATCATCTCTGGGCCCATCCATGTTGTCATAGAACAGGATCTCACTGTTTTCATAGCTGAGCGATGTTCCCTGGCATCTCTGTTCCACCACCTCTACATCCTCTCATCTAGCGATGGGCACTTGCATTGCTTTCATATCCTGGTTATTGTAAGAAATGCCACAGTGAACACGGGGTGCATGTATTCTTTCAAGTCAGTGGTCTGGGTTTCTTGGGATATGTGGCCGGAGTGGAATCCTGGGTCATAGGCAGCTCCATCTTTAATTGTTGAGGAGCCTCCATAGCTTCCCACAGTGAGTGCGCCAGTTTACCACCCCTCCCTCCCACCCCTCGCCAGCACCTGCTGTTTGTGGACTATTGATGACAGCCATTCTGACAGGTTTTCATTTCCTTGTGGTTTTAATTTCCATGTCTCTGGTGATTTGTGATGTTGACCATTTTTTTATATGTCTATTTGCCATCTGTATGTGTCTGACCATTTTTTAATTGAATTGTTTGGTATTTTGGTATTGAGTTATATGTTTTTAGTTTGATGTAGTCCCATTTTTTCATTTTTTTATTTTGTTTCCCTTGCCCAAGGAAATAAATACATCAGAAAAACATATTGCTAAGAGATTTTATTGCCTATGTTTTTTTCTAGAAGGTTTATGGTTTCAATTCTTATATTTAAGTATTTAATCCACTTGGAGTCTATTCTTGTGTGTGGTGTGAGAGAGTGGTCCAGTTTCATTTTTGCATGTATCTGTTAAACTTTCTCCGTGTTTGTGGAAGAGACTGTCTTTATTGCAGTGTGTGTTCTTGCCCCTTTGTCATGGATTAATTGACCATAAAGGTACCGGTTTATTTCTGGGTTCTCTGTTCTGTTCCATTGATCTGTGCCTCTTTTATATCAGCACCAGGCTGGTTTGATCACCAAAGCCTTGGGGAATAGTTTGATACCTGGTATTGTGATCCTTCCAACTTTATTCTTCTTTCTCAAGATAGCTGCTGTCTGTGTGCTTCAGTTCCAGGTGCTTTGCTAGCAGCTGGTTACAGAGTCTGACAGGGAAAGGTCCCAGTCCTTAGGCTTAGCATCTTCACACTCTTGAGCAGGAGCTGCGTTAGGTACAGTCTAGGACGCACACTAACACCAACCTGCATGTAACTGAACCCAAACCTCAGCGACCACACCACCTGCTCTGTGCCCTGCTACACCCTTGGAATACATTTCACCTTAGAATGCCGGTCTTAGCCCATAAATTGGTTTCACACCGGGAACGGCACTGCCTTGCCCCTGACCGTTACAGCGAAGAGCACGGGTGGAGCAGGCATTGGATGAGGCGTCTTCCGTGGTTCCTTCCACCTCTCACCTTTGGACCAGCCAGAGCGTTGTCCTCTGACGGAGCACTCCCACAGCGCTCTGCGTATGCGTGTCCATGTGGTGCTAAGGGAACATTTTGACCAACATCGGCAACTCCCTTTGTTCCCAAATCAGCCCTCAAGCACTAAGTCTGGCCCTTCTCATGCCCAGTCTTCCCTGTAAACTCAGCTCTCCTGTTGGAGACAATAGGTATAAACTCAACAAACATGTACTGCTCCCTGCAGGGTGACCGCGGGGTAGCTCCCGTTACAGGCTTCTCCACGAGTCTTATGTCGGGGTACAGGCCTGGGCTGCTGGCTCTGAGCCTCACTCCTCTCGGGCAGGCCTGGGGTTTGTAGCCATAGTGCTTTGTGCCAACCGTCACTCAGAGGCGTGTGCTCAGGGAGACACTAACAGTCTATGCACACTTCCTAATGCGAACTTCAACTTTGAACCTGAATCTGAAGTCGAAACAAAGACTCCCTGGTTATTGTTTGTGCGACTTTAAATGGTTCTAACGAGCAAGGGTCTGGAACTAAGAGCTTGCATTTGGCTTCGCTTCAAACACATGTCCCCTCTGGTTGGCGTAGCTCAACCCCGCAGGGGAACAGCGAGGAAACCCGGTCTTATCCTGCAGCAGCAAAACTGGTGTTCCACAGGCCACGCAGTGCTGGTGGGACCTGAAGCCAAGCCCCCCGACTCTCAGCTGCCTGCCCCCCAGGCCGTAGCGCTGCCACCTCACGCCCTCGCGCTGGGTGTGGCCCATCAGAAGCCACCAGACACAGTGCTCGTGGGTGGGCTGTGCACACAAAGTGGCCCCCAATGCCAGAGGAGCCAGGGGCCAAAGAACATGCTAGACAAGCCCAGCTGTCACCTGAAAGAATTTATATTTTTTATTTAAATTCTTTGTTGTTTATAGTATTACATAAGTCTCTTTTTTTCCCAATTACCTCTCTCTAGCCACTCCCATTCCCAGCATATGCCCTCACCCTCCTATTGTCTGTGTCCATTGGTGATGCTCACAGCTTGAAGAATTTAATAGGAAACTCACTTGGGGAAGCGGTCTGGACCACTATTACCGCGCTCTCCCTCTCCCAGCCTCTGTTTTACAGCTAAAGGTAGTGAGGACTGTGGACGGCCACAGGTGCTGGGGCTCCGGTGCAGGCTGCAGTAAGAGAAACTTGAGGAGGGGGGGTTGCCCCAGAAAGAGAATTAATCAGAGTCCAGTGACCAGCCCAGAGTCACCGGGGAGAGGAGAGGGTCCAGGCTCTGGTTCACCCAGATGTCAAGACAAGGGATTCGCTTTAAGATGGAGTCACCTAATGTCCTTCACACGTTATCTCCTCTCGTCAGCAGCAAAGTCATGCTCTCAGCAGGCAGGCTCATCTTCTCCATTTCACAGACAGGACAGATTCAGGGAGGGTGTGACTACGCTCACCAGCTGACCTGGGCAGAGGAGGGCAGAACACTCGGGCCTGGGGCTCGTTGCACGCCCTGTGCTACGCCCTGCACAACGCAGCCCTGCCGGAGGCTCTGTGGGCTCTGGGAGCTGACCCCTCCAGGACTGCATTCTCCAGCAGCTGGGTTCACTGTGGTTAGAGAGACGTGGCCTCCACCTGCCCTCAACTCAACCACATGGCATAGCAGTGAGTAGATCTGAGTTCAGATCCAGCTCCTGTCCCCTAAGAACTGTGACCTCAGCGAGCTGCTTAACATCTCTGAGTCTGAATTTTATTAATTCGTTCGTTCATTCATTCGTTCAATCAACAAAAACTTGTCTGAGGCGCCTGCATCTCTCAGGTGGAAATAACAACAGCACTGCCTTTTGCAGAATGGGGAAACTCGTGCAGGCAAGCACGTGGCTGAGAGCCTGGTGTGGGAAGGTGATGTTTGCAAACTGGCTCTGCAGCAGGACAGACCCAGCTTGAAGTTCTGTCAGTCTCTGTAGAAGAAGCTGGGTCCTGACAGGCCGAGTGTAGAGAACAAAGGCTTACTGGGTCGTTCGGTAGCTCTAGTCTCAGTTTTCTGAGGAATCGCCAGCCTGCTTTTCATAGTGGCTGCACCAGCCTCCATTCCCCCAGCAGTGAATGAGGGTTCCCTTTCTCCATAACCTCTCCAGCACTATTGTTGCTTGTCTTGTTGATAATGGCACTCTAACTGGTAGTTTTGCATTTGTTTTGCCAGTGAAGGTAAACACATTTTCATATTTCTATTGGTTCGTTAGTCTTCTTGGGAGAAGTGCATTTTCAGGTCTTCTGCCCACCTTTTGATTATTTGTTCGATGTTGAGTTTTACTAGTTCTTTGTATATTTTGGAGATTAAACCTTTGTTGGAGCTACTGTTTGCAAATACTATTCCCTATCTGGTTGGCTGCCTCTTGGTTTTATTGTCTGTTTCTTTTGCTGTGCAGAAGCTTTTTAGTTTGTTAAAATCCCAATCATTTACTTTTGTCTTTACTTCTTTGGGGTCAAGTTCATAAAGTGTTCTCTGTGACCAAGGCCCATATGTTTGGTACCTATGTAACATTTTCTTCTATGTCACTTGTGATCCGTTTTGAATTAATCTTTGTACATGGGGACAAACTGCAATCCAGTTTCTCCGTTTGCATGTGGCTTTCCAGTTTTCCCAGCACCATTTGTTGAAGAGACTGTTTGTACTGTGTTATGTGTTTCTAGCTCCTTAGTTGAAGATTATCTGTCTGTATGCATGTGGTGTTATAGCTGGGCTCTGTTCTGGTCCATTATCTGTGTGTCTGTGTCTCAGCCAATGCCATGCTGTTTTGACCATTGCAGCTCCGCCGTGTAATTTGAAGTCAGGTAGCATGATGTCTCTAGGCTTCGTCCTATTCGCTCAGGATTGCTTTGGCTATTTGGGGTTCCATACAAATCTGATGATGTTTTGTTTCATTTCTTTACAAAATGCCATTGGGATTTGGATGGGAGTGCATTAAATCTATACATTGCCTCCTCAGGATTTTAAAATGAATTCCTTTTACTCACTTGGGAGAGAACAAGGTGGCAAAATGACCACCGAGAGTGATCCTGGGGGAAGCGGAGGCTGTGAGAGAGACGAGGGTGGCTCTGGGCAGAGCCCTCCAGGTGGCCACAGCAAGGGCTTCTCTGGCAGCCTAGTAAAGAATACGGGGAGCCATGAAGGAAGTGGCTCCTCAGAAATGTGAGCTTGGGATCCATGCCCTGAGGGCAGCGGATAGGTCTCTGGGAGAATCTGACTCCGGAAGGTGCAGGAAGGGCTTCCTGAGGACTCACTAGGCTGGGGTGTGAGAACATCTGTAAAGGTCACGAGGGTGAAGAGGGAGACTCCGGAGCTCTCCTGGTGCTCAGAGAAAACCATTTTCTGAGCCACACAGCTTGGGATCCGCGGAGAGGGCTGGGGCGGCAGGTGGCAGGGAGAGCTGCAGACAGGGAAGGCTGCACACGGACTGACAGGTAAAGCTGGGAATATCCAGGGAGATGGATGTGGAGAGTGGACGGCGGGCAGGCCTCTGGGAGCGTGGTGGCTGGTGTAGAGGTGTGGGTCTTCGTCCTTAAACCTAAACAAAAAAGGGTGTTAGCAGGGGCTCAGGGCCATGTTGGGGATGTGCAGGAGGGAGGGCTGCTGGCTGCTGTGTAGAGAACAGGACACAGAGCGGCCATCATGGGCTCCGGTCCAAGATGTTCATCGGGAACGTGGGCTCGGGGGGGCCAGGGCAGGACAGTCTCTCAGGTGCGAATCCAGCCCTGGACTCCAGGCTGCTCCTGGCGGCTCTCGGGGAGTAGCGAGGACCTCTCTGGCCCCGGCCTGGGGATAAGCATGCCACAGGTGTGTTGCTCAGGGTGACCAGGGTCACATTGCAGACCTAACGCAGGTCTGACACTCTTTCAATGGTGCAATAGTCGCCTCTCCAGGTAACTGTGGGTAGCCTGTAGCTATTCACTTGAGCAAGGGAGTCAAACTCCAAGGCTGACATGGGCCAAATACACAAGGTTTACATTTATGTGGCCGCAGAAAAACAAAAGCTTCAATTTCCATAGAAACATACGTTTATTGCGATAGAGACATGCTGAAGACAAAGGCTGAAATAAATGAGTCATTGTTAACATAAAATAATAGAACATTTTAATAAGCATTAATATTTTTCTTAAACATTAACTTACCAGACTGATGTAACTGCACAAATTAATAAGCATAATGCAAACAAACCTATTTTTCTTGTTCTCTGAAAGTGAAATATTTCCTGTTGCGCACACCAAACAAGTCACCCCAAAACTAATGACGTGGCCATCGGCTGCTGAATTATTCACTGCTGGTATTAGTGGAGAGAAGTGGTGCGCCTGCGTATAAGGCAGATAAGAAATGAACGCAACACGAAGATCGTAACCAGTCATTAGCGAACGTTGTAGTTCGTTATGAATAATTATGTATGATAGGATAGTGTACAAATTAAGTTAGGAAATTTTTATTAAGACGTTTCTTATATCCCGTTATATTGGCTGGGTCACAAAATATATTTATTATGGGCCACAAGTTTGACATGCTTGCACTAGAGCCTGTGTTTTCCTTGGTGCCTGGCTGCTGCCCCAGGGAGCTACGCACAGCTGTGGAAAGGCCGGGCACTGGAGACAGCTGTTCTGCCGGCCATGAGCAGAGACAGTCCACAGTGACAGAGAGACTTGGTGGAAGCGGGCAAAGGAGCGGAGAGGAGCATAGAGATGAGGGTATGGCTGTTCCCCTCACATGTCCTGGCACCACTGGCAGCTGGCCTTGCGAAGACACACTGCAGATGGCGTTGCAGATGCTCATGCTCTTGAGCAGACAGTGGAAGTTGTAATTTCCCCACAGTCTTCTGAAATAATGCTTTCAAATTCATAATTTAAATCTCCAAAATTACAGTGATTTAAGGAGCAGGAATATAGTAATTTACATGGAGCCTGTATGATTGGTGTGTGGGACAATGGTACTTGCTGTGTTTGTGCAGATCCATTCCATACCCATTATGCTTCCCTAAGTTTTCATATCTGACTAGGCCCACCTGTCACCAGTGGGTCCTCCCGGAGTGTGAGGTCAGGAGTGAGAAGGAGGACACGCTTGCCGTCAATATTGTGATCGCCCTGGAGCAGCACTGGGCCTTGTTCTGAATCCTCTCTGTCCCTTTAGCAGCTCTGTAATGAGAGGGATATTAACACACGTGGCCTCCCTGTCCCCACCATAAAGCACATGGCAATGCGGTTTATAAGAATGAACTCCCACCTCCTGCCCAGAACTGGGATGAGCGTGGTGGCCCAGGCTGCACTGGAGCTCACAGCCTGGGAGCCCATTATGGGCACAAGGAGGTTCAGTTGTTCGTATGGAAAAGAATACAGTAATTAATGGATAATGATATCAGAATAAACTTCCACGCTCCCAGGTGGAGACCTCCCTGTGCCCACCGTGCTCTTCCTTCCCGGCTCTGTGGTGGCATCGGGGAGAGCTTGAACCCGGCACCGGGGAAGTGTTTCCACCACAGAAATGCTGCCGATCAGGGCCTTGTTCCCGGGAAGCCCGCACAGGCAGGCATGGCCCGCTGATCACCCCGCCCTCACCTTCCCCTCAGCATTGTCCTCTGAGTGCTCTGCCCGCTGCCCTCTGGCCCCTCCTGCCTCAGGCCTGGGGCACATGCTTGGCACTGACAGCCAGGCTCCTCTCAGAGTCTGGGACCCAGTCAGTCCCCTGGGCCTAAGCGCCTGTCTTTCCAGCTTCAGTGCTGCTGGGCCAGGAACCATATCTGGAGGCCTGCCTCCTCTGCCTGATGGACAGAGGTCGCCACGGCCAAGCCTAGGCACAGGGAGTCCAGCTTCTGTCTTGGACGATGGCATGAAGCAGTAAATCAACAGGAGGCAGAGCCACAGGTTTCAGTGATGACAGCTGTGTCTTCTGCCCCCTAGCATGTGCATGGCATGGTCGGTGCCTGGTGGGTGAGGCAATTAGCTTGTACCCCAGGGCACCTGGCTATGTTTCTCACTTTCCCTCCCGCTGCCTTTCTGCAATCAGATTGCACGGGTAATAGCTGCCAAGCCACTTCATTGGAGCTGATGAGGTTAGTCATTTCCTGGGGGCTCATGGAAGAATGGTGCGAGATTAATTTTCCAGTTGGTGTTTAGGGGCTCATTAGTCTGTCTGCTGCGTTCCCAAAGGCAGGGAGGGTAAATGGCTCAGCTGTCGCTCTGGTTCTGAGTAAATCACTGCACCCTGTCTTCTGCGGGTTCCCATCTCAAGGCTCAGTAAGACCATGCTATTGGGGCTGAGAGACAATGGGGCTGGGGTCTCCTGAGAACAGCAATGTGGGAAGTGGGCTGGGCACCAACACAGATATGCCAGTGCACGGGCAAGTGGGAGATGGACAGGAGAACAAACTTGTGAGGAGGAACATGGGAGGAGCAGGCAGGATGAGGGGGAGCATGGGAGGAGCCGCTGGGGGCCAGGAAGGCTTCCTGGAGAGTCCTCTGGGTCAGAGCAGAGGGGTGGATGCTGGAGCCCTCACGGTGACCTCAGGTTGATGGCTCTTTCATTTGGTGTCAGTGTCTTTCTCAATGAGATGCGTTTCCTGTGCAGATGTACAGGAGACTCTTGTGAAGGGAAAGGAACAGGAGCCCTCCAGGGGGCGCCCTCGCAGGGTTGGGGAGGAGACTGGGCGGTGGCCCTTTGGCAGATGACAGTAGCACCTGTGGAGGCCCTAGAGGTGGGCAGGAGGCCCAGTGAGAGTCCAGTGTGGACCGAGCTCGGCCCCCTTCAGTCTACGGTGACATCAGGGAGGTGGTCCTGCCCGCTCACTGACTCTCCGGTGAGAGGAGGACTGGAGACGGTCTCTGCTGAGGCTGCAGCTGTCACAGGAGGGACTCAGCCCCACTCCGGTGGCCAGAGCACATGGCCCCATGGAACGTAAGGTTTTCAAGAAAGCTATGCTGGTGCCTGGCAACCCCCAAAGGCGGGTGTGGGCACTGCCTGGGTTCTAGCCAGACATCACCTGCCTCTCCTGAACAGAAATGATTTGCCAGGGGCTCCAGCAAGTAGAAATGTGTTGGTCTCACACACACACACACACACACACACACACACACACACACACGCACACACGAGGTTCCACTGGGAAAACAACATCTAAAAACCCAAAGCTGTAGCATTTCGGTGTTGGAACCTAATGGAGAACTAAGTGGTGGACGTTTTGCCCTTGAAGACAACAGGGAAGACAGAGAAAACGGCCTTCCTTAATGCTGGCTGAACACAGTATCCCCACACCCAATGGGGTTTCTCTCCTGAGCCCAGGGGCAGGCGAGGAGCATGCTTAGAGGGTGCAGGCACTTCTCTGAGGTTGCACAGCTGCGACCCGCGCTCCCGCAGCTGCTGAGTAACCTGCAGCCAGTGGTGCCTCCAGGACTGGGGCTCGAGAGGAGGACAGAGAAACACTGATCTCCACCTATAGGCAGATAGAGGCTCGGAAAGACTGAAGTCCCTTGTTCCAGTTCTCACATCTGGCAGGGGACCGAGCAGGACTGGAACCAGGTCTTCCCTCTTCTGGTTCCTTCACTTATTGCCCCCTGAGCAAACATGGAAGGCCTGGGGTGTTCCAGTTCTCCCCACCCCCTCCTGACTCCATAGAGAAGCAGCTCTGCAGGCAGGAGGGAGCAAAGCCTGTGTGGCCCTTCCCGCCTCCAGACAGTGCGAACCGCATGTTCCATCCCCTTTGGGGAGAGAAGGTCCCCGCACACCATTCCACTCTGGCTTCCTTTTCCGTTTCACCCTCCCTCCGCTCCTGAGCCTTCGCCCCTTTCTTCCCTTCCTCCCTCAGGTCTCTTCACCCTTTTCTGGGCCCAACCCCTGGAAATTGCCCAGGGTTAGCCCCTTGGCTGCCTCTCCCAGCTTCTGTGGCTGACCTGGGGCCAGGGCACCGCCCTCTCGGCTCCTGCACCTGCTGCCAGCCCCCGCCTCCCGCCTCTCCCATTTCTCCTTGGTCCCTCAGATCGGCCAGTGGCACGTGGCAGATGGCCTCAGCATGGACAGCCGCCTCTATGCCTCCAACACGTCCAATAGTCTCTTCAACACCACCCTGGTCGTCACCACCATCCTGGTAAGCAGGTGCCCCCGCCTTTGGCTGCTGCTCAGGGTGCCCCTCAGGTCCACTCACAGGCTCCCGGGTGCGGAGGAGGGTGCTCTGTCACAGCCCCGGGCCAGCTATTCACTCCTGTTGCTGTTTCCTCTGGAAACGAAGTTTGATGGTCCCAAAGCAGTTGGGAGGGAGGGATGGAGACACCCGCCCCACCAGGAGCTTGGCTTCCACGCAGTTGGGATGCTCCTCCAGGCAGTCGGGGAGTGTGATGGAGGAGGAAAGGGGGCCTAGAGGCACCGGCCAGAGAAGCCCACCAGGCCGTACCCTTCTCGTGCATCACAGCCTCCTCGCTCGGTGCCCATGGCAGGCAAATGCCCCTGCCGGGCCCTGCAGGCCAGCGGTGCTCCTGGCCCATGCCCTCTTCTCAGCTGCTGAGGAAAACATGCTCAGCCTGGAGCCCAGGGGCCTCTGCCTTTTCTATTGGATTCAGATTTCTTCCAGAATCCCCACACCCTCCTCCCTGCCAGGCATTGCGCTCCTTCCTGCCTCAGAGACGGAGACTCCGTCGTGTCCTCAGGTCAGAAGCTCCGCCCTGGCCAAGGTAGCCTTCTTCCCCCTGAGGACCATGCTTTCAAAGATGTGTCAGTGCAGCCACCTGTGCGGATGTGGTAACAAGACATGGTTCCTCCCCCCTCACCCTCCCCATTAACTGCTGGGCAGCACACCTCCTTGCCCGGCCACCCTGTCGTGGCCGCACTGATAGGGTCCAGCCCTAAGCTCAGCCTTATGGTCACTAAATGTGCACGGCCTGCAGGCGCGCTGCTTCTCTGAGGCTTTCAAAGATGCTGAAGGGCTCAGAACCTCCATCACCACCTTCCTGAGCTGCTGGCTCTGGCTCTGGGCTGGACTGGAGGTGCTACAAGCATAGTGGGGCACCAGCCAGGAAGCAGACACACACCTAGCACCTAAGGGTCCAAGGAGAGAGAATCCCACCCTCCGGAGGTCAGCAAAGCCTTCCAAGGAGAAGTGGCATGGAAGCCAAGCTCCAGGCCAGGGCGGGGGGGGGGGGGGGGGGGAGGAGGAATGAATCAGAGTGTCCTTAATACCAGAAATGCTCGGAGGCCAGATCCCCAGCTGAGCCTGGGAGAGCAGTGAGCTCTGAGGCCAGAAGCTGCGGAGGGACTTGCAGGCCAGGCTGCTGAGCTTTCCCTGCCCCGGGTGGAAGGCAGGGGCCACTGGCTGGTTGATGGGCATTTATTATCTGTTGTGCTGGGCGCTGTGCTCTGTGCCCAGCACCAGACTGGCCTAGGGTGGGCGGTTGGGGACTGAGCAGAGAGCTGCGTAAACACCCAGGTGAGCAGAGCCCCTGAGGAAAGGTGTGAGCAGACACCTGACTGGACGGACATGTGGCAGCCCAGAGCCAGCTGGGAAGAGAGGTCCCTGGCAGAGGGAGCACTGAAGCAAAGGGCAGGGTAAGCAGCTCCCATCTCAGCTCCTCCCTGAGCCGTGGCCTCCGCCTGGAGCACATCCACTCACCTCTGGCCGCCACCATCTCACAGAGCCACACGCCTGGGTTCAGGGCCCTGGGCACCCTCCCACTGTGTGTGCAGATGAGGAGCTGACGTTCAGAGAGACGCAACGGGCGGCTGGGGAGGCTCTGCCCAGGCCTGCTTTCCTCTCCCCACGCCACTCACTCAGGGCCAGTCACATTCCCTCCCATCCTGTGGGTGCCACCCCGCCCCCACTCTCCGAGAAAGGCTGCCCTGGAGCCTACCTGTCTGTGTGGAACCTGCATGACACTTCCCTTCGTGACTGTCAGGGCCTTGACTTTTGACCCTCAGCTCTTCCGGATGCTTCTGCTGTCTTCTGTGGCTGCCCTCACCCCCCTAACATCGCGGTCTCCAGGAGGTCTGCTTACCCCTCTCGGTCCTTCCTGGCTTCTTCCCCTCAGTGGCCTCACAGACTCTGCACCTTCCGCTCGCCCAGCAGCTACAGGAGTCTCCCAGCCTCGGCCTCAACCTTCCCTCAGTCCACATGTAAACCAGTTCAACAGGTTCCAAATCCTTTCCTTCCACATCATCCCGGCCAGGAGGCACTGTACTCAGCCATTTGCCCAGGCTCCAAGAGTCTGAGGCCCTCACTCCTGTGTGCCTGGTGCCCACACTGTCACCACGCCTGATCCTCTCTGTGTTCCACCTGAGTCAAACTGAGCCTCAGGACTCAGAATTTTATATCAGGCAGTGTCTGTTCTACACTCTTAACTTAAGTCTTTAATACTGGTAATGCTTCCCTACTATATGTGTGGTGTGCAGACACCTCGTGATGGCATCCAAGGCCCTACTGACCTTAATTCATCTCCCTAAATTTCTTCTCTTCCCCCTCTCTCCCCACAGCCCATGCTTCCCTAAATGGAGGGCCCATTGTCCCCTGAATGCCCCGGCATGACCTCACTCAGGATCATGCCCTTGATCACGCCCATGGGGCCTGTCCTCCACACCCTCCCATCGGCCAGTATCCTGTAATCCTCCAGGCCCAGCTCACAGCCTGCTCCTCCTCGGAGCTTTCCACAGGCCCTGTCCCTCTTCCCACCACTCCGCTGCAGGTGGCTGCCATGGCTGCAGGTGGTCAGCATGTTTTGACCTGGCCCGCTGTAGCCTCAGCATCCTGTATCTCAGTGCTCAGTGATAGGTGCAATAAACACACAGACCAGGGATGGAATGGGGTGGGGTCACCTTACACAAGGCAGAAGACCTTAAGCTCAACTGCAGCGGGACTCCTGTTTGTTCCCGGTAAGAAAATGCCTTGAATTGGGAGGAGAGGAGTTCACCACCAACTCCAAAGTAGCCGTTATTTAAGCCACTTCCCTTCATCTACCCCATTGCCTCCCGGACCTCCTGTGCCTGGGTCCCATCTTGTGTGGCTGAGACACCAGGGCTAAGATGAGAATGACAGCTGCCCAGTTTTGCTGCAGGAAAACCCATATTTAATGCTGAAGGGGAATCACCAGGAGATGGAAGGCAATGACCGCTACGAGGGCTTCTGTGTGGACATGCTCAAAGAGCTAGCAGAGATCCTCCGGTTCAACTACAGGATCCGCCTGGTCGGGGATGGCGTGTACGGCGTTCCCGAGGCCAACGGCACCTGGACGGGAATGGTCGGGGAGCTGATCACGAGGGTAAGGATGAACAGGTGATTTGGACTTGGGGTGAGCTGGTGAGGGAGAGGGAAGGACATGGAGCTGTGCTGTGTGCTTATAAATCCTCCATTGATTCAATCAGTCATTCATTTTCATTTGTTCCTCTGCTCATTGCACCAATCTTTGCTGAGCTGGTCCTGGTGAGAATCACTCGTGACTATTTAAAACTGTGATGCTTTCTGGGTCCAGCCCCTGTAACCAGTAAGGGAAGCTTTGACCAATTCACAGGAATCAAATGGCTCCATGTTTGGATAATCCAGGCACTCTTTGTTCTGATTATGTTATTGCTCATGAGCACCCCCTGGCAGGGCTGGGACAGGTCCCAGGAAAGTGAAACACACCAACATCAGCTGACTTTGACCTTGAGGTGCTGTCAGGGAGAGATGGTTAGATCACAGGGGAGGGAGGTGGAGAACCAAAATGGTGGCCTAAGTAAATGTACTCACCACCTCCAACAACCACATCAAAATTACAACTATAATACAGAACAACCATCATTCAGAGCTGTCTGAAATCTGGCCGAATGGAAATCCTACACCTATAACCAGAGAAGGAAAGAAGAAAGCACATCAAGACTGCTAGGAGAGGCAGAGGCACAGAACCAGCTTTTTCGACACTCATGTGTGGCATGTTGTTAATCTGGTGGACTATCTCGGCTGCAGAGGCCTCCCATGAGGAGCAAAGGGTCCCAGCCCCACACCAAGCTCCCAGCCCAATGCTTGGAAGAGAACCCCAGAAACTAAGCTGTAAAAATCATTGGAAATTGTAGCTAAGTGACACAGAAGCTGCTCCAGGCAGTTCCTCTTAAAGAACCCATACAGAGATTTACTTAGACTTACTCCCCCTGGTGATTCTCTGAGATCCTGCCCCACTCAATTTGTAGTCCCACCCAAGCAGTTTGTAGCAGCTTTTCCATATGAATAGCCTATCCTGGCTCAGGATTCAGACTTTCCTAAAATCTCTCAAATAAGCAGTAGTTGGTGTCAGCCTGCCCCTACTTCTCAGTAAGAGGCCCAAACCCAACACAAGTGGCATTCATCTGCAGATCCCTCTGTAGCTATTACTAAGTGGCCCCAGTCAGGGCACAGGTAGTGACTGACTTTGCACCTGCCTGGAGGCCCCAGAGGCAATGCATCCCATGGATAGCTTTAGAGCATACCAGATTACAACTCTACACATCCACAAGTCACTCAAGGGACAGACTCAGTGAGCACCAAAGGCCCACTGAAGGAGGTCCTCTCCATAGGGGTGCTCCTGCACAGCAGTTCTTCCACTGTAGTTGCCGCTGGTCCTTACAGCCAATTGGCCTTGGGGTCAATCCCTCCAGTGATGCCAACAGCAATCATGGCTCAACTACAACAAGATAGTGCACATAGCCCACATAGCAGCCCACCTGGAAGGCCCAGTTCAGATGACTGAGGAAGCTGAACCACTGATCCCTAAAGGACACCTACTATACAAGGCCACTCTACCAATTCCAAGAGACATAGCAGCTCTGTCTAATGCACAGAAACAAACTCCAGGAAGCAACTAAAATGTGGAGACAAAGAAACATGCCACAAATGAGAGAACAGAATAAATCTCCAGAAAAATAACTAAATGAAATGAAAGCAAGCAAACTATTTACAGAGTTCAAAACAATGGTTATAAGGAAGCTCATGAAACTTAATGAGATCTTCAAGGGACTTAGTGAGAACATCAAACACATGAAAAAGGATCAGATAGAAATGAATGATATACTAACTGAAATAAAGAATAATGTATCAGGTCAACAATTTGGAATATGAAGAAGCAAAAAACACCAAATCAGATGAACAAAAAGAAAAGAACATCCAAAAATATAAAGATAGTGTAAGGAGCCTCTGGACAACTTCAAATGTGACAACATTCACATCATGGAGGTGCCAGAAGGAGAAGAGTGAGAGCAAGATATTGAAAACCTATTTGAAGAAATAATGACAGAAAACTGTCCCTACTTGGTGAGAGAAATAGACTCACAAGTCCAGGAGGCGCAGAGAACCCCAAGCAAGAGAAACCCAAAAAAGCCAACACTAAGACACATCATAATTAAAATGCCAAGGGCTAAAGACAAAAAGAGAATATTAAAAGCAGCAAGAGAAAAGCAGTTAATTACCTACAAGAGAGTGCCCATACAACTGTCAGCTGATTTCTCAACAGAAACTATGCAGGCCAGAAGTGAATGGCAAGAAGTGATGAATAGCAAGGACCTACAACCAAGATTACTCTACCCAGCAAAGCTATTATTTAGAATTGAGGGTCAGATAAAGAGCTTCCCAGACAAGAAAAAGCTAAAGGAATTCATCAACAAACCAGTATTATATGAAACTAAAGGCCCAGTGTATGAAATTCGTGCAAAGACCAGGGGGTTGGGGGTTCCTCAGCCTGGCTTGTGTCCTTTCTCAGTCCAGGAGCCCTCAGGGGATGTATGACTGATGGCTTAGTCTTTTGAACTTCTAAGCCATTAAGTGGACATCCTTAGTGCTGCTGTGGAGGCAGGAAAGGGTCCACTAGCAGCCATGGGTCCAGCTTCTGGCTGAGCTGTGCTCCCCTTGTGGGAGTGCACTGACCACCAGGGGACAGCTCCTGCATTGAGTGTCTGACCCCTGGTGGTCAGTGTATGTCATAGCGACCAGTCATTCCACCCTTCAGGCCATTTGTATATTGGCCTTTTATTATATAGGATGTTGAAGGGTACTTTTTTAAAAAGAACAAGAACAAGAAAAAGAAAAAGATTTTTTAAATTAACAATAAAATGAAAAAAAGCATTATTTATCAACAATTGAATCTAAAAATCAAAATAAATGAACAAGAAATCTAAAGAACAAAACAAACTGATAAATAAAATAAAACCAGAGGCATGGGAGCATGGAACACACTGACATATATCACAGGGAAGAGGGGGCAGGAAGAGGTCAACCAAAGGACTTATATGCATATATGCATTATCCATGGACACAGACCATAGGGTGCGAAGGCGTGGGGTGTGATATGAACTGGGGGGAGAGGGGCAATGGGGGGAAAGCAGGATATCTGCAATACTCTCAGCATTAAATATTTAAAAATAAAGAAGTAAGTATACAATCACAGGGAGGGATCGGAATGAGCATTAGTCACAGGTGCAGTTATGCTTATGTCGTTTTCACAGTCAGTACGAGGCTGCGCCGGGGTCTGAACACCGAGCTGCAGGCTTCCCCTGCAGCCCTGGCCTCCGGGGCCTGTGCCATCTCCACGGGAGGCTGCCTGGGTGCAGGCCGTGCCTCTCCCCCACCCCACCCCCTGCCCCACTCCTCCGCCGCCCTCCCTTGCTTTCTTTTCTTTTTTCTTTACTCCCTTCCCTTCATCGAGTGGATTAATGTGGTTTTATAAAATTTATCTTTATTGTGGAAAGTGTCACAGATGTCCCCTTTGTTTTTTTGCCCATTGAGCCCTCCACCCCATGCCCGTCCCTCCCAGGCCTTCACCACTGTGTCTGTCTGTGGCTCTGCAGCATGCATACGCACCCCTGGTTAATATGGTTTGACCCTTTACCTGCACCGAACTTGGAATACCAGATGCACTTTTTAAAATCCGAGGCTTAAGGCTTACATTTTAGTTGGGACATTACATAAGCTACCCTTGACAAGGCATGTGGGCTCTGTGCAGGCTGGACAGGAAGGCGTCGAGATCTGGGGGTGCTGAGGAGTCTGTCTGGCCATGTGGACCCAGCGGGCGCACAGCAAGGCTTGTGCAGAGAATGGGGACTGCCCTGCACTGCAGCCTAGGGGGGTCTGATGTGGGACTTGCCCTGGAGAGCTCACAGGTGCAGGGCTGAGCAGTCAGCAGGCGGGTCAGAGGCCCAGGGAGGAGCCTGCAGCTGCTCCCTGGGGCAGGGCGGGGTGGGTGAACACCTGGGCGGGGAGGGCCTGGCGTTTGGGAGGTGCTGCTTTTCTCCCAGGTCAGCCCCTCCTGCCGCCCTCCTGCTCCATCGCACTGTGGATGGCAGTCTGGGGTGTAGACTAGAGAGCTGAACCCGAGGCCAAGCAGCACCTGCACCTCAGCCACCACCAGGTTCTGCCCAAGTTGGGAGAACTGTCTGGAGTTCCTGCCTACGGGCGGCACAGCCTCTGCCTGCTCCCCAAGCCAACAGGCCGCTGCCCTGTCTCAGCAAGTCTGCGCCTGGCTACCCCCCCCCCACCTTCACTCCTACTCCTCCACCCCTGAATCAGCCAGCCTTGGTCCTTCCTCCCTCACCCGGGATTGTGGGTTCTATCCTGGCCCTGAAGCCAGGGTCCTGCACCCCGCGGACGTTTCCTGTCCTAGGCCGATGCGTGGACTCGGTGTCACTGGGCTGGAGGCTGATGAGACACAGGCTATTTCCCCGCCTGCATGGGCTCTATGCTGGACCAGGACTGCCGGGCAGGCTGCTATTGGACCCGGTGACGGGCCAGGCCGCCCTGCTCACCACGCACGTGCGTGCGGAAGGCGTGTCCACCTGTGGGTTTTCTTCTACAAAGAGACCTCTGTTTGCCAAGCCAGTGCCACTGGGCTCCCGGGAGGACCGATCTGTGTCATCCACCTGATGGGCCGCCTCCCTCCGAACGA
Source organism: Pipistrellus nathusii (assembly GCA_963693515.1). NCBI lineage: Eukaryota > Metazoa > Chordata > Mammalia > Chiroptera > Vespertilionidae > Pipistrellus > Pipistrellus nathusii. The sequence continues at coordinate 25,392,752 of OY882876.1, read as the reverse complement.
GGCGCAGGGGCCAAACCAGGAGCCGCAGCCGCAGAGCACCCGGCTGAGTGGCCAGCTCATGGCACAGAGGGAAGCAGAAACGGTCCCGCTCCAGGGAAGAGGGCGGTGTTGGCGCAGAGCTCATGACTCGCACAGCTGCTGTGTGTGTGGACCGAGCATGGCCGGGCACTTCCCAGCGCCATTTCCTCCCCAGCAGCCTGGTGAGGTGACCTTTGTCGCTCACATTTCATCACCAACAGGCTGAGATTGATGGCAGCTCAACAGAAAGGCTAACTCAGGTTACACAACTAAGAGCGGTTGATCTGAAATGCAAAGCCAGCCCTGCTGACCTCCACATCTATGCTCTCTAGTACCCTGGAAGCCCCGAGGGAATGGCAGCCATGCAGGCTATGTGGTGCAGCGGGACTGAGAGGCACGGAGGCGGGGCGCGTTACCGGCACAGGGATTGTGGGGACAGGCCCGGAGTCTGAATACCGGCCGCCTAAGGAACACGCAGGGGCCCGGGGCCGTCACAGGAAGGGAAGGCTGCAGCGGGAGGCAATGCTGGACAGGCACTCTAGGGCGGGCTGTGGAGGAGGCTGTGCGATGGCGGGCTTACTTCCCAGACAGCGGGAGCTGCTGGTGTTTGTAGGCAGGGTCGAGGTGATCAGGTCTGTGGGTACAAACAGCCTCTGGAGCTGTGGCCACCAAGTCATGTCCCAGGACCACTGCAGCTCCTGGGCCGCCAGGAACCCACATTCACTCCATGCCGACCCACTGAGGCGGGCACCCGGAGGGGCAGCAATTTGCATTCTCCCAGGCTCCGAGGCGCTAGTGCGGGTTAGGGTTGGAGCACGTGGGACCGTGCAAGTTCATGGCTGATGGAAGCGGCGGACGAGTGTAGGGACTCGGGAGTGACCACGTGAAGACCTGGACAAGGGGCAGCACTGAAGTTCCAGTGATGGCCATGGCCCACGGGCTTGGAGCTGGGACCCAAGCCCCTGGGCCGGGAGGACCAGGACAGGAAGGGAGAGGAGGCTGCTGCTGACGCCTGGTTTCAGTGTTGGTGACAGGTGGCCAGTAGCTCAGGGCCAGAGAAACAGTTCCCAGAAAGAGCAGCTGCAGGGGGGAGAGGGAGGCGGCCGTGGCCTGGGTCTGAAGCCCCGGGTCCCGGTAGAGAGGGGTAGGAGAGCCCGGGTGAAAGAGGCCAGCAGGAGGCAGAGCTGGTGGGGCTCCCGGGAGGCGTCAGGACAGAAGTAATGAACCAGAACACCCACTGCTCACCAGTCCTCACGCCCTTTCCTCCCCGCGGAGTGCCCAGGACACAGGCCCCGGCACCGCTGGCATCTGTCTGTGGCTTGGTAAGTCGCTGTGGCTCCCACCCCCGGGGATGGGGAGAAAGAATGGCCTCTGCAATGCCAGCGTGGAGGGACTCTGCGGTGCTCTCCCTCCCCTTCCTCCATGCCTGTCACCGGCTCCGCGTGCACTTGCCCTCTGGGCTCCGGTCCTCAGCCTTCCCACCGCCTGTCCTCAAGCACCTGCACAGGTGTGTGCCCGGCCACGGGTAGACAGGCCGGCGGGTCGCCGGCCAGTGGGTGGCCTGGCGGAGCTCTGGCCTGGACATCGGGTTGTCCCATGGGTGTGACCGGGAGGCCATGAGGGTGACAACAAGGACGCATCCTTCTTGCCTCTGCAGTCTTTCCCTTCAGGAGAGCCCATGGATCTGTGGCCCGCTCAGCAGGCAGCCTCGGGACCAAACTGCCCCATTTGAACCCAGATCTGTCACTTGCTTTCTCTGAAACTTGGGCAAGCTCCTTAACCTTTGTGCCTCACTTTCCTGATCTGTGAAATGGGTCACAGCAGTGACTTGGCGCCGGGGGTGTCGAGAGCACCGAGCGAGGCCATGCTGGCTGTGTTCGCATCACTCAACGGCCCTCAGGCCTCCTCTGCTTAAACCCTGCAGGGCCTTCTACTTCTCTCCTGGCTGCACCTTCCGCCTCAGCACACAGCTCCTTCTGCCCTGGCTCTCTGACCTCTGGCCTCCTCCAGCCTCTGGAGGTACCAAGCTTCTCCCAGGCAGTCCCTCTCAGCGCCCCCTTCCCCCAAATACTCCCCCAGGCCTTCTCACAGGTGCATCCCATCAGGCAACTGCCTTCCACCTGGGAAAGGCCTGGGTTTCTTAGGCTCTGCTCTGCCTTCCCCTGGAGCCACACCACCCTCAGAACATGTACATGTTAGAGCTCACTAGGCTTGCTGGGCCATCTGGTGACGGTGCCTCTGCCACGGACTGTCGGCTCTTTGCTTCCAGGGACCGGTTCTGTGTCTACACACCCTGCCTCCCGGGACCCTGCCTCCGGGCCCCTGCCTGAGCAGGCAGAGTCAGTGACGAGTGAGGATGACGGCTGGGCACTGAAGGGGGCCTGGAGGGGCAGTGGCTTCTGCAGACAGTCCCGGCCCACCTCAGTATCCCACACTCAGGGAAGGCAGAACCAGACACACAGGGCTTCTGGGGACCCCCCATGAGCTCAGTGACCCCATGTCACCCTCAGCCATACTCAGCCAGAGCCTAATGTGCCCCCACCCCAAAAGCCCAGCGGGTGGGAGGGATAATGCTGCCCCCATTTCCACAGCCTCAGGCCGGCCTGCTGGGAGTTCCAGGAGCCTTTCGGTTTGGGGGGGGGGGGGGAGAGGAGGGAGAGGAACTGCAGGGACAGGTTCCTGGGAAAGAAGGTTCTGGGAATGCTCAGGGCAGCCTTTCCTCTCAGCATCCTCTGTTCCCGAAGCTTCCGAGTTAACCTCTCACAGAGCTGGTAACAGCGCAAGGACCGCGAGGCCAGGGCCTGAGGGGCCATGAAGCAAGAGGTGCCCATGAGCCTTGCAAAGGATGGGCAGCTGCAGGCCTGGCACGGAGGGCAGCTGCCCCCACAGAGGACAGGAGGAAGGTGTGGGGATCGGGTGAACGCTGGATAAGGGCCTGAGAATAGAGGTCTGGAGGCTAATCAGGGTAGTGCCCTGGGTCCGAGAATTCGAAGGAGCTGGGCGTCATGCTGGGTTTGGTCCTGCCTAGGAGCCAGAGAGCGGCCCTCCTGGTGCTGCCCACTTCTAGCCTCTCCATGTGGAGCGTGTCCCTATAGTCATCGCTTCGGGCTCGTACACTCTTGTGAAAAGATTCCCAAATGTCAATCTGCAGTTGCCTTTATGGGGGAAAGCTGACTGTAGGGAGAGAAACCTGAGGATAGAGCTGTTGACTGGTTAATTGGGAGATACGTGTGTGTGTGTGTGTGTGTGTTTGTGTGTAAAATATGTGTGTGTATATGTATATGTGTGTGGTATGTGTATACATGTATGCATGTACAGTATATGTGTATACAGTGTGTTGCAGTAAAATATGTGTGTATATGTATATGTGTGTGTGGTGTGTGTATACATGTATGTATGTACAGTATATGTGTATACAGTGTGTGTGCAGTATGAATGTGTGTGTGTGTGTGTGCCGTATGTGTGTGTGTATGTGTGTACTCTGTGTGTGTGTGTGTGTGTGTGTGTGTGTGTGTATTTAAATAGTCCCAGAAAGGACTGGGTGCTGTGTTTACCTCTGACACATCTTATCAGTTTTGGTTTCTAACATTTCCTTCAATTCCTTCTTTCCAACCAATTTTCTTTTTGCCTCTTCCTCCTCCCAAGTCTTGCAATGCCAATTTGGCATCCACCATGCACCAGCCTGGCATGGCTCTTTGGCTGACTGGACTCAATGCAGGGCTGAGGTTCTAAAAGCCCCAAACAGCACTCCACGGAATCTCCAAATGCAGATGTTCACAGTCTCCCACCCCCACTGCCCTCCCTGGCCCAACGGTCTTAGAGAAACAGAGTGTATTCATCTCTTTCACGACCCGCGTGGAAAGAGTTCCAATTCAGGGTCCGGGTTCTGGAGAAGGGCCGCACACAAATGAAGAGACTTAACACTTTGGAGAAATTCAACTTTGCGATATGGGGGGCCAGGCGGTAGTCCAACTCTAGTGGGAGAACTACCGCTCTGGCCCTGCCACCCCTTTTAGTGAGGCTTTGGGGAAACATCTTAGGCAGCATAAACAGAAATTTACATGTAGCCCTTAGGCAGGAAATAACAGAAACTTACACAGGGACAAACAAGGTGGAGGCTGCTTCAGTTAACAATGTCTCAACTAAAGGGTGAGTGGTTAGAGCAATTAAGGTTGTTGACCAGCCTTCTTGGCTTCCTGTCAACATCTCTCTTAAGTGAAACTGATTTGTTTCTGGCAAGAGTGAGCACAATGAGCCACTCACAGTTTTATTTTTCATTAACCATCTCTTACATCTACAGGCTAGTCTCTTGTCAGCCTGACCTCCCTATATAAGGCCCTGAGCTTATTAACCTGCTAAGTCTCCTGGCGGCTTTAGCTGGTAGAACAGAATTGGGTTGGAGGATTGGGAGGGGGTCGTAGAGAAGGAACTGACCTTGCCAAGGAATGTACCCTCTCATCCATCACACACCCCTGGTGTGGAAAGTGAGGACCAGTGTCTCTCTCCTATTCCTCCCAGTGACTTGGGAGAAATGTGTGTGAATGTATCTGTTTGTAGATGGTTGGACACTTCACTTTTCGAAACTTCTTTCCTCAATTTTTTACCAACTGATCCACAAGGATTAGGAGTTAAAGAAGCTGAAATATAGCCCTAGTCAGTTTGTCTCAGTGAATAGAGCATCGGACTGTGGACTGAAGGGTCCTGGATTCGATTCCAGTCAAGGGCATGTACCTCGGTTGCAGGTTCAATCCCTGGGCACCTGCGGGAAATAACCAATTGATATATCTCTCTCTGTCTATCCCCTTCCCTTCCACTCACTCTAAAAATCAATAGAAAAATATCTTCAGGTGAAGATTAACACACACAAAAAAACGAAGATGAAATGTAAACCCATGACGACCAGTCTAGATGCACGCTGAGTTCCTAGGTATTAGCATGCCAGCATCACTGGGCAACTTACCATATATGCACCTTCTGGCCTGGGAGGAGGTCGGGCACTTTAATTGATTCTTTCGGGTGATTGGCTGCTGTGGTCATGGACTACATTGGAGAGCCGCTGAGAGGGACCCAACACTCTTCACCCTGACCCTCAGCTGAGGGATGAGGTTACGGAAACCTTGAGGAGGGCAGTGGCTAGGGCAGAGCATGGACTAAAATGAGCATCTACTCTGGGCTCTCCCCACTCAGGAAGCAGCCCACTAGGAAGCGAGCTTGCTTTGCCGTGGGATGGAGTTAGATCAGATGCAAGAACTTCTGGCAGAAGGAGCCGACATCCCTCCTTTCCCAGAGGACATTGACTCAGTACAGACCATCAATGTGGGCATTCAGGTGCCAGCTAGGGGCAAAATGAAAGGAAGGAAACATCTTCAGAACAAACTCTGCTGACTTTACATGAAAGGGACTAGAGGGCCTTCTCTCAGGTCTTCTCTGGAAGGTGAATCTTAGCCTCAAGAGCAACTTCAGTGGCCAGTGGGCTGGGAAGCCTACGGCTTGGTCCCAGCTCCAGGACAAGCTAAATGATGCCGGGCCACTTGCTTGATTCTTTGGTCTCCATTTCTTCAACATCTGCTCAGAAATGAATGGGTTCCTTTAGATTGTTTTTAATGCCTGTGGTTCCATTATTCTTATATTTTACTAGAGGCATGGTGCATGAAATTTGTGCACTAAGGGGGTTTTCTCAGCCCAGCCTGCACCCTCTTCAATCTGGGACTCCTCAGAGGTCCACAGGGATTGGTCTAAACTGGCAGTCAGATATCCCTCTCAGAATCTGGGACTGCTGGCTCCTAATGACTCGCCTGTCTGCCTGCCTGATTGCCCCCTACTCACTAACCTGCCAGCTGGATTGATGCCAAACCACTTCCCTGCCAGCCTAATCGTCCCAAACTTCCCTCCCCTCCTGGCCCAATGCCCCCCAACTGCCCTTCCCTGCTGGCCTGTTCACCCCCAACTGCCTTCCCTTTTATTAATATAGATTGTAATTCCATCCCCTGCAAAAGTGCCTTATACAGCGTGGGAACTCAGTGACATTTTAGTGACTAAATGAATTAATAAGTTGAATAAAAAACAACTCAATGTTGAGGTTTCAAGAAACCTATCTACCAATTTTCCCCTTTGAAACCCCTATTCAGTGTCTTTGAGTCTCTCTCTGAGCAGTCTGTGTGGTCCTTCCTGCCTTTTGTTCTTACTTAGTGTGCAGAGGATCTACCCTCCAGTGACAGTCAGTGATCATTCTGACCTTGGAGCTGCTTCTTAGAGTCACTCCCACAGCAGAGAAGCCAGACCAGGGTAGCATCCCCCAGCAGCAGTGGCCTTTGTCTCCATCCTGGTGCCCTGTCCTATGCGGCTGCCCCTCTGATGGGCTCTCTCTCCCTTCCAGAAAGCAGACCTGGCTGTGGCCGGCCTCACCATTACCGCTGAGCGCGAGAAGGTGATTGATTTCTCCAAGCCGTTCATGACTCTGGGGATTAGCATTCTTTACCGCGTTCACATGGTAAGCATTTCTGTCATTCATCGTATTCGCATGCAAACACGAAGTTATATAGTAATTAAGAATGACTGTGGAAATATTTAGAATTCAAGACTCAAGTGCTAATGTGCTGGGCTAGTGTTTCCCCCAGCAGCTGCATGATTGGTAAACAAGAACGGGAGAGTCACACTTGTGGGCAAGCTTGTAAATACTGCATCTGCCTCACTGAGTAGGGAGGGCCAGAAGAGACTGCTCAGTTAGGGATGGTTGGCCTGTTGGTCCCTCTGCTTCCCCCTAGAAGACAGGCCACAGCACAGCAAGGTCCCCAGCACCCTCCAGACTTCAGGGCTCAGCTGCCCTCTGCTCACTCACAGCTTGGTGTCTGGTGGGGGCAGGCAGGCTACTTCCACTAGTGAGTAAAGAGCAGGTCATTTAATGTCATGTATCCCTGACATGGCCCTGCTTCTGCACACATTTTTAAATGATTTAATTTTTTAATTAATTTTAGAGACAGAGGAAGAGAGAGAAACATCAATTGATTGCCTCCGGCATACACCCTGACTGGGGATCAAACCTGCAACTTGGGCATGTGCCCTGACCAGGAATCAAACCGTGACCTTTCGCTCCGTGGGATGACGCTCAACCAGCTGAGCACACTGGCCAGAGCACCGCCTACTTTAACAAGAGAAGGAGGCTTCTGTTAGGTTGGTTAGAGCGGGTACAGCTGGTGTTGAAAGAAGTTGGTGGAGGCACAGCAATGGACAGCAGAGGATGGGCAAGATACATAGCGGGCAGAGCAGGGAGGGAGCTGGCTGGGCCTCAGACCGCCATGGGCAGTCATCACATGGCCGGCACGTAGTTCTAGTTTGTCTGCTAAACCCAAAGAACTTCCTTTCATCTTCATGCCAAACTAGTTCTTCATGCACTGGTATTAGGTGGTTTTCCCGGCATTGCAGTCATTGGGGTCCAAGGTCATACGGCATATTCCCCTGTATTAATTGGCACCACATGGCTACCCAGCAGGGAAGTCACCAAAGCTCATCCCATGTGCCTGCTGAAGAAGCGACCTTCCCTCTTCTGATCCTCCTTGGGTTCCAATTCCAGGAAAGGGAATGTTTACGTTCCTAGCCCAAGCTCACAGAGCCAGCAGCTGCTAGGGCCTCAGAGAAGAAGGCCCACTCCTCCAGGGAGACACCTCCTTGCCCTGGCCACCAGGCAGCTCAGAGAGCACAGCTGGCCTGGGCCTGGGCCTCTCAGGCCTTCTGCTTGGCCTGGGGAAGAAGGCCCAGTGTCTGGAAGAAGAGAACGTCAAAATCCCAGGTTTCCAGGCAAAGACGGAGAGAACGTGAGGGTCTGGTCACAAACAGCTGTCAACAATGCTGTTGTCAAGACTCTTGTGGATAAAGGGAGTGTTAATCCTCTTTCTCCTCTTTTCACTGTGATGACAGCCCCCATTCCTCAGCACCTCCTCTGTGCCAGACAGTCTCAGGCACCTGTGATGTGGCTCTTATAATGGGTTGAAGTGGGGCCCCTCAAAAAATACGTTCAAGTTCTAACCCCCAGCACCTATGAACGTGGTTAAAGTTCTAACCCTCAGCACCTATGAGCATGGTCTTATTTGGAAATCAAGTGAAAATGAGGTCAGACTGGATTAGAGTGTCTGGTTATAGTCACTAATGGTTATTGCCATTAGAGGAAGAGGGAAATCTGGACACAGTCGCACAGGGAGAAGACCGTGTGAATCTGAAGACAGAGATTGGAGGGAGGTGTCCATAAGCCCAGAAATGCAGAGGCTTGCCGGCAGCACCAGGAGCTGGGAGAGACGAGGAAGGGTTCTTCCCTGAAGGCTTTAGAGAGAGCCTGGGCCCGCTCACATCTCCATCTGGGCTTTCCAGTTGCCAGGACCATGAGAAGGCACTTTTTTGTTATGTTAAGCCACCAGTGTGTGGTACTTTGTGGTGGCCGCCCCCCGAGGAAACTAATGTGGCTGTTGTACTTTTTTTAAAAACTTGAACAAGATCACTTACCAATGAGTGAGAGAGAAGAGTTCAAAGTTAGGTGTAAGCCTATGTTCTCCTAGAATACCAGGCCTGCACCCTTATTTGTGGGACTTTTGAATAATTTTCCTGTGTACCCTTTCTCATTTGGCCCTCCGGACTGTTCTTTGAGGAAAAAGGGCCAGGATTACAATTCCATTTTAAACAAGTAGCTCGCACAGGGCTGGCCCTGGAAAGCAGGTGTCCTGACTCTCAGAACTGTGTTCCTCTCGGAGCTGCGCCTGGCAGAATTCCTGGTGTTCTCTAGCTCATACTGTGTCTTGAGCCCACCCTACCCCCTCCAGCAGCTGGGCCCCGATGGAACACCCAAAAGCAGGTGGAGACAGGGATTAAAAGGTGAGAAAGAAATAAAGGCCAACATTGAATCAATGCCAAGCATTTTGCTGGATGTATTGCCCCTTTTTCAAGAAGGTCTTTTCACTTCAGAAAGATTGTCTAGGAAAATGGAGAACAGTGCTGAGTAAACCAGTGAATCATTTCTAATACTGCTTAATATTCTATTACAAGAAAACTGAAAATGAATAGTTTTATTTCTTAACACTAAATAACCTAATAGCCCATATAATGGAACTATGGCTTCCTGAATCATTTTAATGTTGACTATTTATTGAGTGCTCTTCTCTAAAGAAGCTAAAGGTGTTTTATCAACTTTAGTAATTCACATGTCCTCCCTTCATGCCTATCATGGTGTCCTACGATATGGAAAAACAAGTGGCACCAGAGAAGTTGAGTGGTTTGCCTAGCATCACTCAGCAAGACAAGGACAATGCCAGGGTTAGATCTTAGGTCTACTCACACCTGATTTCCAACAAGCAATATGAAATATAGGCTGCATCTGGACTGTATGCAGGCAACAACCCCATCTGTGGGTTTTGTGTAAGAAGAATTCATTGATTATCCTTTCCCCTGGGAGTCACAGATGAGAATTGCATGCTAAACCAAAATGTCATCAAGACAACTCATTGCAGACACACTGAGGGGAGCTCCCCTTAGTTCCTGGGTTAGGACAAGAAAACATATGCTCTTCTGCCTCTTCCTGAAGGAGTAATTAAAACTGTTATCTTATCCCTTCATCCCAAGTGTGTTCTATTGACCACTGTCCATGACTGGTCTCTGTAAATTGCCTTGAGTTCTAACGACTTTGCCAAGTCTTTGTCATTAGCTCTGCTGGAGAGGGGATGGAGTACAGGGAGGAAAAGGATTCATAACAGTAGTTTGTATGTAGGGAATGGTGACTAGGGTACAACTTTTCACAAACACAAGAGATCCCACCACAGTCAGACCCACTCTGTCCATCTGGAAAGGCTGACAGCATGGTGCCAGTGAGATGGAATCACTGGCATCTAAGTGCCTTCCTCCAGGAGCGAGCCTGGTGTTGCCCTGATGGCTTCCCTGGGGAGCCCTAGGGGACCCTTATGACTCATGTTATAACCACAGGAACCCTGGGAGTTGGGGAGTGACTATAACCAGATGGCACCCCCAACATCGTTAGCAGGTGTCACTGTAGGACACCTGCTGCATTGAGGGAGTGTCACTATAAAAGTACGTTCCCTCCTATCACATACCCCCTCCCCCACCCATTTCTGATTGCCATTAGATAGGAAGAGGCAAGCACATACCTAGTGCACAGCCCTTACTATGTGTCATCGAGTTCTCAAAGCAACTACATGAAACAGGTTTTACTATTGCACCTGCTGCAATGGAAACAAAAGCCCTGATAAATTAGGTGACTTGCCCAGTGTCACACAGTTTGTAAGTGTAAGCCACGTCAGTCCAAGTCTGTGATTCCATTTGCTGCTTGTCCTGCATCACTGACTGGTCCTCATGCACCTGTTCCAGACTGGAAAAGCACTTGTGTTGTTCCTGTGATGTTACCTACTCCGGTACACACAGAACAAAGTGTCAGGGAGTTATAGGTTCTTTTAAGGATAAGAGGAATTGCCTACTTGCAAGGGGAGTTTGGTGCCACTTCATAGCCCCTGGGCAGCTCACAGGTAACATTCAAAGAATCTCACCATGTGGACTGCTCAGTTGGTGACCAGCCCTTTGGCTCTCTGAAGCACAGTGCAAAAGTCAAGGGAACCATTTTGAATTTTTGGTGGCATCTAATTTTTAATCCCATCTGCAGAGCTTGACTTATCCTAGGCAATTGGGACATAGACATTTATAACCAATATCTGACCTTCAAAGTGGTGTATTCCCCCTAGAGAATGGTTCACCTTGCAGTCAACAGAGACGTGTAAAGCCAGAGTAAATGCATATAGATACCACAGAGTATATCTGTTGTTTTAAGGCATTATTTATTATAACTCAAGTTCGCACAATTTGTAAGTGGTGAAACCAGGATTCAGTTCTAGGCAGTCTGGCTGGCTGATAAATAATGGTGGTTATAAGTAAGTGATGTTGAAGAGTACTGTAAGGGGTGAGATAGAGCACATTGGAATTCTGCTGGCATTGAGGGGAAGGTGTGAAAGTAATTAGGGACATTATTGAATAAGGATAAGAAGGAGAAGACACAGTCCGGGGGCCATTTAAAGGAAAGCAAGCAGGGCATCCGTACAACAACAGGCCAACTAATGAGCACCAGATAAACGGAACTCATCACCATGATGTCAGCAAGCATGTGCCCTCCCTGGGCCAGGACCGTCCTGGGCCTTCCCACCCTGCAATGTAGAGACCTGGCATTGAGATCCAGAGAACACAGGGAAGCGCTGAATTATTCAGAAGGAAAGTGTCACCATCATACACCTTTTGGGTTGAGGAAAATCAATTACTTGGAAGAAATGCCTATAGCATATGGATCTGATTTGCTCCAAGCACGGTACCTCAGAAGTCTTGGGAAGAAAGCCATCTAAAGCATCCCACAGGAAAAAATGGTAGGCACTAGGATGCAAGTCCCATACTTCCCTTGGGCATCATATAAACTGTGGGCTCTGCCCAAGCCAAGACAGTGGAGGCCCAGACCCAAATCTCAAACGACTGCCCCTCTTTGCTCTCCGGTTGGCATCAGCCAATCACAGATGGAATCAGATGGTGCCTTGCCAAGTGACTAGATGTGTTCAGTAGAACTTCGACCTTACAGCACAGTGTCACTCAAGAAAAAACCAAGGATAGATTCTGACTTCAGCATGCAATGGGGTTCCAGATTCAGAAATCAACAAGAAGAGATTTTTTTCATTAAAAAATTTGAAAAATTTTTGGGGAAAAATTTTTCATACTCTCAATTGAGACACAGAGTAAGATTATCATGACTGACAAGGCACATTGGACTCAAGTAATGTTTGCCCAGAGTCGGTGGCCACACAAGGTATGGGCGTGCCAGCCCCCACCCATTGGGCTCAAAGATGGGGCCTGCACAGTCTGCCTGCTGCTGGCTCTTAGCATGACGAGGAAGACACATTAGCCTCAGTACAAAAGAGCAACGTGTCTTTGTATAGCCAGGGGTTGCTCACCAGTTTTCTAAGTGCGCATGTTTCAGTTGCAGTTTGAATTCAGTAATATTTTGTATTAGTTTCAGATGAACAGCATAGTGATTAGACAGTCATTTGTTTCACAGCATGGTCCCTCCCCTGATATTTCCCGTCCCCTCCTGGACCGCTCAGGTCATTGCCGCATCATTGGCTATATTCCCTGTGCTATGCTTTCCACCACTGTGACTATTTTGTAACTGCCAATCAATACTTCTCCATCCCTTCACCTTTCACCCAGCCCCCAGCCCTCTCCACAAGGCAACCGTCAGTCTGTTCTCTGTGTCTATGAGTCTGTCTTCAGAATCCCTGAGCTTAGCACTGAGTTTCTATTCTATCCATGGACGCCCTAGATTTCTGGAATCATGAAATCACATCATTTTCCACTGGAAGTGGTCCTGTGGGAGCCCGTGGCCAGGGGTCTCACTGTGAGTAGAAGTGGCCACAGGAGCAGTGGGAGCTTTGGGGAGAGGCCGCCTGGGATGGTCGCCACCACTCAGCTCCAGCAGCTGAGAAGATGGGCCCGGTGTCTCCAGACCACCCAACAAAAGCAAGACTGCCAGAAATCTGGACTTTAAATAAAATCTCCATAACTAATACTGGCAACTAATCAAAAGGAGGGAACACTGCAGGGTAAACAAGCAGCTGTCTGTGGGCTGCTTGTGGAATAAGCATGAGTGTGTCACCTCTGATCGACTCCAGCTCCCACCGAGGCTGGGGGAGTGTGGAGTGGTCCAAGACTCACAGCTCAATCAAGTTCCTGGCTTCCTCCTTCTCCTCCCTCCCACTGCCCACAGCTTCTTGCTCCTGGCTCCCTCCTTCTCCTCCAGGTCCACTGTCCACAGCTTCCTGTGACCAGCTCCCTCCTTTGACTTCCATGACTCTGGCCAAACACACCCCTGGGCTGGGAACAAGCCCTGCTTCCTTGCAGCATCACAGTCCCATCCTGAGCTTTGTGTCAGAAAGCCTGTGTCTGCCAACAAAGGACAAGTGCTGGCGAGGATGTGGAGAAAAAGGAACCCTCAGGCACTGCTGGTGGGAATGCAGACTGGTGCAGCCCCTGTGGAGAACAGTATGGAGTTTCCTAAAAAAAAAAAACTAAAAATAGAACTGCCATTTAACCCAGTAATCCTACTTCTAGGAATATATCCCAAGCAATCAGAAACACCCATCAGAAAGGATATATCACCCTTATGTTCATAGCACCACAATTTACCATAGCTAAGACTTGGAAACAGCTTAAATGCCCATCAGCAGGTGAATGGGTTAAAAACTGTGGCATATCTACACAATGGAATACTCCACTGCTGTAAAAAAAGAAGGAACTCTTACCATTTGCAACAGCATGGATGGACCTGGAGAACATTATGCTGAGCAAAATAAGCCAGTCTGAGAAAGATAAATATCCCTTGTGGAATATAATGAACAACATAAAAAACAGGTCCAGAGATATAGAAACATCAAACATTCCGTCAAACCTCAGAGGGAAGGCAGAGGAGGGTGGGGGTAAAGGGGAGAGATCAACCAACGGACTTGTATGCATGCATATGAGCCTACCCAATGGACACAGACAGTAGGGAGGTGAGGGCATGCGCTGGGGGTGGGAATAGCCGGGGAGAGGTCAATGGGCTGGGGGGAGACATGTAATTCTTCAAACAACAATGAATTTAAACTTAAAAAAGAGAGAGAACTAAACATGAGTCCAAGCTCTCACTTCTTCGCTATGTAATCTGAATACATCTTCTGACTGCCCTGGCTTTGGCTTCTTCACTTAAAAAATGGAAATAATCTGTGCCCCACAGCACTGGTTTGCAATTTATATGAGAAGGTCTCACTGTGTGACCTGGCAGAGAAAGACTGTGTCCCGCTCCAGCACCACGGACAGCGACTGCTTCGCGCAGCCTCTGCCCTCCGTGCTGCTAGGGAGCATAGGGCAGGAGCACAGGGCTGAGGCACAGGCAGCACCCAGGGCTCTGCGGCCCCTCTGGCCAAACCTCCTTCCCCGAGAAGGGACCTGGCCCAGGCTGATCTTTCATTTTGGAGCAGCCCCCTCCACACTTCCACTCCAGGGCACTCTACCTGCTCAGCCAGAACCCAAGGCCATGCACTCCAGGACCAGCCCAGCGTTCACCAGACCCTGCCCTCCTGCCTGGCCCCAAAGCCTTTTCATCGAATGTGTGCCGTGAGTCTTGTTTTTATTTCCTTCCCCAGGGACGCAAGCCTGGCTACTTCTCCTTCCTGGACCCATTCTCTCCAGGTGTCTGGCTCTTCATGCTTCTGGCCTATCTGGCCGTCAGCTGCATCCTCTTCCTGGTGGCTCGGTAAAGTCTTCCCATCCCTTTCCTCACACTGCCACCTTGTGTCCGCCTCTGTGAACTACCTGGGATGGGTGGGTAGGAGAAGGCCTTGGAGTCAAACTAGAGGAATGGTAGGGAGTCAGAACCTGAACCACTCTGCCCAGCTGTTGGCCTGGCACACACATTCCCATGGCACACACATTCCAAAATGTGTAAATGCCAACGGGTGAGCTTGCCCAACCTTGCACATGCACTCCTGCCTCTCGCCCTGCCTGCTTCCCTGTCTTTAGCGGCCTGTTCATGCAGAAGCCTTGGGTGGAAGGAGGGGAAGAGTGGAGGGGCAAGGAGATTAAGCACCCTGATTAAGCACTCTGCACTCCATTGCCTGGCATCAATCTTGCCAGGATCTACCACAAAATCTGAGTGATAGGCAATAGGAATGGGGATGGAGGCCTGGGCGCTGAGGCCATCTCTGCAGAGGCCTGGCCTCTCCCCAGCCCAGAGCTGCCTGTGAAAACAAAGCTGCCTTGTTGGACTGGAACATGAGGGTAGCAGGTGGCAGGGAGGCAGGATGGAGTGAGGCATTTGCCAGTAACATTATGACACATGGTTCCCTGAACCAGGAGGTCATGGTTCAATTCCCAGTCAGGGCTTGATCCCCAGTCCGGAGCAAGTAGGAGGCAGCCGATCAGTGATTCTCTCTCATCATTAGTGGTTCTCTCTCCCTCTCTCTCCCTTCTGAAATGAAATATATATATAATAATCTGGCCACTCGGGGTATACCCCGAGTGGCCAGATTATTATGATCTCTTATTATATAGGATATACACTCAATATATATCCTATATAATAAAAGGCTAATATGCAAATTGTCCCCTCTACCAGGAGTTTGACCAGCAGGCAGGCCAGCCAACCGTCCATGTCACCTCCCCCTGACCAGGCTGGCCAGACCCCCTCTCCTATGCAAAAATTCATTGACTGGGCCTCAAATATAAAATATAAATATAAATGTAAATGTAAATGTAAATACTGAGTGGACAGATTATTATGCATTCAGAGATCATAATAATCTGGCCACTCACTGTATATATACTAGAGGCCCTGTGCATGAAATTCGTGCATGGGGAGGGGTGTTGCTTAGCCTGACCTGCACCCTCTCCAATCAGGGACCCCTTGAGGGATGTCTGATGCCAGTTTAGGCCCAATCCTATGGCAGTTGGACATCTCTCTCACAATCTGGGACCACTGGCTCCTAACCGTTTGCCTGCCTGCCTGGTTGTTCCCCAACTGACCCCTGCTGGGTTTGTTGCCCCCAACTGCCCCCTGTTGACCTGATCACCCCCAACTGCCCACCTGCCAGACTGGTCATCCCCTAACTGTCTGGAAGAAGTCGGACGTCTGGAAGGTGTCCGGTCACCCGGTCTAATTAGCATACTGTCCTTTTATTAGTATAGATAACCCAGACGAGGGGTTGGGAAGAACCTGTCCTCCCCTCTCCCCAGAAGCCCAAGACTGCCCTGAGCCTATGGAGAGCCAAGAAGCCGCAGGCTGAGGCCTCCTGGGTGTGCACAGGAGGGTGTGCTCTCTAAGGTGTGGGGCATGGACCACCTGGCCCTTCATTACCCAGAAGCAGGACCCAGACCAGGGCTCCTCGTCCTCCCTCAGAGGGCGCCTCCCCCGAGCTTGGTGCCCGCAGTGAGGACAGCGAGGGTGCTTGTGCGGGAGGACGCCTGCTCGAGGGCACCTGGGGGCTGAGGGGCTCTGTCCCCCTCAGCAGCTGCTCTGCCTCGGCCACAGGGCTAGGCCTCCGTGTAGGTCCCACTCTCTCTGTGTGTGTTGGGGGTTCTCTCTCAGAGCCGGCTCCTCAGTGGCCCCGGGAGCTGTACTACCTCCCATCAGAAGACGGGCCCCAAAACCACAGGGAGCCTAGCTGGGGGCAGTTCCCTGCAACCCAGGGGTGTTGCATCACCCAGTCTCTGCTGCTTCCTGGACATCAAAGCCCCATTCAGGAAGCCATCGGGCCCCACAAAGAAAGCCCTCTGACCGCCTGGTGATCCTCAAAGATGCTGTACACGCTGCTTGGCCACCACGTGCCCCTGGGGCCTGCAGCCCAGGCCAGTGCCAAGCCCCTGTGACAGCAGGGCGTCCCCGGGCACTGGCACTCTGCCTGGCCCCTCCCAGGCCGCACTGCCCGCTGCCCGTTAGGAGCGCTGCTGGAGCCTGGTTTTCTGCTCCCCACTCTCCCCTGCCCCTTTGATTGGGCCCTTCCTGCATCCACACCGCAGTCTCAGTGACCTTGAAAGTGCTGGCAATGGTCCTCCGGTTTGGCTACCAGCCCCCCCCACACACCTCTCTCTCTCTCTCTCTCTCTCTCTCTCTCTCTCTCTCTCTCTCACACACACACACACACACACACACACACACTCACATACACACACACTCACATACACACACTCACATACACACACTCACACATGCACACACACACTCACATGCACACACACGCACACACACACTCACATGCACACACACTCTCTCTCATACACACACGCAAGCGCCTGCCTCACTATGCCTGCCAGAGCCTGAACCTCTCAGCCAGTCGCAGGCCCCATCCTTGGTTTTGTGTTTGGGAGCTGTACATCAGAATTCATGTGGAAAAGTAAACATGCTTCTATGATGAAAGCAAAAGAACTACAAGCCGCCAGTATGGTCCAGGTCCCTGGGCTTTGGTTGGGAAGGTCCAAGTCCAGAAAAGGACACCTCTCCGGAGCTTGGTGCCCACAGTGAGGACTTGCCCAAGGCCACGAGCTCAGGGACAGTGCAGACCAGAGGTCAGAAAGGGGAGCCCGCCGAGCCCGCCCGTCCCCTGCCCCTCCGCGGCACCAGACATGTTCCTTTGCCCACAGGTTGACCCCTTACGAGTGGTACAGCCCGCACGCCTGTGCCCGGGGCCGGTGCCGCCTGCTGGTGAACCAGTACTCCCTGGGCAACAGCCTCTGGTTTCCGGTCGGCGGCTTCATGCAGCAGGGCTCCACCATCGCCCCGCGGGCCTTGTCCACGCGCTGTGTCAGCGGCGTCTGGTAAGATGGCAGAGAAGGGCCTTGTAGGTGGGACCGCAGGGTGCCTGCCTCCATGGAGCCTTGCTCGGGGTGCACACTGCACGCCTGGGGCAGAACCTGGGTCCCCGGGGAGAGCCACAGCCTCTGCCTGGCCAAGTCCACCAGCGGGGAGTGGAGGGGCGCTTTGGGGCATCCTGCCCCTGCCCTCACACACAGACTGACTGAGACGGACTGAGAAAGCAGATGAAAGGCCTCAGCAGAGCGAGGATGCGCAGACTGGAAGAGGCCTGAGGCCCAGCGGCCAGCAGGGCCTGTGCAGATAGATGTGCAAACAGGAGCATGGGCAGGAAATGCTATGGGTGGAGCCTGGCCCAGCCACCTCGCCGCCTGCCTCTTACCTCTCGGCCAGCCTCCTGCCCTTTATACAGGGCTTCCCAGGCCTGTCCACCTCAGCGGGGAAGGGGCGGTGAGAGCAGGAGATGGGGGATGCAAATCCGAGGTCACTCTGAATTAGACAGGTCCTGGGGGGCAAGTGGACAGCACACAGCCAGCCTCTGGTCTCCCAAGCAAAGGGCCAGCCTCCCCCAAAGCTCCAGTTCCTCCTTCTCCTCCTCCTTCTCCTCCTTCTCTTCCTCCTCCTCCTCCTCCGGCTTCCCAGGCAGCGGCTGCAGTGAGGGGAAACTCTTTGACACGTGAAGTACTGTTGACATGTGGACTAGACTGGCTTTAGACAGGACGGGAGGAGTTGATAGGGAATGTGCACCAGAGAGACAAGCGTACAGAGCACCAGCCCCCGCCTGCACTCGGAAGCCCACCTCAGGCTTGACTGTCACACACACACGGTCCAGAGTGTGAGGCCCAGGACAGGGCAGGGGGCATGGCAGGGGGTCTGCACAGCAACCAGAGGGGCTGACAGGACGGGAACACAACTGAGACAGCAGCCCTTCCAGGCTGGGCTGTTGTTTCCTGGGGTTAAAACATTTGGAAGCGGAGCTCGCACCCTGTCACACAGTCCATGGCTCCACATAGTGAACCAGGCTCCCATTGCCCAGAACAGAAGGGACAGTCTCAGGACATCTGGACGTCCAGGAGGCCTGGGTAGATGCCATGGAGACGAGAGAGTCAGCTACAGGGTCTGGCCCTGCCTCCTGGGCCCTGCCTCCAGGGGCCCTGCCTCCTGGGCCTGCCTCCTGGGCCCTGCCTCCAGGGGCCTGCCTCCGGGGCCTGCCTCCGGGGCCTGCCTTGCAGAGTGTACTGTTCCCGTGGCTATGCCCAGGCCGCAGGCCGCTCTGCCCGCGCCGGGCCCTCCTGTGCAAGTGCCTGACCCTCGGCTCAGAGACTGCTTCCCAGCGAGCGTGTGTGTGGTGCCTCCCTCTGCCTCCTGGAGTTCTGGGTCATTAACTCAGGGCTTGGTTTGGTGCTTGCTGGGGGACTGGGAGAGGAAGAAAGGCCGCCCTTAGCCTCCTCGCCCAGAGCAGGTGGCAGGCAGGCTGTGGAGCTCACCATGTACCGCCCTTTTCAGATGAGAGCGGGGACCACATGCTGTGGAGAGAGGGAGGATGGATGCGGAATCTGCTTTCTCAGCAAAGGCAAGGCCTGCACTGACCCCTTCCGTTGCGACAGGGGCATAGACAGCCACATGCCTGAGACTGGAGCCGAGTGTAAGGGCTGAGGAACCTTCCCAGCCAACGACAAGGTGGCATCCACGCCCATGGCTCCTTACACCAGGGTCCTAGTCAAGACTGCTGAGCACAGTCACCTTCACCCTCACTGGGGACACTCCCCTCCCCTCCCCCGCTTCCTCGGGGCGTGGGCATGAGAAACTACTTCCAGCTGCCTGCAGACCTCGGCGGAAGCCGGAGAGCAGGTGGGGCTTAGAGCACACTGGCCTGCAGCCACACGCAGAGAAGGCAGCCAGCAGGCCCCCCACAGCGGTGACGGGCCCATCTCCACCTTCTCTACACCCCCACTCTGCTGGGGCGCACAGGTGACCCGTCCCCTGACCTCCCATCTGCTCTCACAGCTCTCAAGGCCCAGCAGGCATTAGCACCCACTCACTAGGCCTGCGAGCAACTCAGGGGACATGGCCCCTCCCCCCATCCTCACAGTAGACAGGACAGTGCCTGACTAGAACTGTCACCTCCCTGGGGGTCCGACACATGTGTCTGGTGACTGGGCATGTGACTGCCCCACCAGGTGCCCCTGTCCCTTCTGGGAGGCAGCCCGAGGGAGCCCTGGGAGTGTGGCAAAGCTGACGGCAAAGCCGCCTGGGAGCCCTGGCTGCTGAACCCGGGGCTGCCCCACGCCTACGCGGGCGCCGTCTTCCCGAGTGTGAGGCCTCGTGGACTCAGCCTCCCCGGGTCTGAGGTGTGACTATCCAGGCCAGGCGTGCCCAGGTAGATCCTGGAGACCCTGCACACAAGTGGATTGGGGTGCAGAGCCATCCTGCTTGTCTAACGCCTTCGGGAGCAAATGGTTTTAGGGCTTTGTGTGCATGCTGCCCAAGTGGCACAGTGACTGTCATTTAAAATCAGCTCCATCTGCCCAGTACAGCGGCTTCTCCTTTGAAATCACACGAGCACGTGTGTCCCAGATGCCACTTCTGAGCAGCTCACAGAGCTTGTCAGCTGTCTGAGGCGTTTCTGCTGTGACAGTCCGCAGAGCGGGGTCAGCTCGAGCTGCTGGCAGGTGCTGTGCCCTTGGAGCCGCAGGGCCTCATCGGAAAGCCGGGATGAGGGCTGTCCCTCAGCCCCCACACGGCACTGCTCCCCTGAAGGTTGGCTGTATCCTGAGGAGACAGCCCAGCTCTGAGCAGAACCTCAGAGTCTCCGCCTGCCCACTTCACACCCATTCCTATCAGCCTCCCAAACTGCTCCTGTGCACGCGCACCCTCATTGGGTAACAGCCCCCTCTTCCAGTGGGAAACCAGAAAGACCCTGCCTCCTTCCGGGCGGCCTCACACACCTGGCCCCTCCCAAGAAGGACCCCGGTCTATCCCCCAACCCCCCCCCCCGCACCACTCCTGGGCGAGCCCTGGGGACACGCGCCCTGTCCGTCCTGTGCAGGTGGGCGTTCACGCTGATCATCATCTCCTCCTACACGGCCAACCTGGCCGCCTTCCTGACGGTGCAGCGCATGGACGTGCCCATCGAGTCGGTGGACGACCTGGCCGACCAGACCACCATCGAGTACGGCACCATCCACGGCGGCTCTAGCATGACCTTCTTCCAAGTAAAGCCACTGGGCCGCTCACCAGCAGGGGGATGGGCAGCATACCCGGAGAGGTCTGCCCCTGGGCAGGGGCCTCTCTCTCCATCCAGATCTCTCTGGAGCATCTGCTTTGGGGTTCACATGAGACTGGGGTTCCTCCTGCTCCAGAAAACGCCCTGAGGTCCCCAGAGACTTAGGGTTAGTGTTGGCCTGTCCCGAGTATTGCCTGTAGGTTGTTTTAGGTACTATTTGGCAGAACTAATTTTTTAATTGCAGTAGCTTCATATTTCTTTTTAAATGAGTGTTAGAAATGAATCTGATCTGTGCTTCGCTTACTATATTACTGCATAGGATGAGGCTAATGTATCGATATATATTGAAATGTTTTCTAAGTTACTTTAATTTTATAGGTTACTGAGACAAAGCAAGATTAAAATAATATGCAAATGACTGGTGTGTAATGAACACTAGATTAAAATGCTCTGGTTTTATTGACCCCAGACTGTATGGGTCTCAGATCAGAACCCTCTCGTGGCTGCTTGGGTTCCCTTGCAAGGCCCCAGAGGCCTGCCAGGGGGTGAGCTGCGCAGCAGACAGAGGACGGGTTCCCACAGGCTCAGGGCCCAGGGAAGCAGGGCCCAGAGCTAATGGTGGAACCAGCACGTTCATTTTCATGAACAAGTTCAGGCCTCGGTTTCTGTTTCCCCATGAGGCCTGGAGCCTGTGGACACGGGGCCAGTGATGGCACCTGCACACATAGGGTTTGGCAAGACCCCGGAGCGCTCCGCCCTGTTATTACTGTTGTTCCTGAACTGGAGCTGGCCTAGGGCTGCCAGGCGGCATCTCTGTGACAGTTCCGGCAGGAGTGACACCCCAGTTCCCATTCTCTCGGCAGCCTCTTGGCAGACGAGGCCACACCAGACACCCAGCCTCCACAGCGGCCACAGCCTGCGGACCTGTCCCTCCCTGTCCCTCTGTGAAAGGTGTCAGGCTCCCTCCTCCCCTGCCATCAGGGAAGGGGAAGTGATGGGACAGGACGGGCCATGGGATAGGATGGGACGAGGAGCAGGAGGGCAGATGTAAGGCCCTCTGTGATTCCCGCCCCACTTTATGTTTCCGTTAATCCCTACACAAGGATATTTTTCCTTTGATTTTTAGAGAGAGTGGAAGCCGAGGGGGGGAGGGGGGAGAGACAGACAGAGACACATCAATTGATTACCTACCCCACACACCCCAACCACAGCCAGGCAAGAGCCTGCAACCAAGCTCCATGCCCTTGACGGGAATCGAACCGGGGACTCTTCAGCCCGCAGGCCAATGCTCTCTCCATGAGCCAACCTGGCCAGGGCTCTCTCTTCCTTTTAAACTAACATTTCCTTTTCTCTCCCTCTTCCTGCTTCTGTGTACCCTTTCCCAGAACTCCCGCTACCAGACCTACCAGCGCATGTGGAACTACATGTACTCCAAGCAGCCGAGCGTGTTCGTGAAGAGCACGGAAGAGGGGGTCGCCAGGGTGCTCAACTCCAACTACGCCTTCCTCCTGGAGTCCACCATGAACGAGTACCACCGGCAGCGCAACTGCAACCTCACGCAGGTCGGGGGCCTGCTGGACACCAAGGGCTACGGCATCGGCATGCCCGTCGGTACGCAGAGCCCAGCCCGGGCGCCTCAGCCAGCGGGGGGAGCACTAGGCCTCTGAGTGCCGCCTGGGATCCACCGCCTGATTCTAAGCCCAGGGTGGCCGTGACGTTGGGCGGGCATTGCTGAGAGCTCAAACCCACATGCTCCCACCAATCAGGGAGCAGTTCTCAGTCCTTACTCATTGGAGGGCCGCTTGATTAGGTATGAGGTAATTAATTGTTATTTTAATATGTTTTTATTGATTTCAGAGAGGAAGGCAGAGAGAGAGAGAGAGAGAGAGAGAGAGAGAGAGAGAGAGAGAGAGAGAGAGAGAGAGAGAGAGACATTAATGATGAGAAAGAATCGTGGATCGGCTGTCTCCTGCACCCTCACACTGGGGCTTGAGGCCACAACCTAGGCATGTGCCCTGACCAGGCATCGAACCATAGGTCAACACTCCACCACTGAGCCACACCGGCCAGCAATGAATTAATTCATTACTACATGGCATGTTGGTGCCCTTGGTGGTTTTTTTTTGGCCTCTGCTTTCCCCTCTTCTGCCCGTTGGCACTTCTCTGTTGGTTAGCATCTCGTAATGGGAAGGAGAAGGAGGAGAAAACTCACATGAATTCATTTTGCTACCAATGTCCCAGGGCAGGTTCATTACAGAGGAAGACTGACACAGATGGGATGAGAGGCTTTGCGGTCACAGTGCTCTCACGGATGCCCTGCTCTGGGTCAGCGTCCGGGTCAGCATCCAGCTTGCGGGCCACGTGCCCTCTGGCTGGCACGGGAGATAGAGAGGCTTGGCTTCCAGACCGTGGCTGTGGCTCTGCTTCTAGCGGGAGCTGTGCTCCGAGTGCTCCTCTCCAGAGCTGCAGGGCGGCCTGCGCTGCTGGCTGTGAGTGTGGGGGCACCTGACATGGTTCCCAGGTGACTGGGTGCACACCATCCTCCACATGCCACCAGGAGCCATGCTGTAGGGCTGACCTCTTCCAGCCACAGGGAGGAAGTGGGAACTGAGGCCACCAGGCCACAGGGGGAAACTGGCATACTGCTGTCATCTGTGCTGGCACCTCACACGCAACCGCTCAGACTCTGTCAGCTCTGGGTGCCAGATGGACTGGGAGAGAAGATCAGCAGCTGCAGCCAGGCCGGCTGGGAAGCACCTGCTCCTGGCTGCGGGGCCTTGTTCAGTCCTTTACCTTCTCTGAGGCTCAGTCATCCCGCCTGGAAAACTGGTGGCTCGTGCCTACCATGTGGGGTACTTGTGAGGTGGATCTGACCTGTGTCAGGTGCCTTCCCACAGGGCCCAACACCAGCCTGCTTGGGGGAATGCTGGCGCCCTCCCGTCTCTCCCCATAGCCCCCAGGGAAGTGGGGGTTGGCCGAGGCTCCTGAGGGAGCGGATGCCGGGAGGACTCACGCCCCGCCGCTGGGCTCTCTGTGCTGCAGGCTCAGCCTTCCGGGACGAGTTCGACCTGGCCATCCTCCAGCTGCAGGAGAACAACCGCCTGGAGATCCTGAAGCGCAAGTGGTGGGAAGGGGGGACGTGCCCTAAGGAGGAGGACCACCGAGCCAAAGGTAAGGGCCACGGGCCGTGAGCTGGTCCTGTGGCCGCCCGCCAGGAGATTCCCAGTGTGCACAACGGCCTTAGAAGGAGCCAGGGGTGGGCTGGGGCTGCCAGGCTCCTGCCTCAGGGTCTTGGCAGAGCCCAGTGTCAATGCCCACCTGGCTCAGGTGCCAGCGGCACGTCCACCCTCGCTCCCCATCCAACAACCTCTCACCTAGACACCTCCCACTCGGCCACCTCTCCCCTCTTTCCTTCTCCTTCCCCCTCCCCTCTCCCCCCTCTCACCTCCCACCTCCCACCCATCTCCTACCCGCCCACCTCCCACACCTCCTCCCTCTCCCCTTCTACCTCCCCCCTGCCCACCTCCCAGCTCTCACCACCTCCCACCTCTCACCTGGACACCTCTCACCATGGCCTACATCTCACCCTGGTCCACCCCTCCCCACCTTCCACCCTCACCCCTCCTGAGGGTCCTGAGCCCCAGTATTTTCTTTAGGGGACACATACCCTGCTTTGCCCAGAGCCCTGCATCAGACCAGCTGTGGGTTAGTTTAGAAGTGCCCTCACCCTCAGAGCGTCCAGGCTGTTTCACCTCCCCTCGCCATCTGCTGCAGCTCTGCCCAGAACTGTCCCCGCACTCCCCTGAGGAGGGTGTGGTGCCCGCCTCCCCACCCTCTGCGTGAGGATCCCGGTGTCTCTCAGTCTCTCCTTGGGCTCTACCCTGAGGGACCTCGTGCCTGTGCCTCATGGGCGCGCCCTCCTTGGTCAGGGAATCTCTGCTCTTCCTATCGCTGGGTCCCGAGGCACACCCTTCCTAGCGGTCTGCTCCAAAAGCCAAGTGTGGAGGATGCAATCTCTGTGCATCCAGAGGAAAGAGAGATAGGGGCAGGGAAAGGCATCAGGGAACTTTCAAGATTGGACAGAATGAACCCGATGAGAAGGTGCCCAAAACCTGAACAGCCAGGAGGGCACCGCAGGCAGCAGGTGCCCGAGTACAGGCCTGGAGGCAGTGGCCACAGTGGGCAGTCTGTGGGTAGGCTGTGGCAGAGGCCGCAGTGGGCAGGCTGTGGGCAGAGGCTGCAGTGGGCAGGCAGTGGGCAGAGGCTGCAGTGGGCAGGCAGTGGGCAGAGGCTGAAATGGGCAGGCAGTGGGCAGGCAGTGGGCAGACAGTGGGCAGAGGCTGCAGTGGGCAGGCAGTGGGCAGGCAATGGGCAGGCTGTGGGCGGAGCCTGCGGCATTGCAGGTGGTGTGGAGATGAGCCCAGGAATAGGTGGCTGCCCACAGGGTGGCACCAGGGAAGCTGTGGGCAGCCACGTGACCCTCCACCACCCGTCCCTGGGCAGACGCATTTGACCAGGCCGGGAGAGCTGAAATAGTGAGATTGTGCACATGTTGGCATTGGTCAATGCCCGGAACAGCGGTGAGCATGCTGGGGAAGAGGCCCTTTGGCAGGGAAGGGGGAGGGGATGTGTTGGCGATGGACCTGAAGCATCTGAACTGGAAGTGGAGGGGCCCTGGGCCAGGGTGAGAGCTTTGGTCCTTCTTGGGACTGACTAGGAGGCTGGGCCCCGCTCCTGCCCTGCCCGAGGCGCCCTCTGTGCTGGGTGGGCGCTGGGCAGAGGACACTGCATTCTGCGTCTCTGCCTGGGTGACGCCCCTAGACAGGGACCCAGTGTCACTGCTTCTGAGCCCCCAGCCTCCCCGGCGCCTGGCACAGGTTAGCAGGCAGATGTTTGCGGGAGGGACTGTGCTGACAGCTGCCACGGTAACCATGGCTGAGCCTCCTGGGCCCTGCGGCGGCGACTGAAACTGTGCTTGCGATTCCTCCCTGGGTAGCCTTCATGCCCAGGTTTCTGTGCAGCCCAGGCGCCCTGCCTAGGAAGCCGGGGACAGAGCTGGCGGCCTCGGAGCCGGAGCCAGACACTGGCCTCACTTCCTTCCCGCTGCCCTGGGTGCTCAGCGCTCTGCTCTGCCAGGCACCCCACCGCACCGCCTGGCACCCTTCCCCTGGAGCGGCTACTGAGTCCCTCACTCCCTGGTTCTCCTGCCCCTGACCCCAACCCACTGCAGGCCCTCGCCTTGAGCGCTCACTTCTGTGTGTGCATGTGCATGTGTGTGCAAGTGCACGTGTGTGTGCATGTGTGTGCGTGTGTGTGTGTGTGTGTGTGTGTGTGTACACACGCTCCAGTGCGCTTGCTCATCTACGCTCCCAAGCAGACACACGTGGGGAGGGCGACCTGGGTCTAGGTGCCTCAGTTTTCACACAGGGACCTCGATGTACCATCTCTCCCCTGGGATGCCATCCAGAGTCCAATGGGCTCTGTGCCCCCACCCTCCCCCAGGAGGGAGGCTCTTCACGTCTTCACACGCCGAGCACGGCTCTCCCTGGGGCCGGTCTGAGGGGTCAGGATCAGGGCCTGTGGGTCAAACGGACCCACTCCACAGGTGTTCTTGTGCTGACACTGCTCAGGCCGTGG
The DNA here is from genome assembly GCA_963693515.1 of Pipistrellus nathusii. Taxonomy (NCBI): domain Eukaryota; kingdom Metazoa; phylum Chordata; class Mammalia; order Chiroptera; family Vespertilionidae; genus Pipistrellus; species Pipistrellus nathusii. The sequence goes on along the minus strand of OY882876.1, from coordinate 25,366,509 downwards.
CACCCGGGGCCCTTCGTGGGAGAGAGGCAATCATTTTCCGTCTCAGACCGCCAGGAAGATGGGAGGAGTTATCCCGTGCTCAGCACTCACCGTGCCTGGCACACAGGAAATGAGTTCGGGTTTATTCTAAAATCTTGGTCTAAAGGAGCAGGAGAGTCTAAACAGTGTCCACAGCCACGGTGCCTGTCCACTCACTCCACACTCCGTCAGACTACATCGCTCTTCGGAAACCGACGCTTAGGGCATTTATTTTGTGTTTGTTGATATCTGTCTCTCGTGGACTAGGAGAAACCCAAGGTCAGGGCCTGGTTCTTGTTTTTGTATCCCAGTAACCAGCATGATATCCGCAGCAGTATTGGATGAAAAGATAAGCAACGGCCGGGACCGGTTTGGCTCAATGGATAGAGCGTCGGCTTGGAGACTGAAAGGTCCTGGGTTCGATTCCAGTCAAGGGCATGTACCTTGGTTGCGGGCATATCCCCAGTAGGGGGTGTGCAAGAGGCAGCTGATCGATGACTCTCTCTCATCGGTGTTTCTAACTCTCTATCTCTCTCCCTTCCTCTCTGTACAAAATCAATAAAATATATTTAAAAAAAAAAAAAAAAAAAGATAAGCAACGAATGAATGAACAAACGAATGAATGAGCAAACTTCTCAAGGACCTCCAGCCCGGTACCATCTCCACCTCAGCCTATGTCCGCTTCCTCCCGAGCAGGGACACTGACCCGGGTGCTGGCATTTGGCAGTGTTCACAGTCCCTGCTGCACCCCGCAAACACTGTGGCCCTGCCTGCCAGGCCTGTGCTGGGCTCTGGGTGACAGAGGAACACGATGTGGCCCTCCACCCAGAGGCTGCCTGGTGCTGCGTGCAGGCCCGCTTCAGTGACGGGTTCTGAAGCCCAGAGGAAGACGTGACTGGTTCTGGGGAGAGGTCGGGAATGCTTTGGCAGACGTTTGGCCGGAACCTGGAAGATCTGTGAGAGCCACTGTTTCAGAAGCGCTGGGGGCACAGGGGCTGCCCGCTCAGCTGCTCTGGGTAAGCAGGAGGAGGTTGGAGCTGCAGGGCACTGAGGCCTGGCAAAGGCCCTGGGACTGCCCCAGGCTTCCCACAGAGGGCGAGTAGCAGAGGAAAATGGTCACACTCCTGGGAAGTATGGGCATAGCCTCAGGTAGCCACCATGCTTAGAATTTCCGTAAAGTGTTCCATGTTGTCCTACATAAACGTGTGAATTTTGCATCTGACGGCATGTTTATTTAATGTAGAAATGTTTTTCTACCTAAGCTTGAAATAAGTCAGCACTCAAGGAAATAGCCCCACAGAATGCCCAGAATTCAGCTGGTGCCCTGGCACGTGGTTCCCACTCCGGGTTTGAGGGCATTGGTTGCAGGCCTCCTGGGTTCCGGGTGAGATGGGAAGGATGGAAGCAGTGCTGTGAGGTAGAGCTCTGAGCTCTTGGCATTCGTGGGCCCAAGGCACAGTCATTGCAGAACAGTGTTCTTAACAGTCATAGTATTTGGTCTTAGCCAGTTTGGCTCAGTGGATAGAGCATCAGCCTGCAGACCAAAGGGTCCCGGATTCGATTCCAGTCAAGGGCACGGACCTTGGTTGCAGGCTCCTCCCCGGCCTGGGCCCTGGTCAAGGCAAGAGCAGGAGGCAACCCATCGGTGTTTCCCTCACATGGTTGTTTCTTTCTCTCTCCCTCTCCCTTCCACTCTCCCTAAAAATCAATGGAAAATACCTCGGGTGAGGATTAACAAAAAAGAAGCCATCGAGTTTGATTTGCTAGAAAAGTATTTTGGAAACAAAAGGAAATTGCCTGCAGGGACTTAGCGTGCAGCTGGAGAGAGGAGAGAAGAGAGCCGCCTGTCCTCTGCACACCAGTGCCCAAGGGCTCCCAGTCAGGACGGCCTTCCAAGCAGGAGAGGCGTGCTGCTGTGAGAGGTCCGGAGGAGCCCGTGTCCCGCTGGCAGATGGAGAGGGGCAGACACAACTTCTAGCTTCGTTGGGGATTCCAAGAGGAAAGAGGTTTTTGCTGGAGTTTGGCAATCCCCGGAAGTACATGCTTGGTGGACTGCAGGCATGAAATGGCACATGGGACCCATGTAGAAGGTCTGTTTCCTGGACCCCAGACAAGAACATGGGAAATCTAACATGTGATGAAGATGTCGTACACAGCATCTCGTAAGCCTGAAAAGCATGCCGGGCGAGGGGGAGCGGAGGAAACGCCGCCCCTAACTGAGTTTAGGATGGAAATGACTGGGAAGTCCACGCTTTTGGTGATCAAGTGGGAATGAACGGCAAAATTAGGAGCATTGGAAGAGAACTGTTATCGTTTGGCAGCGTGGCTGGCTTTGGAGATTCCTCCCCATTCCACAGAGGGCTCAGAGGCTGACCTGACGCAGAGTGCAGGCGGGCTGGGGAGAGACCCTCGGACTGGCTCCCAGCGCGATGGAGTGGCGTGGCCAGGGGGCTTCTCTGGCCGGGGAAGAAAGCTGAGCTGATGAAAAGGGAAAATAACGGTGGAAGTCACCTGCCCGGCCCGGTGCCCCAGAAGATGCAGGTCCCACCAGCCAGGCCCGCCTCTGCAGCCATCAGCAGGAATGTCGGGGAGCCTTCGGGAGGGGTGCGACTCGGCGTGACAACCAGGATGCCTCTCCTACAGCCACCGCAGCGTGTGCCCGAGTCAGGCAGGGACGGCATCTGCAGAGGCCGAAGCCAAACAAAAGGTGTCCTGGCCACGACATCCACGTGACCTCTGACCAGGAGAAGCCCTGCTGGAGCCAGATGCCCTTGCTTGGTCAAATCTGCCGTCAGACTCAGATAACGTGCTGCTCAGGAGACCCCTCCTGAGCCGGGAGGGCAGGACAGCTGACCCCGAAGACCCCTCCTCCTGCCGCCCGGGAGCTCCTGTGGAGGACGGGAGAAGCACAGGGACGCAGGCTTCCTTCCAAGCTGTTTCATTTTTTCTGCCTTTTCTTCTCCAAAACACGACTCTACTTATTTTCTCACCTGGCTCCTATGGGAAGAAGTACTGCTAGCCACTCGCAGTGCCCGCCTCCCAGTTCCAGGGGGAGGGGTGCTGGCAGCTCGGGGCTAGAGTCTCAGAAAGGCAGGCGTGGCTTCCAAGACAACAAAATGCCTTCATCTTGAAAAACACAAGCTCGCCATCAAGCTTCCAAGGAGCATCAGTGCACCCCCGACTGTGACACACTCAGGGTCCGCTTTCAAGGACGGGAGGGTGGCCAGTGCCGTTCCTCACCCGATCCTGAGAGCAGAAGCTTGCTCCCGGGCACAGCTTGGGAAAGTGTGAGAGAAGACGTCTTAGCAAGTATGAGGTCAAGTGACGGGGTGCGGGAGGGGAGTTCTGGGGATGCTTTCCTCTCTGTCTTCGCAGGTGGTCCCACCTGATGGTCCTGGCCTCCTGGTTTCTCTGGACAGAGCCAAGCCTGGGCCCACACGTGGGAGTTTAAAAAGTGTCTTAGAGAGATGCTTGCAGAGAAAGCTTCTCCCTGATCAAATGCAAAGCGCGGTCAGGAATCCAGCGGGTGGGCCTCACCAGGGGTCGCAGCCATAAGACTGCCGCCAACTCTGCCTGGAAACTAAGCCAGTGAATCATCAATTCAAACATGTGATGCATGTTCTCGAGAAGAGAAGGGGATTTTATCAGTGGAATAATAGCCACACCTGGGACCCCTCCTCCCAGTCGCTCCGAGTGAGGGTCCCAGAGATGAGTTCCATCATGGAGCGCCAGGCTGATTACAGAATCAGCCCCTGCTACCGGCGGGACTCCGGCTCCTGGGACAGGCATGTGAGTGGGTCAGGGCCCAGCCGGTGGCCTGGCTCCAGGCCCCGGGCTTCCTTGTCAGGAAAATGGAAGGAAGAGCAGAGGCTCAGCTGGTTGGGGGCCCAGCACCAAAGGTTGCCAATTTGGTTCTTGGTGGGTGCTCATGTCTCAGTTGCAGTTGCAGGCTTGATCCCAGTAGGGGGCGTGCAAGAAGCAGCTGTTTAGTGTTTTGCTCTCACATCACTGTTTCTCTCCCTATGCCTTCCTCTCTCTTTAGAAATCAATTATATATATATATATATATATATATATATATATATATATATATATATATATTTAAATGGGTAGTGCTGACTTTACAAGGCAACTCTTAGGATTGAATTTAAACGTGTGGCATGGTAGCTGTGTTCATGGTAAACACTTACAAAGAACAACTGGATTTGTATAAAGAGCATTAGCCAGGCAGTGAAATTTTTCTAGATTTCACATCTTAAGTGTAAAAACTTGGGCAACTTATGTGCTCTGAATTTTCATTTATTTAATTACAAAACTTGGACAACAGGCCTTCCTTAGTGTTTTTAATAATTGAATGACATAATGTTTTTAAAAATGAAGTGCTTGAGCTCAGATTTGGATAAATTGTAAAGTGCCTCCCCCATAATTTGTGTTTTGGTAAATTACAAAATTTATCAAATGCCTTTCCCATCCCCTTTCTATTCCATTCCCTTCCCCTGCTTCTCTCCGTCCCTGTCTCCATGGCGGCTAGGCCTCGTCCACAGAGGCCCCAGGAGATGCAAGGAGAAATGACATGCGGGCTGGGTCAGTCCTCAGCATCTTTCCCGGGAAGGCCCTGCAGGGCAGCTCACACGTGGCTGCAGGAAGCTGCTGTTCACAAATAATAAGTGTGGGGTGTTGCTTTTGGATATATTTGTAGGTGAATGTGATTCGGAAATCGAAAGTACTTGAAAGTCATATTGGTGGAAAAATTCATGTCTGATCAAATGTTTTCAGTGGGGAGCATTGCACAGAGCTGGAGCCCCTGGATCCTGCTTGGCTCAGGAAGCTCCTTAGAAATGTGTGCTGACCAACTGACCGACCAATGGCAGAAAGGAACCACGCTGTCCCCTGGCGAGACTGCACAGCCCTCCTGCCTCCCACCTGCCTCGTTCTCCTGGGTCTCTCTGTCTCTGCCTCCCAGGCCACAGCTGTCCCTTCCTTGTCCATAAGTAATGGCCCTGCATCTGTCGCGCATGTCTACAGTGCCACCTGAGACCTGCAAGGCTTGTGGAGGAGACATGTGCGCACCCACATTCCAACCTGCAGATCCCCCAGTCCGTGCCAAAGGCAGAGTGGACGGGTGGGTGGGGTTGGAGAGCCAGGTCTACCTGAGGCACGCCCTCCCGGCTCCTCAGGGACTCAGCTTTAGAAGCAAGGTGCTTGTCAGCTGTCATTTCTATTTGTGTGTGGCACCACGACAGTGCTTAGCAGCCATGAGTTTGTGGGGAGAGTTCGATTCTGTGTCACTTGGTTCGATCTTACTCTGGGCCACAGCTGAACTGAGGCGGAGTGTCAGTAGGAAACCCCAGTGTGAGAACCATCTGTGTAGGTGGATTTGTGTGCTCCCGTCTGAGGAGGGGAAGGGGTGATGGATGGCCCTGGGGGTGCCTCTGGGAGGGCAGGGAGGTCCTGGAATCAGGCCCGAGGAGCCACCAGAGGCCGCCCTGGGGCTGGGCTGTGGAGGCGTCTGCCTTCTGGAGGGTGAGGGAGGTCGGTGAGAAAAGAAGTGCTCCCCCTCTCAGCACTTGCGCTCCCTCCCCTCTGTCTCTCAGCTCTGCCTCTGCCAGCAGCTATGCTGGCTTCCACTTTCCAACACATCCACAGGCACGGGTGGTCTGTAAGACTCCCCTAGGTGGGGACCACTCAGCAGGAACCACCGGCTGGAGCGGTGCCCATGACTGACATGCGGCCCTGACACAGGAGAGGCTGGGAAAGAGCCCGCCCCTGTGCTGGCTCAGGGACTCCGGTTCCCAGCAGCATCCTGTTAAACACTCAGGCCCCCAGAAAACTTCCCTGGTTTAATCAAGATCACCCAGCACAGAACCAGCCCCTGCTGCCTACCTGCCCACCGCCTGCCTGCCCCCCGCTGACCCCCGCCTGCGTGCAGTGCTGCCCCGCACAGCGGGCATCGTCCCCCTGACCAGCCGCTCAGTGCAGTCTGGGCTGATGCCTCTGACCAGGCTGGGAGCACTGGGCAAGGGCTGCCACACTTTACTATTATTTCAAACAAAACGTAATTGGGGGTGAATACGCATCACAGGATGGACCCAAAGCTTTTGTAACTCAGGTTTCTGCGTCTTGGGACGTCATTACCCCTTTCTTTCTGCTCGTTCTTTCAGCACCCGCTTCTCAGGCTCTCACCGGGCTTCCACCACGCGGCTGCGGGGCTGCAGGCTGAGCCCCCTCCCAGACGCTGAGGAGGCCAGATGACACAGAATTACACTGGCGACCCTGAGCTCCATCTGAAAGGCAGGGGTGGGGGGTACACGTAGCCAGGGTGTAAATGGGATGGGCACAGGTCCCAGGCAGAGGTACTCACAGGAGTGAAGGACAGCTAGGGGTGACAGTGGGTGCCTTGGAGGCTCCCAACAGCTGTTACCAGAAGGTGTGTCATAGTTTGACTGTGCTTCTCAGAAAGGCCACCCAGGCAACTCCGTGTGGAGTAGGGCTGGGAGGTGACAGCTACTAGCAGGAAGGCATTCTGCCCAGAGATGTGGGCCTGGCCCAGGCAGTGGTGGGAAAGAGGGAGGGGAAGGTGCTAAAAAGTCGGGATTGGTCTCAGCCTGGTGTGTGGAAGAGCAGCAAGAGGCCACACGCAAGAAAAGGAGGAGACTGTGCCCCCAGCGACAAAGGCCGGAGGGGAGGGTGGCAGGATAGGCAGCATGAACACCCAGGTTGCCGACGGCCGGAAGGCCAGGACTAGGCCTTTCCCAAGCCGTCAGGCATGACGTGTTCCTTGGAACATTTGGTGCAAGTGAAAGTGGCATGGGACGAGAAGTGACTAGGACAAACAAGTGTGAGTCCAGAACATTTCCCAATGCCACAGCCACAACCCCCAGGACACTTCCCAATGCCACGGACACAACCCCCCCGGACACTTCCTAATGCCATGGACACGACCCCACCGGACATTTCCCAATGCCAAGGACACGAGCCCCAGGACACTTCCCAATGCCATGGACACAACCCCACCGGACACTTCCCAATGCCATGGACACGACCCCACCGGACATTTCCCAATGCCAAGGACACGAGCCCCAGGACACTTCCCAATGCCATGGACACAACCCCACCGGACAATGCCACTGACACAAGCCCCCAGCAGCCAAAATTATGTGTGAGGCCCCAGAAAATTATGCAAATAGAAAACTGCAAACTTAAATTAAGACAGTCATATTTAATTAAATATCTCCAAAATGTGACATAGTTTTCACTTTATTAATTTTTAAATGTAGTATTCATAAAAACTTCATTACATTTAGAAACAATTTTTGTGAGATTTTTATCATTTTGTATAATGAATGCTGAGAAATCACAACCAATTATAACCTTTTTTCCCCATTAAGTCATTTCAGAAGAAAAATTTTAAAAATGCATTTCACATAAGGAGTGGACGCATTTTCTTCTACTTGCTTTTGTGTGAGGTGGGGTCTCCAAATGTAAGCATTTTAGGGTTTTACAATGTCTTTAAAATAGCTCTGATATAAACAACTGCTTCAAAAAGTTTGTCCAAGGAAGGAGGGAGGAGGAGGGTGTGCAGCAGACAGAGTTGGAGGGCACAGGATTTTTGCATCTGGATTGTCTCCATCCTCTTTTCCTGCTCATCCTTTCATGTTGAGAGAAGCAGCAACGTGGGGGCATGTCCGTGCGGAGGAAAGAGGGAAAGGGCAGGCAGAGGGGGCCGGGCGGCCCAGGCAGGGAGAGCCAGAGCCCACAGGGTGGGGGACCGGAGTGGCAGGACTCTCCCTGCAGGAGCACGAGGGGAGGTGGAGGCCCGTCCAGGGGAGGCAGATGGGAAGCACCTGGCAATCCCTTGGGGGCTGCCAGACCAGGTGGCATCCTTGGTGGGAACTCTTCCCTGGGAACTCGCCGCCTTCTCCCCAGGGCAGCAGGGAACTCCGCGGCTTGTCCATGGAGCTCAGGGGCACACCCCGTACCTAGTCCTTACCCCCGGGAACCTGGCACTGGAGTGTGTGCCTGCCCCGGCCGGATCCTGAGTGCCCCACCTCCCATGGATCCTGATGTTTCTGTGGACAAAAGCCTTTGCCCAAATGCTCCCAGGCTAGGGGTGCAAGTGTGCAGTAACCCCCCAGCACCTCTCCTCTCAAAGGCAGCCTGCCCTCTGCCCTGTGGGCCTTGCCTATCACTGAGCTAAAGTAATGCCCTTAAGGAAGAGCGGCTCCTCCCCCCAGGCCCGGGACCATCCCCCACAGAGCCTCCTCCCCCCCCCAGGCCCGGGACCATCCCCCACAGAGCCTCCTCCCCCAGGCCCGGGACCATCCCCCACAGAGCCTCCTCCCCCCCAGGCCCGGGACCATCCCCCACAGAGCCTCCTCCCCCAGGCCCAGGACCATCCCCCACAGAGCCTCCTCCCCCCAGGCCCGGGACCATCCCCCACAGAGCCTACTCTCCCCGGGGCCCGGGACCATCCCCCACAGAGCCTCCTCCCCCCCCAGGCCCAGGACCATCCCCCACAGAGCATCCTCCCCCCCCAGGCCCAGGACCATCCCCCACAGAGCCTCCTCCCCCCGGGGCCATCCCCCACAGAGCCTCCTCCCCCCGGGGCCATCCCCCACAGAGCCTCCTCCCCCCCCAGGCCCAGGACCATCCCCCACAGAGCCTCCTCCCCCCGGGGCCCGGGACCATCCCCCACAGAGCCTCCTCCCCCCAGGCCCAGGACCATCCCCCACAGAGCCTCCTCCCCGCAGAGCCTGGGACCATCCCCCACAGAGCCTCCTCCCCCAGGCCCGGGACCATCCCCCACAGAGCCTCCTCCCCCCCAGGTCCAGGACCATCCCCCACAGAGCATCCTCCCCCCCCAGGCCCAGGACCATCCCCCACAGAGCCTTCTCCCCCAGGCCCGGGACCATCCCCCACAGAGCCTCCTCCCCCCCAGGTCCAGGACCATCCCCCACAGAGCATCCTCCCCCCCCAGGCCCAGGACCATCCCCCACAGAGCCTCCTCCCCCCCTAGGCCCAGGACCATCCCCCACAGAGCCTCCTCCCCCCCCAGGCCCGGGACCATCCCCCACAGAGCCTCCTCCCCCCAGGCCCAGGACCATCCTCCACAAAGCCTCCATCACCCACAGGCCGGGGATGTGCTGCAGACAGAGCACCGCCCACAGGCCTCACTTGCTCACAGTGGTGCAGTGTTGCAGTGTCCCAATGTCGGAGGCGCTGCCTGCACTAGGTTATTGTAAAACCAAACAAGAAAACAGACAGCCCCAAACAAGAAAACAGACAGCCCCTGAGGCTCTGGGAGAGGAAACTCAGGCATCCAGGCAGCCGCTGAGGGCTCTCTCGCCAGCTCTCAAGGGCGGTCTGCTCTGGACCCAGGCTCACCCTAGGTGTTGGGTGAAGCTGGCTTCCCCTGGCACTGCCGTAGCTGCACATCCCATGACAACACTGAGGACGGGACATGCAGACATGGCAGCACCTGGAGCAGGCCGGGCCAGCCCCGGGCATCTTCCTGTGGGAGGTGCTGTTGGGTGGGTCTCTTTAATGCGGACGCTACGTGCAGTTACAGAGCTGCCCTCTGGGGGTGGCGCTGTGGAAGCGAAGCAACCATATAGCCCCCAGGTGTTTACCAAGCGTGTGCCACACAGGGTGTGCCAGGCACAGAGGTCCCGCCAGACACTATGCCTGATGTCAAGGAACTTCATCAAATACAGCTTCCAAAAATGCCTATTTGAAACCTAATTATGGCCTGGCTGGACAGAGTCACCTATCAGATGTGTTAAAATCAGATTCCTGGTCCATCTCCAGAGGTGTGGGTTTGATAATCTGGGAACAAGGAGGAATCGATATTTTAACAAATTTCCCTGGTGATTCTGATGGTAGGTCGGCTTGGGAACTACTGGTCTGAAAAGTAAAAGGCTTTAATTTCCCAATTAGCATTTTAGTAAACATATCTTCCTCTAACCATAGTTTGGTTAAAACAATCATTCCATATCAAGCAAACACACGAGAAATAAGATGGGCGACATTGTGATGCGAGTACTGGAATGCACCGGGATTTTGGTGTCGCAGGCGAAATCAAACTCCTCTGAGCTCTTTCCTTAGAACGCCTCTCCCCCTCCCAGGGCCCTTTCGGGAGCTTTTCTCCCCTCTCTCCCATTGGCAACGAGGCCCCCTCCCCACTTTTCCTCCAAGCAAAGTTATATCTCTTCCAGGAATGTGTATGAAAAGCATCTGCCATTGAAGGGACTTCAGCATTTTGGTGGGTGTTTATGTCTGCCAGCTCTTTTACTATTTTTTATCATTTTCTTACAGGACTGGGAATGGAGAATATTGGTGGAATCTTTGTGGTTCTTATTTGTGGCTTAATCGTGGCCATTTTTATGGCCATGTTGGAGTTTTTATGGACTCTCCGGCACTCAGAAGCTACCGAGGTAAACCTCCAGAGGGGTCTGGCCTATGGTGTTGGCAGAAAGGGCGAAGTTCACAGCTCATGCGCGGACAGAGGGATCGTCTGCAGGTTCGTGCGGGCCTGAGGATGGAGCAGCCCGGACAGGCCCGGGGCGCTGGCCTCAGAGCTCCCTCCATGCAGCCCCAGACAGGCATTCCGCAGCCGGGTTTCAGAGTCTGCTAGGGAAAAGCCAGGAAGTAAATATGGGAAAGGTTTGTACGAACAATGAGGTCCTACATGACTAACCTAAGCTGCACTGTGGTACAGGGAAACAGGCGGAAGTGCCCGCTGCTCAGGGAAAGCGCGCCTCACTGTCCCATCTGAAGGTGCCACCTGCAGGGGCGGGACTCAGTTAGGGAGCTTCTGCGGAGGGGTGTCTTCTGGCTCTTTATGTTTCGGCCAACGCTCTATCTACTGAGCCACACCAGCCAGGGCTCCATCTCTGTCTTGATCCATCTTTTCTCAGCTACCCTAGGATTATCTTTTATCCCTTTCAATTTTCATCCCTGCTCTCCCCAAAATCTAAAAACATGCTCATTCACTCTATATGTTCAAAATATCAATATTCCTGCTGGTACTCTCAGTCTCTCCCTCCCTCTCCCAAGCCAGCGGCCTCAGGCTCCATTGCCTCGCCTCCTGTTCAGCCCTCCATCCATCCGGGCGGTCTGGCTTTGGAAGGTCACGCTGGAAGGTCTGACCCTCCCAACCGACAGAACCAGAGAGAACACGCTGGGCCTCGCCGAGCCTCAATGTGCCTGTCAGAGCGAGCCGGATCCGGACGCTCTCCCTCACCGACCTCGCCTGGGCCTTGGCTTCTCTCCGACGTCTCTCCGCAGCTCTGTCCACACCTCAAGTGAATTCTACTTATTCCTTAGACAGACAGACCAGGCCACCTGGGAAGCCTTCTCCGTCCTCCCGCCTCGTCCCCAGACCGGAAGAGTCCTCCTTCCCCTGCCCGCGCCCCGCCCGCACAGCACGCAGCCCTGCTCTGCAGGGAGGGCTGCGGTGCCCGAGGCAGGGTACCGCCGCTGCCTGCGTGCGGTTACATTCCTGTCTCCTGCAGCAGGCCAGGCAGGTGGCATTGTCTCCGCTGCTGCAGTTATTTCTAGAAGCACAGAGAAGTCCAGGACCTTGCCTGGAGTCTCAGCTACTTAGTAACAACGGCGCGCTTAGAATCCAGGTCTCAGTGCTTCGTTCGGCCGTCCTTGAAAGGACACGCTTGCCTGTAGCTGCCTTAAGTGGAGGGTCGGTGCACGCTGTTACTCCCCCAGAGCGCACCCATGGCTTGGCCGGGCCGTGGAAACTCCAGTGGGGACTCCCAACGGTAGGTGGAGAGGAAGAGCTCCTGAGCGATCAGCTACGGCGGAAGAACAACCTGTGGGCAGAGCTGGAAGCCAGGAGAGAAGAGCAGGAAGCCCCGGAAGGTGGCTCTTCCTGTCACAGACTGGGCACGTGTCCTTCTGCAGCTCGGGCAGAGGACAGGCAGTGTGCCTGCCCTTTTGCAGTACATAAGTTTAGGTTCTAATAGATAAGTTGTCCCAGAGACTCCTTACACCAGATCAGCTATTTATTAGTCAAATAACTTTTAGCAAGATTTATAATATCTGAGCTTCCATTTCTACAACTATGAAATGGGTATAATAGTGGTAGCGGTTCAAGTTCATGATTTTTTTTTTTTTTTTTTTTTTTGCTTTAAATTGGTTTTGCTTTAAAGGGTCTGTTTGTTTTTTTAATCTTAATTGTTGAGAGTATTACAGATGCCCCCGTCTGTCCCCCATGGTCTCCTCCACCTGGTTCCCGCTCCACTCCAGGCCTTTGCCACCCTGTTGTCTGTGTCCATAGGTAATATATACATGCATATAAAATCCTTGTTTAATCTCTTCCCACTGCACCCCAATACCCTTTCCCTCTGAAAATCATCAGTCTGTTCCATTTCCATGCCTCTGATTCTACTTTATTCACCAGTTTATTCTGTTCATTAGATTTCTTATTCATTTATTTTGATTTTTAGATTCAGTTGTTGATATATATGTATTTATTGCCATTTTACTCTTCATATATTTTACCTTTTTCTTTTCCTTCTTATTCTTCCTCTTCCTAAAGAATACCCTTTAACATTTCTTGTAATCCTGGTTTGGTGGTGATAAACTCCTTTAGCTTTTTCTTTCTTTTTCTTTTTTTTTTTTTTACTTTATTTTTTTACTTATTTTTTTAAATAAATCTTTATTGTTCATATTATTACAAATGTTCCTCTCCCCCCCCTCCCTCCATTGCTCCCCTCCACCAGGTTCCCATCCCACCCTCTGCCCTTTTCCCACTCCCCATAGGTGCATAGTTTATGTTCAGTCTCTTCCCACACCCCCCTCTCCCCTTTTCCCCGAGAATCGTCAGTTCATTCCCCTTCCATATCTCTGATTCTATTATATTCAACGGTTAATATTGTTCATCAGGTTTTTTTTAAAATTTCCTTGGTTTTTAGATTCACTTGTTAATAGTTACGTATTTGTTGTTCATAGTTTTTATCTTTATTTACTTTCTCTTCCAAAAGAACCCCTTTCAGCAATTCATATAATTCTGGTTTGGCATTGATGAACTCCTTTAGCTTTTTTTATTAGTGAAACTCTTTATCTGGCCTTCGATTCTGAGTGATAGCTTTGCTGGGTAGATTATTTTTGGCTGTAGGTTCTTGCTATTCATCACCTTGAATATTTCTTGCAATTCCCGTCTGGCCTGCATGGTTTCTGTTGAGAAATCAGCTGACAATCATATAAGTGCTCCTTTATAGGTAACTACCTGCTTTGCTCTTGCTGCTTTTAATATTCTCTGTCTTTTGCTCTTGGAATTTTAATTATGATTTGTCTTGGTGTGGTCTTCTTTTGATTCCTTTTGTTTGGAGTTTTGTGCGCTTCCTGGACTTATAAGTCTAATTCTTTCACCAGGTGGGGAAAGTTTTCTGTCACTATTTCTTTCAGTATGTTTTCGATATCTTGCTCTCTCTCTTCTTCTGGGACCCCCATAATTCTGATGTTGGTTCGCATGAAGTTGTCCCAGAGGTTTCTTACATTATCTTCAACTTTCTGGATTCTCTTGTCTTCTTGCTTCTGCGGAGGAGTGTCTTCTGGCTCTTTATGTTCCAAACTTTTGACTTGATTCTTGTGATCTTCCATTCTGTTTTTAGGACTTTGTATAATATTTTTTTATTTCAGACAATGTATTCTTTATTTCTTGTTTATCCCTTATTATTTCTAGTTGATCCCTTTTCATATCCTCATAGGTCTTATCGACCTTTTCTAGGAAATTCTTGAAAAACCTTATAAGCATGGTTTTGAACTCTATATCCAGTTGCTTTTTGTCCTCCATTTCTTTTGTTTGTGATCTATTTCCTTGTCTCAACATTTTTGCAGCTTCTCTGAGTTGGTAGCCTTAAAAGTTTCTGTGTTAAGCTGGGACGGGCAGAGTTTCAGAGTGGAGCCTACAGCCTTGGCTTCAGTCAGCCACACCCTATGAGGCTCCTGAGTCTACTGGACTCAGAGTCCTTTGGTACTCGCTGCAAGCACCTCTGAGAGTGAGGTGCCCTCGAGTTTTGCCTGCTACCAAACAGTCTAGGCTCTCCCCCAATGAGCCTGGAACTGGGGTTGGAAGTGGGATTCAGACAGTCCGGAGCTTTTGGCTCCTTACCACCAGTGCAATCCTGTGGCACAGCCAACCGTCTGTTCTCTGTGCATGCCTTCAGAACCTCCTTTCACTGCTCCCCCGGGTTTCCGCCTTACAGCCCAGGCTCCCTCTGTATGAGCCTGGGTCCCCAGAATCTGGCCTAGAACTGGGGTTCAGGGCAGTCAGAACTGGGGCTCAGCACAGTCCGGAGCTTTTGTCTCCTTCCCGCTAGGGCAATCTAGCAGCAGAGTCAACAGTCCGTCCTCTGCTCCCCTGATATTCCACCTCACAGCCCAGGCTCCCTTTGTATGAGCCTGGGTCTTCAGGGTCTGGCCTAGAACTGGGGTTCAGCGCTGTCAGGTCTGGGGTTCGGCACAATCCGGAGCTTTTATCTCCTTCCCGCTAGAGAAATTGTTGTGTGTGGCTGCAGTTAGGTGTTTACCTGTGCAGCCATCTTGGATCCTCCTTCCTTTAGCTTTTTCTTTTCTGTGAAGCTCTTTATCTGGCCTTCAATTCTGAATGATAGCTTTTCTGGATAGAGTATTCTTGGCTGTAGGTTCTTGCTATTCATCACTTTGAATATTTCTTGCCACTCCCTTCTGGACTGCATAGTTTCTGTTGAGAAATCAGCTGACAGTCGTATGGGCACTCCCTTGTAGGTAATTAATTGTTTTCCTCTTGTTGCTTTTAATATTCTCTGTCTTTTGCTCTTGGCATTTTAATTGTAACGTGTCTTTGTGTGGTCCTCTTTAGATTCTTCTTGTTTGGGATTCTCTGCACTTCTAGGACTTGTAAGTATATTTCTTTCACCAGATAGGGTAAGTTTTCTGTCATTATTTCTTCAAATAGGTTTTCAACATTTCGCTCTCTCTCTTCTTCTGGCACCCCTATCTTGAAATTGTCCCAGAAGGTCCTTACACTGTCTTCATATTTTCATTTTGCTCTTCTGATTGGGTGGTTTTTGCTTCCTCATATTTCAAATTGTTAATTTGATTCTCAAATCCTCTACTGTTGAATGCCTGTAAATTATTCTTTATTTCAGTTAGGTATGCTTAATTTCTGACTGGTCCTTTTCCATGTCTTTGGCATTTTCACAAAGACCCTTCAAATTCTCACTAAGTCCCTTGGAGGCCTCAAGAAGATCCTTGAGTAACCTTATAATTGGTCTTGAACTCTGTATCCAGTTGTTTGCTTTCTTCCATTTCTTTCATTTGTGACATGTTTCTCTGTCTCTGCATTTTCACTGCTTCCCTGTGCTTGTTTCTATGAATATGTGTTGGGTAGAGCTGCTCTGTCTCCTGGAATTGGCAGAGTGGCCTGTGTAGTAGGTGTCCTTAGGGCCAGTGGCTCAGCCTCCCCAGTCACCTGAGCTGGACCGTCTAGGTGTGCCCCTTGGTTCATGATTCTTTATCCACAATTTTGAAACCTAAGAAACTCCAAAAGTTCCAAGTTTTTTTTTTTTTTTTTTTTTTTATAAGCTTGTTAAACAAATGCATTTGGTGCCAATGCTTAACTTGAACTGGTATGAAATTTTGTGTATGTTCTTTGTCTCATTCAGTGTGAAGG
This sequence comes from Pipistrellus nathusii, assembly GCA_963693515.1. NCBI lineage: Eukaryota > Metazoa > Chordata > Mammalia > Chiroptera > Vespertilionidae > Pipistrellus > Pipistrellus nathusii. Next base: position 25,350,821 of record OY882876.1, on the reverse strand, counting down.
CAAGTACAGTTTGCTACAGAAATATCAATGTGCTTGAGTATAGAATCTGCCCCTGACCCCCACGGGGCGATATATATGCTAATCGTATGTGTGTTGTATTATCTTCCTAAAACCCCAAACATTCTGAAACACAGTGTACCCGAGGGTTTCATATCAGGAGGTTGTGGATCCGAAGGAATGGTGTCGCTGTGGTTTTGTCGTTCCAGTTATTAGAATGCATGCTCTCCAGTCTAACCAGTTGACCAAAAGAAGTGAGAATCTTTAGCCTGAGAGCAGGATGTTCCTGGAGACAGGGTAGCTTTTCAAACACTTGAAAGACTGGCATGGAGTAGAAGAGTTATTATTTAAGGGCTTCTGGGTCCAAAGGCAACTGGCATCACTGGAAGTTTTCAGGGAGAGGAATTGTGAAGTAGCAGCATTTAATAGAAATGCAAAAAAAATTTAAAAAATAACACTAGGTAAGTAACCAAAGGCAGGGCGCTTTGGCACCATTGAAAGGGCACTGACTTCGAAGGTGTCAGACCAAGACTGGCTGGCGGGCTGGGCTGAGAGGGCTGGCAGAGGCGATGGGAGGGAGACAATGGGCTGAAAGGCTCTCAAAATCTTCTGGTCCAAGGCCACGTGCGCGGGTCTGACCCAGCCCTGCCCTGTCTTCCAGGTGTCCGTCTGCCGGCAGATGGTGGCGGAGCTGCGCGGCATAATCCTGTGCCAGGACAGCGCCGGGCCCCGCCGGCGGCGCGCGGGGGTGCGGCCCGGGCCCCCGGGCCCCGAGGAGCGCCCGCCCCGCGCCAGCGCCACGCTCAGCAACGGGCAGCTGTGCGGGGCGGCGGCGGAGCCCGAGCAGCTGGCGCGGCGGCTGGCGCGGGAGGCGGCGCTGGCGGCGCGGGGCTGCGCGCACGTGCGGGTCTGCCCCGAGTGCCGCCGCTTCCAGGGCCCGCGCCGGGCCGCGCGCGGCGAGGAGGGCCCGGCCTGGGAGCGCGCGCCCGGCGGCGGCGAGCCCGAGTAGCCGGACCGCGGCGCCGGCAGGAGGCCCCTGTGCAGCGGCGCCGCGCCCGCCCCCCGGGACCGGACCGGGACGGCACGAAGGACTGGAGAGCCCCGCGCCCCGCAAAGGCGGCCTTGGGCGAGCGGGGCGCACCACCCCCGATCACAGGGCCCTCCGGGGCCGCCCGAGGACTGCAGGGCGTTGGGGACTCGGCGGAACCCCCTGAGGAAGGGCTGCTGTGCTCAGGCTGGCCTCACAAGGAAAAATAAACTCCACGGGGAGTTTTCCTTTCTGCATTTGTACACTTTTGTTCACGACCCTGTCTCTCCGCGCTCTGCGCTCCCTGCGCTGGGCTCTGTTCCCTGTGCGGGCCTGTGGGACGCGGCTGGGCCGGGGCTGGAAGGCCCTTCCCCCCTTTAGGCCGGAGCAGCCAGGCCTGGCCGGCCGAGCCTCTGCGTGCTGCTGGCCCCGGGCAGAAGCTTCTGGAAGAACAAGGTGGAGCGTCTCAAAATAAAAGCTCACTAAAGTCACGTTTCAGGTGCCCAGCCAGTGACCACACAGGTGCCGGGGGCCTGGCCTTTCCCTCCTCCGGGCTTTTACTATGATGGTGGGTTCGGTCTGAGTGGGTGTGACCACGAAGTGGGGACAGGGAGAGGAGCTGCGGGCACAGCCTCTGGGCCGCGTCCTCTGAGCAGAGGGAGTGCCCGCCCGCAGCCAGAGGAGGAGGAGGCACCCTGCCTGGGACCCACTGTTTGCCACCTGCACCTCCTTTTCCCAAACCCCAGCTGCTCTCGCGGCTGGGGAGTTCTTGTTAGTGGACAGGAGACGGTGCACACGTGGATGTGGGTGTGGGTGTGTGCGTGTGTGTGCGTGTGTGTTTACTCAGTGAAATGACCTCAAGCAATCAAAGGTTTGCATGTTCCTGGGAGATGTGGGGTCTTGTTGCCACCTCCCAGGCCTGGAGCCAGGAACCCTCAGCCTCACCTGGGCCTGGGCAGCAGCCGCGTGGCCTCAGGAAAGCACTGAGCTCCCCCCACCTGCAGACCACATGTGCCACCCAGACGGCTGCTGCCACCGCCCTGCATGCCCGCTGCCGTCCAGCGTGCCCGCCACCTGCGGGACCGAGCCCTCGCCCGTCGGAAGGGGTGCGGCTTTGGCAGCTGCATGGCCGTGGCTGGTTTCACCAATTAGGACGCTCACGTAGAGAATTCTCATTTTCTGGTGGAAAACGTAAATGCTATGCAATTTCTGATCGTAACTTAAAAGCGTCAGAGCTAGCGGAGAGACAGAGCCGTGGCCACCACTCGCGCCACCACCACTTGAACCAAATGGCCTCCCAGCGTCGCTGTGCTGGACGCACTAAGGGAAGTGACGCGCTTCATTCCTGACTCTGCCCTCTGGGTTGGCCGACCTCCGCTTTGTGCCAGGACAGGGGTTGGAGCTGCCGGCTGGCGCTGGCTGGGCAGCCCCGGTCACTCCTGGGAAGGGTGCTGGCTTTGTCCTAGGCTGACCTTCTTACTCATAAATTTGAATTCTTTTTAAATATTTTCTTTTTCCCGACTGGATGACAGCAAGCAGTACAGGACATGAGTATTTTTAAACCTTGCTGCAAGCCTCAGGAGAAACATAGGTTTGGTGAGAAGGGCCCCAGAGGGAAACTGACCCAGCCCCAGCCCCAGTCCCAGCTGTGCACACCCCAACCCCAGCTCCAGCCTGGGCTCTGACAGAGGGGTCCCTATTGTGAGCTCATATTGGGGTGGGAAGGTATTTTTTACAACTCATTTTTATAAGCAGGATATCTTGATCAATAGCAGCTTTCTGTATTGGGTTACTGAGGTAAATGTCCCCATGAATTATTTATCATGTCTGCTCCTTTCACCGCGTGGAATGAAGGTCAGCCTGGGCGGACAGGGCTGTCAGCAGGGGCTGCCCCCCGCTGTGCTCAGCCGACTGGGAGGCCATCTGCAGCCAGCCGGCTCTCCCTGGCTGGGCTCTACTGTTATCTTGTTGGTTGTTGGCTCTCTTTCCCATCTGTGTTTTCCATCGGAGTCTGTGTACTGTATAAACAGGTTTTCTTGTCTGTTTATCTTTCTTCGAATATTTATAATAAAACAGAAACAAACCCAGAAATGTTGGTGACGGATGAGAGCTGTTTGGGTTTGGGAAGAACGATCTGGCCTGTCCTGTATCCAGGCTAACAGCAAATGCAGCATCAACCTACTCTGTGTCTTCCCCTCCACCTGCCCCTCTCTCTGTCCCTCTCCACCCCCAGCCCACCCCTAGCCCCACCCCCACCCCGCTGCAGCTCTTTGTTCAGATCTCTAAAAAGTCTGGGTGGATTCTTTCAATTTGTAGTCCTGGGAGTCGGAGCCAATCCCCCCAAACAGACCCGCATGTTAATGAAGTTCAGGATTTGTAGCGTTTTGTCTTCCTCAATGCACTTTCACAGAATAGTCATCTATTGATACCGAGGGTAACTCTAGTCAGATATCACCCAGATCCCACTGGGAGCTTGAAGATTACATCAATTAAAATATAATACGTTGCTTTATTTCTTTTAATTGCTTTTCAAGGCCCCAACCGTCACAAGATCTCTACTTCAGAACTCAGTGGGGTGTAAGTTGAGCTTGTAGATGGCTTTCTCTAATTCAATGCTCATATGAGAATATTCATCCTGGGAACTTGCCAACCAGCCCTCTTATTGGTTAGGTGAGACTGAAATATCAGGATAACCAATCCTCCCTCCGCCCTGTGAACCGCTGCTAGTTTTGGATTCCAAGGAGTTTACCTTTCCTTTGGAATCCAGGGGACTCCCTGTGGTGCAGGAATTAAATGTGCAGGGGGCGGGGGCATCTCAGAGCAGCAGGCTGGGGGAGCGCAGCTTGAGAGAACCCTTGTGGCCCTCCTGCCAATGGGGGTGCGAAGCAGGTAAAATAGTCTGGAAACGATAAGGGAGATTCGATTCCCACTGGCTGTCAGCTCCCCTGGGGTAATAACAAAGAGGCCTGTTTGGAAAGTTCAGAGAAGGAATCCTTTCATAAAGATTTCGCCTAAAGCTAGAGCTTCCTATGGGACCTTCTCACAGGGAGAAACGACACCTTCTGTGGCCTGAGCTGGCTATTCCCAGGCCCTGCTGAAAGGGGCTTTCTCCCCACGGGTGAGGCCGCTGCCGGACAGGGTGCTCCAGGCCGACACTGGCCATCCTGCAGTGTGCCCATCAAAGACGTGATGCCATGAGCCCTTCTCATAGGGACACCCCCCAACACACACACAACCTGGGTGTGGCTTCCAGAGGGGAAAAACCTCGTTTTAGACCTGAAGGGGTCAACAATCGCAGTGCAATTTAAAGGCAACCAAGGCAAGAGAAATTCTGTCACTATTAATAGAACATTTTTGCTCAATTTTATTAATTTCATACTAATTTCAAAATGTGAAAAATGAAAAAATACTATTGCCATACACAGAGCAGATACAGTGCTGAGGCCAAGAAAGATGTTTATGAAGTAATAAAGTAACAACTTCTCTATCACAAATGACAGCAGAGAAGAGGCCTAAGAACAAGCATAGAGAAACTGGGGTTTGATCTGCCTGAAGAGCTAAGAGCCTGTGTGACATTCCCGTGTCTGAGGTTCATACCTCAGGGAGTCGGTGCATGTGGCAGGTGCTGTGTTGGGGACTCACTCCTATTAACAGGCTAGAACCCTAGAGTCTGTACCGTAGAGGACGGAGATCAAACAGGCAAGTGCAGTGACCCTCCCGCTTGCAAAGCAGTGGCGGAATGCTGAGTGCTTTAGTCTTCTCCGCCCCATCCATGTGCTCTCCGACTCTCAAACACTCAGAGGAAGCAGGGACCAGAGGCCTCTCACCTGTTGGCACCATTTCCTGGATTGTAGCATCCGGGACACATTAGACTGTGGGAAATGATGTCGTAGATACACTGTGCTCTGTCTGGGAGGATAGACTCCCCTGAAAGAGGCAGCAAAAGTGGAGCATACAAGAGCCAGGTCCTGGAGTGTTGGGTCTGGGACATAACGAGGTAGGAACGCAAGGCTGTGTCCAGGGGGCTGAGATAGCCTTTAGTGGAGCAAGCAACACTAAGTCTTAGGGTTGTTGAAAAAATGTGGGGTGGTGATGAATACAATGCAATATTCAAATGATGTATATAATTGGACACACACAATTTTTTTTTTTTTTATGTTTAGAAAAACAGATTTTGTTTCATCTCCTTGGAGTGGAGTTTGGTACCCTGAGGATGGAGACAAGACTCTGCTGTAAGAGGCAGCTTGTTGCTGTTCTGTTTTCATCAACAGCAGGGTGGGGGCAGAGCAGGATTCTGGCTTTCCTATTGCTTCCTCCTCTTTGCTGTCTGTTATGCCCAGACTTCGTGATCCCCAAGGACCACCAGGGAGCCTTCGTGATCCCCAAGGACCATCAGGGAGGCGAGTCCAATGCAATAAACAAAAGAGCCTTCTCCATGCTAGCATGGGCTTCTCCCACTCTGCCGGCAGCATGGCGGAAGAGAGAGCGAATTTCGCCCAGTCCAGAGGTTTTACTCCGGTCGGTGGTGATGTCACTGCCTGGGCTAACCCTGATTGGTTGGGTGAGGGCTAGGGATAACTCCGCCCTGCGGGACGGAGTCTGGAGCTCATCCTCGCACTACCTTTCACTGTCAACAGCAATTAGAGATTGGTACCACTATTTCATTTCCAGGCTTCCTTAAATTGCATTTGCGGGATTAGCTGCAGGGACAGACAGACTTAGCCTGGCAGAAGACAAAAAGACTAAGTGGTCTGAAGTGGATTATACGCTCTTTAAAAATAACAATCACATAATTTTTACTTTTGAGAAAGAGAGAGAGAGATATGTTGATGCGAGAGAAACATCAATTGGTTGCCTCCCATAAGTGCCCTCTGGAACTTTAGCTGCTGTCTGTAGGAACCCTGCCGGCCCTAAGAACAGTAAGAATTTAAAATAGAAGAGAATTTAAGAAACGTCTGTGACATCATCAGGCTAAACAACATCAGATCATAGGGGTATCAGAGAGAGAAGAGAGATAGATAGCAAAGGAATGAGAACCTACCTCAGGTAGCAGCCTTAAATGACGAACTAGACTAGATGGATTTAATTGTTAAGTCTTTCCATATGCACGTGGAACATTTTCCATGATAGACCATGTCTTAGGAAAAACACAAGTCTCCATAAATTTAAGAATTTTCAAATCATGTCAAACATCTTCTCTGGCCACAATGGTAGGAAACAAGAAATTACAAAACTATGAATTCAATCTCTGCCGTTTACTACCTGTATTTTGCAAGGGGTGTATTACTTAACCTGCATCTCACTCAGTAACTTGGATGGTGCCAAAGATACTTCACAAGCTTATTATGAGGACTGAAGGCTATAAGTTAAGTGAACTATAGCGAGCATCGCCTGGCACAGAGGCAATGAAAGCAGCTGTGGTTGTTGTTAGAGTGTAATCAACATTGAACTAATGACTCAATTAGAACACAGACTTAGAATCAGACTGGTCAACCAGTCCAACCTACCCAATAAATTTTATATATTACTCCAACAGATTCAGCCTTTGTTTAAACTATCCAGGTGACAGGGAACTCATTAGAACCAACTGAAACACCTCCAATTCTTTGAAAGTTTTTCCTTATTATTAGGTTGGACCATATGAAATTTGTTTGTAGGTTAAAATAATCAAATCTATCCACAAGTTCTAATAAAATGTTCCTTTCTTATACTATTTTCTGTTACTTTAGTTCACTGTCTGCTCTATTGCGCTATGACAGTCATTTAGACATAATGAGGAATCAGTGGTGTATAAAGAGGCTTAGTTCCTTCTTCACAGAGATTGAGTGAGCCAATAAGAGCCAAGGAGCCAATAAGAAAACAAGCAATCATGTATAATTTTCACTCTCAAGGAGGTAGAAGAAAAATCTTTCAAGTAAAGAGCTTAGCAAAACAAATTTCCAAAGAACAGAAACATGAGGAATTGAGAATAGAGAGCAGCATTGCCCAATAACATTGTGATGATATATTCTATTTAGACACTGTCAAACAGGATAAAATTAGCTACATATATTTATTGAGCATTTGAAATAGGGCTAGTGTCATGTCTCAGGAAATATAGTTTTAATTTAGCTTAATTTTAGTTAATTTAAATTTATTTATTTATTTTTAAATCAATCTTTATTGTTCATATTATTACAAAGGTTCCTCATTTCTTCCCCCCTCCACCAGGTACCCACCCCGCCCTCTGCCCCCTCCCCATCCCCCATTGTCCTCATCCATAGGTGCACAGTTTATGTTCAGTCTCTTCCTCCCTCCCTTTCCCCGATAGTAAATCCCTTTTCAGATAGTAAATCAGTTACTTAGTATTTTCTCATATCAATAATACACTTCACACAAAAGACATTTCCAAATAGGTCACCTAGCCTCATCCAGGCCCCACCCAAGGCACTCACAGATCAACACCCCAGCCCTATACTAACTCAACACATCCAGATCTAAGCCTTCATCACTTGATTCAGCAGACCCTCAAGTTCCCGCAAAAGTTTCCAGACATGTCTGAGAGGCACCCGTGGGGCAGGGCCAGGCGAGGAGCGAGCTGTTCCGGGCCTGGCTGCTCCGGGCCTGGCCTCTGTTGCTCTGGTTCGTTCCACAACCAGCTGCTCCGGGTCTGGTCACTGCCGCTCCCGACCTAGTTGCTCTGGACTTGGCTGCTGCTGCTCCGGGCCTGGCCGCTCCCAGCCTGGCAGCCGCTGCTCCGGGCCTGGCCGCTCCCAGCCTGGCAGCTGCTGCTCCAGGCCTGGCCGTGCCCGACCCGGCTGCTCTGGGCCCGGCCGCTCCGAGCCTGGCCGCTCCCGGCCTGGATGCTCTGGGTTTGGCTACTGCTGTTCTAGGTCTGGCTGCTCCCAACCCGGCTGCTCTGGGCCTGGCCACTCTGGGTCTGGGTGTTCCTGGACTGACCCCCTGGGCTTGGCCGCCTCTGCCTCAGGCCTGGCTGCCACTGCCCCAGGTCTGGCTGCTCCAGTGCTGGCTGTTGATTCTCTGGTTCTGGCTGCTGCTGCTCTGGGGCCTGGCTGTTGCTGCTCCAGGCCCGGCTGCCACTGCCTTGTGCCTGGCCACTCTAGGCCGCCGCTGTTCCAACATTCTGTCCTTTTTTTTTTTTTTTTTTTTATTTGATTTATTTTTACATATTTTATTGATTTTTTTGCCCCCTCCCTCCCCAGAGTTTTATGTCCATTGGTTATACTTATATGCATGTATACAAGTCCTTGGGTTGATTTATTATCTCCCCCAGACCCTCCTCCCCTCCCCGCTGTAATTTGACAATCTGCTTGTTGCTTTACTGTCTCTATATCTATCTTTTGGTTCATCAGTTTATAATGATCTTTATTATCCACAAATGAGTGGGGTCATGTGGTGTTTCTCTTTCATTGATTGGCTTATTTCACTCAACATGATGTTCTCCAATTCCATCCAGGTTGCTGCAAATGATGAGAATTCCTTCTTTTTTATGGCAGTATAGTATTCCATTGTGGAGATGTACCATAGTTTTTGTTTTGTTTTTTTTAAACGCATTTATGTTGCAATGTTGGCTGGTGAGTTGAGTTCTGACTTAGTCTTTGATTTTTCAAGATCTTTGTATTCTTTCTTAAGTAATTTTACTATCTTTTGCTCTCACTTGATTTCTTCACATTGAGAACTTCTTTGGTTTCTTCCTCCTTGTCCTGGGAGCTCAGCAGGTTGGCCTGTGGCACCCCTTTGTTCTCCGCGGGCTCCTGCGCTGCTTCAGCCTGTTGTCGGGGTCGGCGCCGCCCAGGAAGCAGCCCCCGGCCTTGGCTCCATTGCCTGCGCTCAGCGGTCGAAGGCTCAGGGGCACCCCTCCCTAGGGACCCCGTCGCCCAGCTCCTTGCTGGCGCCCGGCTGGCCGGTGTCCGGCAGGGGCTCCTGCTCCTGGTCGCGTTCCTCCAGTCTGGAGCTTTTTTTCCCCTTCCCGCTAGGGGAGTCTAGCATCAGAGTCAACAGACTGTCCTCTGTGCGCAGTGTGTGTGACTCTGGGAGCTCCGCTTTTCGCCGCTCCCCTGGGATTCCGCCTCACAGCCCCGTCTTTCCCTGCTTGAGCCTGGGTCCCCAGGGTCTGGCTTAGGACTGGGGTTCAGAACTGTCGAAACTGGGGCCCAACATGGCCAGGGCTCCTGTTTCCTTCCCTTAAGGGCAATCCCGCATCAGAGTCAACATTCCTTTCCTTGCAGGCAATGTGCGAGACTCCGGGGGCTCGGCCTTTTGCCGCTCTCCCAGGACTCCACCTCACAGCCCCGTCTCCCTCTGCTTGAGCTTGGGTCCCCAGGGATTGGCCTAGAACTGGGGTTCGGAGCAGTCCGGACTGAGGCTCAGCGCCGCCGGAGCTTTGTTTCTGCCGGCTAGGGCAATCCAGCATCAGAGTCAACATTCAGTCCTCTGCGCACAATGTGCGCACGACTCCGGGGGCTCTGCTTTTCGCTGCTCCCCTGGGATTCCGCCTCACAGCCCCGTCTCCCCCTGCCGGAGCCTGGGTCCCCAGGGTCTGGCCCATAACTGGGGCTCAGCGCTGCCGGTTCGGGGGTTCAGCCCAGGCTGGGGGTTTTATTTCCTTCCTGCTAGGGAACGCCAGGCAGCACCCAGCCCTCTCCTCCTCTCCGGCTGCGACCCCTGCGTGCGCGCGTGCGGGCGGGCGCGCACCATGTCTCCATACCTTAGGCTTTTTTTCAGCTCCTCTGATTTTCCTTCTGGTTTTCTCTTTCCTTCTTGTTGTAGAATTTTCAGTCAGTCGACTACCTGTAGCTCTGGGCAATGTCCTCTCTACATTTTAGTTGTATTCCATTGAAATTGTTGTGTGCTGCTGCGGTTAGATGTCTACCCGAGCAGCCATCTTGGATCCTCCCTGATTTTTGTGTCTTAGTTAATTTAAATTTAAATGACCACATGGAGATAGTGGCTACCAGATGGGACAGGACAGGTAAGGAGTAAGAGAAAACAGGAAATCACATGATCAGATGTGAATTCTGAAAAGAAAATTCTGGCTGTTTTGTGGGCAGAGATTGGAGATGGGTGAAGACAGTGGTCTTGTCTTTAGGAATTGCTCTATAAGGGAGAGGAGGGAACAAAAGAAAAGTGACTGGATAATATTTCAAATAAATAAAAAGGTATATAACTAATCATACCTGGCCATATACAACACTCACAAATACATTCATAGACCTTGTACATGGTATTTGTCAATAGTAATGACCCACATTTCTTGCCTTTTCCCTAATTGCTCAGAATACATTTAACTTGCTACGTATGTATTTCTGGGTATCCCCAGGGGTACCTGAACTAACAAGTCTATCATTGAGTATCCATGGAGCAACCACCCAATTTTTCCTCCTCTCTGCATATTTCATTCTACCCTCTCTTGGCCCTTGACACTGAGGCTATTTTTGAATGTGAATGTGAACATGGCAATGACCCTGATACTCCCAAAGCCATTCATTCTAAGATGCCAAAAGGCTCTCTGTTCTCTGCGGTAGGAGGGAAAAGCCCCATGTCAACAAACTAAGCCAGGTTGATTTGACTCACCCTGCCCTTGATCCTCAAGCACTTTTTAAATATATATATTATTGATTTTTTACAGAGAGGACGGGAGAGGGAGAGAGAGTTAGAAACATCAATGAGAGAGATACATGGACCAGCTGCCTCTTGCACACACCCCACCGGGGATGTGCCCGCAACCAAGGTACATGCCCTTGACCGGAATTGAACCTGGGACCCTTCAGTCCACAGGCTGACGCTCTATCCACTGAGCCAAACCGGTGTCGGCATCACGCACTTTCTTTAACCAGCTTTCTCCACCCCCTTCAACTCCATTAAGTGCTACTACCTACGGTCAAGAGAAAACAAACGAGAGAAGTCCCCAGGAACGGCCATTGGGTCTCTCTGAAAGAATTTTGTCTCCCTGACTCTAGGAACCAATAATATATCCCCAGACAGGCACACCATAACCCCTCCCCTGCTTCCTGACACACACCACACGAAAGCACACACAGCCCAAGCAACAGACCTCAACTCCTAACACTTCAGCTAACACCCACCAAGGCTGACTTCTCCTCGGGTCAGCCAGCACCATCCTACTCCATGTGTTTTCCTGCAGAAGAAACGAAGCAATCACTGCCCCTCGGTCAGACACAGTGTGCGCGGGGCTGCAGCAACAGCCTGGGAAAGTGTGTGGCCCTTGTGGTGCCGGCGGGACCTGGGTTCCAATCTCAGCCTGCTCACTTCGAACTGCCTGGCAGGGACAGGTACTGAACGTCTGTGAACTTCAGTCTTCAAGTCTCTAAAACACCCCCTTGATGAAGGCGGTAAAGTTGAAGAAGCCTAAGCACGGGGCCTAAGCTCCTTCTGCCCCATTGGCAACGGCGCCCCGAACGCTCCGGCCTCAGGAAGGACTCCCCATCCTCACGCACCCGCACCCACCTTGGGGTGGGGCCGGGTCCCAGCCAGAGGGCACCTGGTGAGGGCGCGGAGGAGACAGGAAGTGAGCTGGTCGGGTCCACCACAACTCAGCGTACCCCGGGCACCATTCCAAGTGAGTCGGAGGCTCAGCCCAGGGCCCCCAGGCTGCCGGCCACCCGCGCTCCTCCGCCAGCTGCCCCTCTGGCCGCACAGGAGACAGCGCGGCGGCTCCCCGGACAACGCGCCGGCGCGGACCCCGCCGCCCCTGCCCCGCCCACTCACGCAGGGACGCAGGCTGCGCCCGGGTCACGTGGCCGTGTGGGCCTGACAACTGCTTCCGGGTCAGATTGGGACGCCGGGCTCCTGGGCCCGCGCTGGGGACGAGGCCGAGCGGGTCGGGGCGCGGGGACCGGGCCGAGGCCCAGCCGAGCGGCTCGGCGGCGGCGGCCGGGAGGGGGGAGGACGGCGCAGAGCTCCCGCCTCCCGGGCTGAGGGGTGAGTGGAGTCGGCGCCGCCTCCTGGGAACCCGCGGCCCAGGCGCCCTCGGGAGCGGGAGCGGCGGGGGACGGGCCTGCTGGGAGGAGGGCGGCGGCCTGGCGGTGGGCGCCGCGGGGCCCAGGCTGCGGGGGCGGGGGGGGGGCGGCCAGTGCCAGTTCCTGAGAGTCAGGACGCCTCCGTGGCCGGGACGTTTGGCCGGGAGCGGCCATGGCCGGCCGAGGGGGCGAGGACTCTGGGCGGCCGCTTCCACGGCAGGGAAACTTGTCCCCGAACCTCTGGAGCGAGAACCTAACCGGAGGTCCCGGCGGAGGACGCGGTGGGGTGTGAAAGGCTCGGGGCGAATCGCCCGGCCCGCTGCGGGGAGGTGCTGGGGCTCGGGGCTGGAGCCTGGGCGGGAGGGCCGGGCCTGGGAGGGCAGGCGGCCCCTCGGGCCGGGCGGCGGAGTCCCAGCACTGGTAACTGGAAGCCCTTTGGACCCGGTGAGGCCGGAGAGCGCGCTGCTTCTCTGGGGACCGGGAGGCTGGAGCCGCAGATAAGAAAGTTGATAGCGGGAGCCGGGCTGTTTACTTCAGCGGAGGAGGAGGAGCTCTGCTCCTGGTCGCTGATCTGCCCGGAGCTGTAGGCCCGCCTAAGGCTGCTGGGGGCCTGAGTGCTCTTGTAAGTTTAGCTCTTCCTCCTGCTGCCCGGGAGCTCATTTTGACTCCCAGGAGTCATCTTGAGCAGAGCTTTTGTGTGGGAGCTGAGGACGATGGAAAATACCCAGCCCTGGGTCCAGAGCCATCCACCGGACCAGATCTCTGGAGTAGGAGCTTCCAGACTCCTTTTTTAAAAACCATGATCCGTAAAGAGAAGTACTGTTAGCATCAGGACCCAGTACATACCTACTTACGATGAAAAGTTTCACAAAGCAGTGTTTATCCTTATGACATGTGATGCCGTCCAGTGATTTCTATCATATTTCATTCTCTTTCATTAAAAATGCTAAATTCACTAAATCGATTTATGGGTCCCAAATTGCAATTTGAAAAATCCTGTCTCCAAGGCACATTTCTTTGGCTTCAATCACTATCCTATTGCCTGCTGCTAGCAAGCAAGGGTGGTTACCCTACATAGATCCTGAGGGTGTTGGCGTGGGATTCTTTTAAATATTTACCATATAGCATATTTGACTGCTGTTTGTACCACAGTCTTAATCTTTGATGTCTTAATTTTCTGATAATTTAATGAGAGGTTTGAAATAAGCATGCTCTTTAATTTTCTCTATCCTTTGCTGTGCCTTAGAAATAGGAGAGGCCTAGTTTCATTTTGTTGACTTATCCCTACAACGTAGTAAGGTAGTTTTATTTTAATGTTACAGTGCTGTAAGCATACACTGATTTCTTTTTAAAAAATATCTAGCTGAAACCTAAACTATTCTCCGTTAATTAATATATAGTGCTAGAAGCCCGGTGCATGAAATTCATTCACTGTGGGTGGGGGAGCATCCCTCAGCCTGGCCTGCACCCTCTTCCAGTCCGGGACTCCTCAGTGGATGTCTGCCTGCCAGCTTAGGCCCGATCCCCTGGACCTGCTCGCCCCTTACCACTTGTCTGCTACTCCTTAGCAGTAAGCGGCAGGCTTACTGCTCAGCTGCTCCTTAGAGGCAAGCTCCTTAGCACTCAGCTGCTCCTTAGGCTGCTGTGGAGGCAGGAGAGGCTTCTGGCTGAGCAGTGCGCCCCCTGTGGGAGTGCACTGATCACCAGTGGCAGCTCCTGTGTTGAGCATCTGTCCCCTTGTGGTCAGTGTGCATCATAGCAACTAGTTGTTCCCTGTTTGGTTGCTTTGCATATTAGCCTTTTACTATATAGGCTACTTCTACATAATTAGAAGTATATGGTTTTGGTATATATTTTAAACTTAGGTATAACTTTGAGTCAGTTAACATCATTCATCTCCCCCCCCCCCAGAAAAATGTTATTTTCATCTGTTTATAAATCAGTGAGGTCCTTATATTGATATTATTGTAATAAACATTAAAGAGTGTTGGTGACCAAGTGAGAAGCCTGTGTGTGTTGCTCTGTTTAAAGTCCTTTTAAAAGTTGTGACACAGCCTGTTGCTATAGGATGTTAATGCCAAATGATGTTACCTGATTTCAGTAGGTCAATTTATAGGGCATGTATTTAAGACCAGTTTGCTGGTGTTAATTTTTGTTGAGGATGCTTTCATATTATTTGGAACATGGAGATCAAAGCACAGCCATCAGGGAAGAATTGCTCAAACTAAACTTCTTCGGTGGGGCCAAATTAGATGTCTTAAGAAAGATTCTTATCTTTAAACTTTGTTGTAAAATCTATCTTTCTTAACTACTTATTGACTAAACCTTGGTTATTGATGAGCGAACTGTTTTGTCATGAACCAGTCATCCTTTAAATTATCTTTTAATCAGGTAAATAGTTGTTTTAAAATATGTAGCTTTAGAGTATGTTTAAAACTTTTTTTTATGGTAAGTATTTGAAACATGAAGGAAAATTCACGTTAAATTTTTTTTTCCTCGGAATTTCAATACAGTTGTGGAGAATTTACCCTGAGTGAATGTGTGAACTTTTTTTTTTTTTTTTTTTTTTTTTAATATATCTTATTGATATTTTACAGAGAGGAGGAAGGGAGAGAGATGGAGAGCTAGAAACGTCGATGAGAGAGAAACATCAACCAGCTGCCTCTCTTGCACACCCCCTACTGGGTTTGTGCCCGCAACCAATGTACATGCCCTTGACCTCATGGAAGACAGGAAGCTCAAATATCCTTGATTCTTTAGGACATCTAGCCCAAGGTTTATGAGAGCTTGGTTCCTGGATCATGTGACTCAGAATTAACTGGACTTAAAATTGCAGCTTTCTGAAAATTGTACCCTCCATTTACTGAATCAAATTCTAGGTTATGTGACTTATGATTCTTCTGTTCAGTAAAAATTGTGAATCACTGACCTTGCATGATACTTTAAGTTACGATAGCCACATGCTTATTTTTATTGTTTCACGCGATGTGAATGAACTGAGCAGCCAGGAGACTGGCTTACTTTTTTAGGGCTTCGGAGTCAGGCAGCCCAGATTTGAATCCTATCTCACTCGCCATCTGACTAGAACATTTCTGCTTTAGTTTTCCGACCTGTTAAATGGGATTAATCATAGTATCTTTCATCAGGAATGATAAGCCTGACATGGTCATTGAAGTAATGAAAAGTGAGACTAGGTTCCATGTCAATCATTGTCAATTGTTAGCTCTGGGTTACCAGGTAGTGAGCTTATATATGTGAAATTTTAAGTCATAAAGGTGTTTTGCTTTAGGACAGTGGTCGGCAAACTCATTAGTCAACAGAGCCAAATATCAACAGGACGACGATTGAAATTTCTTTTGAGAGCCAAATTTTTAAAACTTAAACTTCTTCTAATGCCACTTCTTCAAAATAGACTCACCCAGGCCGTGGTATTTTGTGGAAGAGCCACACTCAATGCAGTTTGCCTATCACAGCTTTAAGATTTCAATTTTTTTCCTCTTCATCTCCCCATTGCCTGAAGAATAAAGTGCAGAGTTTTCAACAGAGAGCTGCCCCCAGCACCCGGTCCTGCCAGCCGTCTTTTTCCAGCCCTCCTCCCACACAGCGCGGCCACTTCTCACGCACACTTACTGGGCCTGTACGTGTGCGGTGCTGTTCACAGGGCCAGCGTGGCTCTCTTCTAGGACTCGCCCTTTATGAGGAGGGTCACTCTGAGTTCTCAAAGGGCTTTGTGCATTCTTGGTGTCATCTTTGTGTCCATTTGTCTCTTGGAGGAAAGGATTTTATCCTAGTATATGTTCCAGTACATTTGAAATAATTAGTTCACTTATTAGAGGTAGGAGATGTTTAATTGTAATTTGACTCAGATAAGCTTTCTCATATTTTGGAATTTTTCTACTCTCAACTTCCATCATAACTACTATTATTGACTACTTCCCAGATGACAGGTACAGCTAGATGTTTTAAAAACCTTTAATCTTCACTATGACTATGAAATAACTATTAATAGTTCCATTTTACAAATGAGGAAATGGGCATAGAGAGGTTAGTAACTTGCTCAAATTTCAGTGTTGATTTGTAATTGAACTCAGGCCAAGCTGAACCTCACGCTCTTAATCATAGTATTCTAAAAACAGAAGATTTAGGCCTGACCAGTGTGCTCGATGGTTAGTGTGTCACCCTGCACACCAAAGGATCACAGTTCTATTCCCAGTCAAGGGCGTGTACCTGGGTTGCAGTTGGATCCCCAGCTCTAGTTTAGGTCCGTGGGGGAGGCAACCAATCTTCCCCTCCCTCTCTAAACGTCAGTGGGAAATATCCTCAGGTGAGGATTCACAGCAACAGATAGGAGATGGGAGCTGATGGCACAGTGGCTGGAGCGCAGGGCTGGGCCTGTGAAGCCTGGCTGACTGGCACTTGTTACTTGTGCTTGAGAGACAGAGTATTCAAACTAAAACTCTCTGAGATTAATGCGTGTCCAGTGGCTGTCAGTAGTCCCTTTCCTTCCTGTCACACTCCTGATGGTTGTACTTGATTTTCACTTCATGTTTGCTCTCAGTAACATTTACTTTTCATTCATCCGAGTGCTTGTTGCCACATGGCGGACACTGTTCCCTGTAACACTGGACCAGACCAATGGCTGCTGCTTCTGTGGGTTTGGTTCTGGGGGAGAGGGACCTCAAACCAAGACAGAAGTGCTATAACAAATGAAAAAGGGCGAGATGCTGAGTGTGTGGAAGGAGCAGGGGTGCTGTTTTTGATGGGTCCTCAAAGGCTGCCTCGGTGAGAAGATAGCCTTTCTGTTTACATTTGAAGTGAAGCCAGCTAAGCCAAGAGCCAGGGAAAGGGCATGCATCCCTGTGAACCTCTGCAAGGCCAGAGACTCCCAATAGGTGAGGGAAAGAGTGGAAGCAGCAGTGTTAGGGGGTAGAGAACAGATTAAAGGAAGGCCTGAGACTGATAAAGAGATTGCACTTTTCCTAAGTGTGATGGGAAGCCATTGGAGAGTTTCAAGGACATGATTCAACTTAAATTTTGAAAAGATCACTTGGCTGCTTTGTGGAGAAAGAATTGTGCAGTCCTGAGTGAGAGGCTGATGGAGGCTTGAACCAGGTAAAGTGATGAAGATGGAAAGAATTGGGGTGTTTTAGAGGCAGTTGATGGATCTTGCTGATTAATTACATGGGGTATACAAATCGAATATGATTGAAGGTAGGACTGGTGGAGGAGGAGCAGGTTTAAGGATGAAAACAAGAGTTGTTTTTGTCCCTGATTATATATCCCCACTCTCCAAGGATACCATAACTCTGAATTTTGTGCTTAATAGTCTCTGACTTTTTCTTTATAGTTTTTACCACATGTATGTGGCCCTACACAATATGATGCTTAATTATCTATGGATTTGATTTTTTTTTAACAAATCTTTATTGTTCAGATTATTACAGTTGTTCCTTCTCCCTCTCCCATAACTCCCCTCCACCAGGATCCCACCCCACCCTCTGCCCTTGCCCCCCACTGTCCTCATCCATAGGTGTACGATTTTTGCCCAGTCTCTTCCCTCCGAGAATTGTCAGTCCACTCCCTTTCTTTTTTCTTTTTCTTTTAAAAAATATATATTTTATTGAGTTTTTACAATGAAAGAGAGAGGGATAGAAAGCTAGAAACATTGATGAGGGAGAGACATCGATCAGCTGCCTCTTGCACACCCCCTACTGGGCATGTGCCCGCAACTAAGATACATGCCCTTGACCGGAATCAAACCTGGGACTTTTCAGTTCGTAGGCCGATGCTCTATCCACTGATCCAAACAGGTTTCGCTCCCTTTCTATGCTCCTGATTCATTCACCAGTTTATTCTGTTCATCAGATTTTTTTATTCACTTGATTTTTAGATTCACTTGTTGATAGATATATATTTGTTGTTCCTTTGTTGTTCATAATTTCTATCTTTACCTTTTTCTTCTTAAAGAATAGCCTTCAGTATTTCATATAATACTTGTTTGGCGGTGATGAACTCCGTTAGCTTTTTCTTATCTGTGAAGCTCTTTATCTGACCTTCAATTCTAAATGATAGCTTTGCTGGGTAATCTTGGTTATAGTTTCTTGCTATTCATCACTTTGAATATTTCTTGCCACTCCCTTCTGGCCTGCATAGTTTCTGTTGAGAAATCAGCTGACAATCGTATGGGCACTCCCTTGTAGGTAATTGTTTTCCTCTTGCTGCTTTTAATATTCTCTCTTTGTCTTTTGCTCTTGGCATTTTAATTATGATGTGTCTTGGTAGGGTCCTCTTTGAATTCCTCTTGTTTTGGGTTCTCTGTGCTTCCTGGACTTATAAGTCTATTTCTTTGACCAGGTAGGGGAAGTTTTTAATCCTATTTCTTCAAATAGGTTTTCAACGTTTTGCGCTCTCTCTTCTGGTACCCCCATCATGTGATGTTGGTATGCTTGAAGTTGTCCCAGAGTTCCTTACACTATCTTCATATTTTTGGATTCTCTTTTCTTTTTGCTTTTCCAGTTTGTGTTTTTTGCTTCTTTGTATTTCAAATCTTTGACTTGATTCTTGGGATCCTTTAGTCTGCTGTTGGATCTCTGCATATTATTCTTTATTTCAGTCAGTGTATGCTTGATTTCTAGTTGGTCCTTTTCTATATCCTTGAGGGTCTCACTAAATTTCTCGGAGGTTTCTAGAAGATTGTTTGATAACCTTATATAATAATTGTGGTTTTGAACTCTATATCCAATATCTTGCTTTCCTCCATTTCTTTCATTTATGACCTGTTTCTTTGTCTCCACATTTTGGCTGCTTCCCTGTGTTGATAGAGTGGCTTTGTGTACTAGGTGTCCTATAGGGCCCAGTGGCTCAGCCTCCCCCTGAGGTGGACACTCTTGGTGCACCCCTTTGTGGGCTGTGTGCACAGTCTTGTAGTTAACCCTTGATTGCTGTTAGTATCACTGGGAGGAATTGACCTCCAGGCCAATTGGCTGTGAGGACCAGTTGTGCCTACAATGGGAGAACTTCTGTGCTGGAGACACCCTTATGAGATAAGACTTGCTTCAGGGGGCTTTGGTGCTCACTGAGTCTGCCTCCTTGAGTGTTTCTTTTATGGATGTGAAGAGTTGTAATCTGGATGGTCTCACTCTGACCACTGGGTATACTGGCTCTTGGATCTCCAAGGAGGTGCAAAGCCAACCACTGTCTGAGGCCACCCAGCAGAAGCTACAGAGAGATCTTTAGATTCCTCCTCTTTGTTTGGGGTTTGGAGGTGCCCAGATGAAGTCCAGCTGTGAAGCAATGTCAGCTGCTGTCCAGCCTTGGGCCTTCTTTTGGAGGCTCTGCGGCTCTCTTACCCAGCTGCAGTTTGTTCGGTTTTATGTTGCAAAAGGCCAGGCTATTCATATGCAAAAGCCTTTGCACACAGCTTGGGTGGGGTTTTAAATTGGGTGAGGTGAGGTCTCGGAATCACCAGGGAGGAGCAAACAGCAATGGGTGACCATCAGCCCTGCCCTGAAGAGGTCCCTGGGTCTCTGTGTCTCATGGCACCATGCAGGAACAATGATCGTTGCAAGCATCTCTGAGAGAAAGCTGCCCTTCTGTTTCAGCCTGATGCCAGACAGCCCAGTTTCTCCCCATATGAGTCTGGGTCCCCAGAATCTCTCCAGTCCTGGAATTCAGAGCAGCAGGAGCTTGTATCTCCCTCCTGATTGAAAAAGACAACACCGGGCCCAGTTGTCAGCCCTTTTCCACACGCGCCTCCATATCTCTGCGCTACACTTTGACACCTCCAAACCTCCTCCTGGATTCAATGTGCTTTTCTCTTTCCTTCTAGTTGTTGAATTTGCACTCAGCCAGCCTTCCTGTGGTTCTGGATGATATCCGTTTTGTCTTTCAGTTGTAGTTTTGCAGTGGTTGTGCGAGGCAGCAAGTTCAGGTGTTTACCTATGCTGCCATTTTGGTTCCTCTGGATTTGAAATTTTAATAAGTGGAATTGTGTTGTACTTTTTTCCCCTCGTGACTAGTTATTTTATTCATTCTCTAGGAAGCAGTTCTAGGGAACTGTCCATTGTTATTTTCCATTGCTGTGTAACTTCATCTTTTGAACATAACACTATCCAGCTGCCTATTATTGGATACAAGACCCTTTTTGTTTTCCACCAGGACTTTGTAATTTCAGAACACTCTGTTGTGGACATTTTTTTCTTTTCTCCTGGTTACCCAAGAAAAGCATTGCCACGTCACAGGAAGTGTGCATCTGATGTCACTGGACAGTGATCACTGGTTCTGCAAGGTGTCTGCTCCCTCCAGCAGTGGAGGAGCCCTGTTTTTCCACCTTTTCTCCAGCACTTGGTGTTACTTTTCAAATTTTGCTCATTTACATAAAATGGTATTTCATTGAGATTTTAATTTTTCCTTTTGGAATATTATTGAACTTGAACATCTTTTATACATACTTATTAATCATACTTATTCAAATTTTATCTTCTGTTAAATACTTGTTTGTGTCTTTGTCCATTTTTCTGTTGTGTTAGTTGCCTTTTTCTTACTATTTTCAAGAGTTCTCTTTATTAGTTACATGTGTTGTGAGTATCTTTTTCCAGAATTTTTTCTTTATGGGTTCCTTCAGTGTTTTGTTTATAAAGTATTTTTCTTTATCAATATCTTAAAGCTCTTCTATTAGAAAAATATAACTATTTTCTTCTCATAAGGATAAAGTTTGCCTTTCACATTTTATCTGGGGTTGGGTTTTTCTAAGTTGTGAAGTGAAAAGGAGTCCAAGAAAAGATAAAGATCTTAAATCAAATTTCCCATAAAATGTATTTATTGAGACTAATTTATCCCCTACTCACTGTTTGAGAGTATTCAGTGAATTGTTGGTGTTAATTTGATAAGTGTGCTGAGAGAGAGTAAGAATCAGAAATTTTGGACTTGATTTATGTTCATTTTTTACATATATATTTTATTCATTAATGTTTTAAAATATTTTTCCCTTGTAAAATATATATAACAAAATGTATCATTCAAAAAATATTTTTTAATGATTTTTGGCGAGAGAAAAGGAGAGGGAGGGAGAGAGAATTGTCAATGTGAGAGTGACTCATCAGTCAGCTGCCTCCTACATGCCCCCTACCAGGCATGGAGCCCATAACCTGGGCGTGTGCTCAGACTAGGAATGGAACTACGACCTTTCAGCGCATGGGATGACATCCAACCAACTGAGCTACAACGGCCAGGGCTCATTTTTATCACGTTTAAGTGTACAGTTCAGTGGTAACAAATACATTCACATTGTTGTATAATCATCGCCATCTTCTATCTTTAGGATTTTTTCATATTCCCAGACTGAAATTCTGTATCCATTAATCAATAATTCCCTATTCCTCACTCTTCCCAACCCATAATTCTACTTGGTTTCTATGAATTTGATTACTCTAGAGAACTCATATAAGTGGGTTCATACAGTATTTGTCCTTTTGCATCTGGCTTATTTCTTTTAGCAGTATCTTCAAGATTCATCCATGTGTTAGCATGTGTGAGAATTTCCTTTTCAAAACTGAGTAGTATTCCATCATATGTACATTTTGCTTATTTATCCATTCATATGTTCATAGATATTTGGGTTGTTTCCATCTTTGGCTATCTATATTAATAAAAGGGTAATATGCTAATTAGACTGGACATCCTTCCAGACAAAGTCATGGTGGCAGGGGCCAAGGCAGAGGCAGGGTGATCAGGTTAGCAGGGGAGGGTAGTTGGGGTGATCAGGCCAGCAGGGGAATAGTAGGGGGCAATCAGGCTACAGGCAGGGATGGTTAGGGGTGATCAGACAGGCAGGCAGAGTTGGTTAGGGTTGATCAGGCAGGCAGGGGAGCAGTTAGGGGCATCAGGCAGGCAGAGGAGTTAGGGCGGTCATTGCAGGCAGGGAGAATGATTAGGGGTGATAAGGCAGGCAGGTAGATGAGTGGTTAGGAGCCAGCGGTCCCGGATTGGAGGGGATACAGGCCCAGCTGAGGGACGTGACCCCCCTCCCTCCCATGCACGAATTTTGTACACCAGGCCTCTAATCTATATAAAAGCTGGAGCGTCCATTATGACGGAATGGTCGGTCGCTATGACATGCACTGATCAGGGAGCAGTCACTCAATGCAGGAACTGTTCCCTGGTGGTCATTGCGCTCCCACAGTAGCAGCTCCGCTCAGCTAGAAACCGGGCTCATGGCTGGCGAGCACAGCTTATGCTGGGGGAGCCTCTCCCGGTTCCGTGGCAGCGCTACTGAGTGGCGGTGGCAGCGGATGCAGCAGGGCTGGGAGAGTGGAGGTGGAGCTGCACCTGGCCCCGGCTGGGCTCCTCCATGGCCGCCTGCCGATTCGGCGTGGTACACCCCTCCGGGATGTCGGACTGATGGTTTTGGATTTCTGGGGATCAGTCCAAAACTGGCAGTCCAACCTCTCCGGGGGGTCCCAGGTTGTGAGAGGTGCAGACTGGGCTGAGGGACCCCACCCATTCACGAATCTGCACTGGGCCTCTAGTTGTGAATAATGCTGTTACACTGGTGTACAAATATATACTCGAGTCACTGCTTTGGATTCTTTTGGTATATATCCAGAAGTAGGGTTGCTGGGTCATATAGTAATTCTATGTTTAATTTTTTGAGGATCTACCATTCTGTTTTCCATAGCAGCTACACCGTTATATTCTCACCAGCAATGCACATATATTAACCTGTAGTTACTAAGTATCTATTGTTTTGAAGAATGACATAAATTATTAACTCTTACATATGAATTACACTAGAGTCCCGGTGCATGAAATTCGTTTACCAGTGCAGTCCCTAGGCCTGGCCAGCGATCAGAGCAAGTGGCATGAAAGGGCAGGTCCCAGCTGACTTCTGGCCCTGGGCAGCACCTGGGCCCCCGTGAGCCCCCCCTCCACCCGAATCACGCGCCCGAGTTCCCAAATGGAGATGCAGTGAGCGTGGACAGACGCCACTGGCTGGCGTGCAGCGTGGGTCTGTGGGCCACCCAGCGGCACCGCACAGAAGCGGGCAGGCATTGCAGACTGGCTCCTGCGTGAACCCACAGGGAGCCTGACCGGCCCTGCAGCCCCAGTGTCAGCAGCCAGGCTCACCTGGAAGAGTGGGTGTGGGGCGGGCTCCTCATTGGCACCCAGCACCTGACCATGGGTTTCCCCGGCGCCTGAGCCCTGGCATCCTGAGGGCAGCTGGGGGGGTGAGAGCAAGCTTGGTGGATACCATGCATTCTCACCACACCTCGATCCGGTCACCTACACCCCCAAGTAGCTGGTGAGAGGTTGCTGCACCCCGCCCAGGCACTGTGGGAGATTGGTCTCTGCCCCCCTCCCCTAGTTCCCCATCTCAGCCTGGGGCCCCGTCTCCATCGGCCTGCCAGTCGCTGGTTGCCGTCTGCGGGGCGATTGGTTGGGGACTGAGCTCCCACCTGGCTTCCTTAGCATCTGGGAGCTGGCCTCATAACCACACCCCCACCCCCACCCCTACCCACCTCCCCCGCTGGTCGCCATCTGTGGAGAGATGGGCCCCTGCTTGAACCCACCTTGCCTTGGCGCTGCCTGCTCACATGTTCCACCATCCTGCCTGGCCTCGCTCTCCTAGGGGCCCATCTGAGCTGGCTGCATCTTCACTGCTGCCAGCACCCTCTTACTGACACTTGCCATGTTTCATGCTACCCCCTGGTGGTCAGCGCACATCATAGCGAATGGTCGAACTCTTGGTCGAGGGGACAATTTGCATATTAGGCGTTTATTATGTAGGCGGATGGCATGGATACCAAAATAAAATACTCAGTATTAAAACAATTGTAGCTGTAGGTTTTGCGGAAGCTTGATAGCAGGTATTTCTGACTGCTATGGATTCATTGCTCAGTCATGTCATCTTTATTTTTGAATTTCCATGGAGAAGTAGACATAAGTACATGCTTATTGGTAGATATGAAACATTTTTGTTCAGAAATACTCTCATCTCAGAGTTTATTAACAAACCTGCTTAAGCCGAGACCAGTTTGGCTCAGTGGATAGAGTGTCAGTCTGCAGACTGAAAGGTCCCGGGTTCGATTCTGGTCAAGGGCATGTACATTGGTTGCGGGCACATCCCCAGTAGGGGGTGTGCAATTGGCAGCTGGTCGATGTTTCTCTCTCATCAACGTTTTTAGCTCTCTATCCCTCTCTTCTCCTCTCTGTAAAAAAATTAATAAAATATATTTTTAAAAAAACAAAAAAAACCTGCTTAAATATTTTATAAAATTCACTTGATGTGCACAATCAGAATTGATTAGTAAACTCATTGATTAGCCTATTTACTGAGTGCCAATTTAGTGAAAAGTTCCAGTACATGATCATGCAAAGAAGCATTATGGTTCTTACCCTGAAGGACACAGGCATAAACATGAAAGTCACAGCATTATGCATGAGTGGTATAATGCATAATAGTAGTAGTAAATGGGACACACATGATAAGATTCCATGCCAATATGCGATTGGTTAGTTGCTCACTGGATATTTTGGGCAAGAGATTCCATGGACTCAGCTCAAGGAAACTGATGATTATGCCAGGAGGTATCTGAAAAATGAGCTGGGCACTGAGGGATCCATAACATTTAGATAGGTGGAGAGGACAGGGCAAGATCTTCCAGCTAGGAAGGAATGCTGTTACAAATGTCAGACATTTGTACTGCCTGAATCATTAATTGACATTAACATATACCTGGGACCAAAAACAATTGGATTGAATCTATTTAACAAAAACTGTTAGTTCCCCGGCCCTACATTATTGCTACCATGTTCCCTGAGTAGTGACAGTATGAGTAATAGGAGTCACAGTAGAAGTAATAGCAATAATAATAAGCTTGTATTTCCTAATGCCTTCTATGTGCCAGGCACCGTAGTAAACACTTTTACCCATATTGTAACCATTTTCAGCATCCTGTGCCCCTTTTATGGACAAGACAATGAAGACCTAAAGAAGAAGCTTGCCCACAGGCACACATAGTAGACAGTCATGATTTACACCAGGCGACTTCATTCTGAGCCAGCTCTTACGTTACCACCAGGCAGTGCCACCATAGGCCATGCTGTAGCAGCACTAAATGTGGAAAAGACAGCGACTTTTTATTTTATTTATTTATTATTTTTTTAAAATATATTTTATTGATTTTTCACAAAGAGGAAGAGAGAAGGATAGAGAGTTAGAAACGTCAATGAGAGAGAATCATCGACCAGCTGCCTCTTGCACACCCCCTACTGGGGATGTGCCCGCAACCAAGGTACATGCCCTTGACCGGAATCGAACCCAGGACCTTTCAGTCCACAGGCCAACGCTCTATCCACTGAGCCAAACCGGTGCTGGCAAGACAGCGACTTTTTAAACGTTTATTGCTTTCCGAGAGGAAGGGAGAGGGAGAGAAACATCAGTGATGAGAGAGAATCATTGATCGGCTTTATCCTGCATGCCCCCCACTGGAGATTCAGCTGCAACTGGTCATGTGCCCTGCCTGGGAATTGAACTGTGAGCTCCTGGTTCATAGGTCAATGCTCAGCCATTGAGCCATGCTGGCCAGAAAGGATTAGTGAATTTTTTAATGACCTGTAAACTTCTGTAAACTCTGTGTAGCTGATTAACATTCTGGCAATACCTGGTTATGAGCCAGAATGGTTTGCAAACTCCTTTAGAACACCAGTTTCCAACTGGGGTGCAGTAATCATTTTTAAAACATGCAATACCTGACTATTTAGTCAGGGGCACTGACCTCTTAGATTGTCAAATAAAAAAAATGACAACAGCCAACACAACCATAGCTGTCCACCGTGACTGAATAAAAATTATACCTACTTTTTGTCAGATTGGCAAAAAAATATAACGTGCCATAAACTATTAGTAATTAGGTTATATGTGTCATGAGAAGAGGAAGGTTGAAAAGCGCTCCTCTAGAAGGCCTCATTTTAACTTAATCGCTTCCATTGCTGCTCAGGAGTAGAGATTATGGGCACAATCTGCCCTGTAAACAGCTGAGTAATGAGTAACCTTGAACTTGTGTGCTCACCACAGAGATAGCTTGCACATAGTTTTCTTCTGATGGAAATGAATCCATTCAAAAAACGAATATTCATTGCTTTTTTGGCAGGAAGAAGTTAGGAGTATTTTTTCCCTTTTGGTGACTAAACCATCAGTATTGCTGCTTAGTTTGTGATTCAATTTGATGTAGTTATTGTACAAGAGGTATTTAAGGTGTAGTGGTTCTCATATATTTTAATAAGTTGTATTTCTATGAATTTGGGTAATGCTCCATATTGTTGACATGAAATACTTGTTTATTAGTAAAGACGGCATGACTCAGTAGATTAGGGCCCACAAAGTCTGACTCATGCTGCTTGGGCCACAGAAACCTGAGCAGTCACCTCAGTGTCAGAGCTGGAAACGGAAGTGTCGGTTTGTCTGTCGCAGAGGCTGGCTGTGGAAAACTTCGAGGCTTTAACACGATTGTTAATCTCGGTGTGGGGCACCTGGCTTTGGGGGAATATGAACTTGGGAGTAAATGTATCTACTCCTGAGTTTTGAGTAAGTACAACAAGCCTTGGGATTTTCCCAAATTGAATCTGGGCGGGTAGAAAGGGTGTGTGGCCAGTTTGTGGAGGAGCTGGAGGTGCAGCAAGGGTAGGACTCTCTGCCTTGGTTGCAGTGGAATGAAAGGGTGTAGAGAAGGTAAACTGCTTTTGTTGTTCTTGCTGAAAGTTTTTGGAAAGTGCTTTTCTGTACTTCAGAATGCCTAATTTAATGGCAATATAGGCAATGATTTATGTCAACATTTCTGGACA
The DNA here is from genome assembly GCA_963693515.1 of Pipistrellus nathusii. Taxonomy (NCBI): domain Eukaryota; kingdom Metazoa; phylum Chordata; class Mammalia; order Chiroptera; family Vespertilionidae; genus Pipistrellus; species Pipistrellus nathusii. The sequence goes on along the minus strand of OY882876.1, from coordinate 25,323,977 downwards.
TGAATCTATGAAAATCAAGAAAGAAGTGCTTAGAAGTATTTTTGCACAAAGGTACTTCAGTCTAAATAGCAATATTTTCTTAATTTTTGTTTCCTCTCAAATGCTTTCTCATCAGAATCTTAAACTTCTTGGGTTAGTGCATTTGGATCAGAAATTCTAAGTGCTATGTTTATATACGGCAAGCATGTTAGTCATATTTGCAAATGTGCAGTTGTAAATGAGAAAGCTTTCTCTTTTTTCAATATCAAATATGCCTCATGTGCATTGTAGTTGTTTAGTAGAAAATACATACAGCTCTGAGGCTGTACTTCCTGATAACAGAGTTACAGCTCTAGACATCTTTGGACTAAAGAGTGTGAGTTGGATATTTTAACATCTGGTACTATTAGAGTCAATGCTGTGAGAAGCAAGGAAGGTAATAGCAGTGACTTACCAACAGCATAATTCAAGAACTAAGCGAGAGTCTGAATTCTCATTTCAGTTGGCAATGTTGGATTTTTTTTTTTTTTAAATTGTGTCTTGCAAAGTTGATGTGCTACTTTGTTACAGTTAAATGTGGTGTAGTATACAGTTGAGAAAGACTAAAAAATGGTGGTTCATAGCAGGTTATGACATGGTGTGTCATGATAATGGATTATCAGTTACACTCAAGTTTTCACTTGGAATGCATAAATTTGTGAATTGGTGAACTATAATTATATAGAATAATTCTGAAAGTTTATTTGAATTAGTTTCCTTTCCTTTCTTTTTATCTCAAGAAGGCATCAATTTATCCTCTCATAAAAGAGAAACATGCAAATTGACCGTACCTTCGCTAAGCACACAGCCAATTAGAGTGAATATGCAAATTATCCCAAGCAAAGATGGCGGGTAATTTGTATATGAGGCGCTGAGTGGCCTGGATCCTGGAAATATCCGCTGGACCCAGGCCACTCCTAGCCTGTAGGCCTGAGCTTAGGTCCTGAGCGGCAGGGTTCCCAGAATGCCCCCTGGTCACTCGGACCCTGTGGGTGAAGGTTCCAAGCTGCCTGGAGGGGCAGGAACATCCCCTGAGCTGCTTGTAAATGCTCCTGCACCAAGCAGCGGTTTGGGTCCACACCCCCAGCCCAGCGCCCACGATGGGGTTGGCGGCTGGCCTCTGGGTTGTGCTGAGACCCTGGCAGTCACCGCCGTGTGCGGCCCAGGGTCCCTACATGTCCCCAGCCTGAGGCCCATGGAGGGGCTGGCTGCTGGCCTCGGAGACCTTTGGAGATGGGGATGTTCTCTCCCCAACCCTAGCCGCTTGCAAATGCTCCCGCACCAAACAGCGGTTTGAGTCCATGCATCCAGCCCAGCGCCCTCCACAGGGGGATGGCTGCTGGCCTCAGGGTTGTGCCAAGACCCCTGGGGCCACCACGGGGTGGCAGGGACACACCCCGAGCCCAGTGGACACATCCCAGGAGCTGCATGAGCTGCACAGGATACACCTTCTAAAAAATATACATTTTTTATTTATTTATTTATTTATTTATTTATTTTTTTTTATTTTTTTTTTTTTACAGAGAAGAGGGGAGAGGGATAGACAGTCTGAAATATCAGTGAGAGAGAGACATCTATTAGCTGCCTCCTGCACACCCCCTACTGGGGATGTGCCTCCAACCAAGGTACATGCCCCTAACAGGTATCAAACCTGGGACCCTTCAGTCTGCAGGCCACGGTCTATCCACTGAGCCAAACCAGTTTGAGAGTAAATACCTTCTCTGACAGCTCATTGGCTAAGCTCCCTATAGGCTGCCACTTGCCGTGTTCTTGGTATTTTTGTTATAAGAATCCAAGAAGGTGATCTAGGGTTTTACCACCACATTCCTGGAGAAAAAAAATGAAGGTCCCTTACTGGAGGGGCTAAGAAATGTCATATCCTGCCCTAGCTGGTTTGGTTCAGGGGTTAGAGCCTTGGCCTGCTGACTGCAGCGTCCGGGTTCAATTCTGATCAAGGGCATGTACCTAGGTTACAGGCTCCTCCCTGGTTGGGGCCCAGGTCAGGGCTCATGCAGGAGGCAACCAATTGAAGTGTCCCTCTTACTTTGATGTTTTCTCTGTCTCTCCCTTTCTCTTCCACACGCTCTAAAAATCAGTGGAAACATAGCCTCTGATGAGGATTAAAAAAAAACCCAAAAACTGGCATATCCTATGAAAGATACATCTTGAAAAAGCCTAAAGAAAGTTGTCATTTTTTCACAGTGAAGGGACGAGAGTCTGTGTTGATGAAAACACCTTGGGGGATGCAATAGCTGGCAGTGGCTACAGTAGTGGGGTAATGGGGCCTTCCCTTGATCAGCCCGGTTGCCTGACATCCCTTGAGGAGTCCCAGATTGGAGAAGCTGCAGGCTGGGCTGAGGGACACCTTCCCCCCACACTGCATGATTTTCGTGCACTGGGCCTCTAGTCTATATATATAAAAACCTAAGCAACCGTTACAGCCAAATGACCAGAACTGTGACGCACACTGACCACCAGGGGCCACTCAACACAGGAGCTGCCCCCTGGTGGTCATTGTGCTCCCACAATCAATCTCCTGCAGTAGGCCAACCTCCCCTGTCCCTTCCATCTTCTTTCTTCCTCACCCCCCCCCCCAACCCGCCTGCAGGCCCAAGGCCTGATTGGCCCTGATCTTCAGCCAAGCCTAGGGACCCCCACCCATTCATAAATTTCTGCCCTGGGACTCTAATATCACGTAATGCTTAGAAAAGGTACTGAGGCAGTATTTCAGGTTTACCTATAAATGAAATTAAGAGTGAAACTGTCTAGCTTAATTATATTGACTTGGATAATGTCCCCGAAGTGTTTTTATGACTTCAGCAGTAAAAGGTTCTTAATGGAATACTCTACAAACCTTAAAAATGATAATGTAGATTTATGTTTAGTGATAAAGTTTTTCATGAGCTACTTAATGAAAAGTCATTTTACAAAGCTATATATGTAAAGTAACTCAATCTTTGTGTAAAGAGTACATATCTACATTGCAGGAGAAATTGTCTGGAAACTTATGCACCATAGGAGCATCCTCCGTTTCCTCTACTTGCTGAATCTGTTACCAAAGCTTCCAGATGTGGCTGTGGCACTAGACATGCTACTGATAAGAGCAGGCTTGGGTCACACTTACTTCCATGCTTGACTTAACTGATAAAAAGGAAAAGTACATCTACACAGAAACTGTATGGTGTTATAGGTGTGGGGGTTTTTTCCTGTTGAACAGTTAAAAAAATCAGAATGTAAATCACTAGTATTTTTAAAGCAGTTGAACATTTAAAATTTTCAGAATGTGTATACTTGTATTTTTAAAGCAATTATTTAGAAAAAAACTTTAAAAAAAAATTCACCTAAGGATATGTTCTATTGATTTTTCTCTCTTTAGAGAGAGAGAAAGGGGGAAGGAGAGAGAGAAACATTGATTGGTTGCCCCCTGAACACACCCTAATCAGCTACGTGCCCTTACTGGGAATCCAACCGCAACCTTTTTTTGAAAATGGGGCAAACCTCCAACCAACTGAACAACCCAGCCTGAGCTAGAAAAAAGCTTATTAATAGATCTTTAGTAATTCATGTATTTAATCTTTCTTGGAAGGAAAAACATATAACACACATATGTTTTCCTAGAGTAATTGTGTTTTATTGAGATATACTTATGCTGAAGATCAGAAAGATTTGGAAAAGAAATGAACAAAAATCCTAGCTAACCTAAAATGTCCAAGATACTAGCAGTGTTTGAGTACAGTGAGGATTTTTCATAAAAGGTAGCTTCCCCTTATGAGGTAAAAAATCCACAAAGCAAAAGTTAAATCAGCTTAAAAATAATTTTTAAAAAAATACTTGGAAAAATTGAGAAAGCCTGTAATCTTAAAAGATTCTTCGATGGTCTCTGAGAGATTCCTTCCACAGATTTATTTTGTTGTTATTGACCTCCTGCACCTTGCCTCCAAAGAACTCAGCCTATTAATATCTCTCTTACCAAATAAAAAAAGAACAAGCTATAAAAACTCTTTGAACATTTGGTTTTTCTTCATCCATTGTCCCATCTCTTCTGCTTTCATTGAAGCTTCTCAGAGGCCTGGTCTGCACTCACTGTCTTCACTTATTGCCTTAGCTTCCCGGTGTACCCATTGTCCTGAAAATGCTTCCCCCAGGGGCTTTAAAATTCTTACCATTTTTTACCTCTTTATATTCTGCATAACGATTGGTAACCCCCATCCTTGCACTATTCATGGTGATCTATCAACATTTTTCTTACTCTTATCTCTCTGAGCAATAAACAGAGTCTCCCATCCACCCCGCAGTCACATGTCCTGCTCCCCCCAACATGTATTTCATGGTTCAGCTATACAGCTCCCTGGCCAGTGCTTGATGTCTCCTGTGCCTGGTCACATTGTATTTTTTCCTGTGACTGCAATGCTGTCCACCCTTAACCTAATCTTCAACATCCTTCAAGTGCCTCAGGTTTCACCTCCTTCCTTGTTCTGTGTGGCCTTCCTTGTTCTTGTAGGTTGTGGCTGTCCTAAGGACAGAGTTTGGGCTTTCCTCACTCACTTCTTTAGTGCTCCACACAGTGTTTGGCAGAAATACAAAGTGTTTGGCACAAATGCACCATCTGCTTCTTGTTTGTGGAACAGAACTAAGTAAGACTTGAAGCTCTGTGAGGACATTTGTTTTTATAAATTCACTATAGAGGCCTGGTGCACTGATTTGTGCAATGGTGGGATCCCTCGGCCTGGCCTGTGGGGATCGTGCCAAACCCACTCCCTTCCCTCTGAGATTCATCAGTCTGTTCGTGTTTCTATGCCAGTGGTTTCCACTCCTGCATTGAGTGACTGCTCCCTGGTGGTCAGTTCACATCCTAGCTACCGGTCAGCCAGTCAAATGGTCAGCTGGTCACTTAGGCTTTTATATATGTTAGATGAATGGGGAAATAATTGGTAAGGTACCTAAGAGAGATAGCAAAGTTAACTGATTATATTTGCTCTCTATTTTTATTAAACAAGTAGTAAAGACATTTTCATTCTTAAATGGTCTTATAAAGGAAATAGACATTTAAGTGGAGAAAAATGACCAGAATGAAATGTCATCTAACCAAAGGAACCTAAAGGTGAAATTGTAGAATCTTCATCTAAACTGATTAACCTAAGTTTTGTTTTTAAGTAATTGGAAACAAAATATGGGCAGGTTATGGGATCTCTTAATACGACCCGCGTGGTTCAGGGTCCGGTTTCTGGAGAAGGCCGCACACTAAAATGAAGAGACTGGAAAAGTGTTAATTTGGGAGGCCAGGCGGGAGTCCACCTCTAGTGGGAGGACTACCACTAGGCTCTGGCCTTGCCATCCCTTTTATTGAGGCTGTGGGATACACCCATTACCCTTAACCTGTTAACCGGGGAGTTCCTTTTTAATTACGCAATGTATAATACAACGGGCGCATACTCTTTCACTAGGACGTGTCAGTACGTCACGCCCAGTGGATGTAATTTTATATATTTTTTATTTATACTTAATTAAAATAAATGAAATATATATTTTTTCATTTATTTATATATAAAGCACAAAGGAAAATACAAAATTATAAACAAATAGAAAAGAATACCAACAAAAAAATGGAAATATCAAATTAAAAAATTATACATTTTACAATTATAAAGATTACAAAAAAATATATTTTTTATTTCTATACGCAATAAAAAATATAAAAAAGTTAACAATTACAGAACAATAAACAAAAGCACACAAATAAAATAGAAATATTGAGTTTAAAAAATTGAAATATAGATGTAAAAATTCAAAACTCAACTTCTGTGTGATATATTTTAAAACAATTGTTGATACATAGTGCTACCTTACAATCCGGACACCAGTATGTAGATTCTTTCCTAACACCTTTTTTGTAGCAAACTCAGCATTTCCTGGATTTAGTTTTCCTATATCGCTTTTCATTTGTTCTGGAAAATGCCTTTCAATTAAGCGTGATGGTTTAGATGTAGAGCTGCTTGTTGATGTCTTTGGGTGGGTTTTCACTATGTTGTTATCTACCAATTTCTCTACACACTCTATCAAAAAGTGTTATCGATCCAAATGACCTTTATCTTTTTTTGTATAAAATTTATGCACTGAAGCAGCACATATCAATTAATCGTAGAAAAATTTTTTTATAAATTTTTTTTACCCTGTTACGGGCAGCCGTGTAGGCCACCATAACTCCATCTCCCAAATCTACGCCGCCCATATTCTTGTTATAATCCAGGACAACATTCGGTTTTTCTTGCATTCTTCCTCTCTTTTCAATCATTGTCTTTTCGTCATTATGAATAGAACTGAGCATCAATACGTCTTTTTTATCTTTCCATTTTAAAACCATAAGTTTGTCTTTGATTCTTACATATGTTCATTTTTCTGTAATTTTTTTGTTTTTATTTCACTGGGGATTCTGACTCTGTTTATCCTCATTGTTCCAACAATGTCTGTATTGTTTTGACACAAGAGTTCAGCCAAATTAATTGATGTATAGAAATTATCTTAAGTAAATCCTATATCCTTTATTCAGTAAGTCATGTGTTAACTCCAAAACAATTCTTGTTGATTGTTTTTCTTGTGGGTAGTTTGAACCATAATTTGTGTCCTTGCCTGTGTATAAAATTATATTTTGTACGTATCCATATTGGCTTTCACTCAAAATAAACTAAAATAAATCTAGCTCTTTTTGTAGATATATATTGTTTCTAAGATAAATTCCCTTTCCATAATAAAAGAGATTCATCTATGCATATATCTTGTTCACATACATAAAAACTTTTAAAGTTTTCTGACAAATTATTGATGATTGGATCAATTTTATATGTTTTTCTGTTATATAAAGGTTGGAGATATTAAAAAATATAAGTAAATAATATATAATACGAAAATAGGTAGGTAAGTGTAAGTACGTACCTGTCACTGCTCACCCAGAACACGTCCACCACTCTCAATAGCGAAATTATACTGATTCCCTCCGTGTCTTAAATTCATGTCGAGACATGTATGGATGACTAATACCTTTGTTGTTCGGAAATATACGTCCCACCGGTTTCAGTGCGCAACATATATTTCAAGGATGTATTCATTTGTCCTGCCCGTACCCGATATTGCTCATTTACAGGTTAGGCAGCTTTGGGAGACACCCAATGTCCTTAGGCAGGTAATAATTGGATTATCATATCAGTAAGGATTTACATGATTACAAGATGGGGAAGTTGCCTCAATTACCATTGTCTCGATTAGATAGGGAGTGGTTGGCTCTGACCTTTCATAGCTTCAAGGTTGACCAGCCTTTTACATCTTTCTATTAGTGAGATTGGTTTCTCACTAATGATTGGTTTCTGGCAGCAGGTGCCTTTTGGAGTGTAGTTTTTTCTGCTCTTCTCTGATGAGTAGATGAGGTGGGTTAGTTGTGTGTAAGTGGCTTCATGTCAAGTGATTGACAGTAGTTTTAAACTACTTGAGAATGTTTCCCTGGTCTCCACTATGTTTTTGCTGTGAAAACTTCCTGGAGATGTAGCCTTCTCCTAAACTAATGCATATTTTAAAAGAATTACTACAGTTTATTTTTCAGAACTGTTTCTGTCCCAGTAGCCTGGATCCTGGGGGTGGCTTCCTGCTGCAGAAGCTCCACTCCACCTGGCTAGTCCCCAGGAAGAGGTGGCAGGCAGGCCTGACCTCCCAGATCCCATGGGCTTTTTTATGACTGTCACCTCTGCCTCTGGAGCCCTTATGGTTCCAGAGCACAGTAGTTTGGATAGTTGGGTAATTTGGATGAAATATTTGGCTAACATTCCTTAACACATTTAACTTGTCTAGTGAAGGAAGTGGCTGCAGGCCTGAGGGTACTCTGTGCACCCTCCTCCACACACTACACTGTGGAGCTTTTGCTTCGTGCTGGACATGGCCTATTTTCTATTTGAGTTTCATACTAATTTTGACCTGGTCCTTTGGGGATATAAAGTGCAAATTGTTTGATAGCATTTGAGGGTACTTCAGTGACTGGGTGTTCTGTTGTGATATTAATCTACTAGAGGCCCAGTATCCAGATTTGTGCACCAGTGGGGTCCCTTGGCCTGGCCTGTGGGGATTGGGCCGAAACTGGCAGTCCTACATCCCCCAAAGAGGTCTCAGATTGTGAGAGGGCACAGGTAGGCAGAGGGACCCCACCAGTGCACAATCGAGGCTGGGGAGGGATTGCAGGAGGGCTCCAGGGTGTGTCCAGCCCATCTTGCCCAGTCACTAATCTAGAAGCAAGCTAACCTACCTGTTGGAGCATCTGCCTCCTGATGGTCAGTGCATGTCATAGCAACTGGTCGAACAGTCGGACAAACAGTTGGACACTTAGCATATTAGGCTTTTATTATGTAGGATTTCGCAAAAGTACACTGAGGAAGTTACCCACCAACATGCTCTTTGTCCTGGACATTCTCCAGCCTTTACAAGAGCATAGTGTAGTCAGGATTGGAGGCACAAAGGAGTTGACATTTTCACAGGCGCACTCTACAACTTGATGATGGGACCAAATGACATCACCCAGGACTCGAGGGTGCTGACTAAGCACCAATTTAGCACACTTTTACAAATGTGTCAGCACCATGCCTACTGGAGAGCTAGTCAGGTGTAATTTGACACCTGTTTTCTCCCCCAGAAAGACATAGATTACCCTCCCACCCCAAAGAAACCTTTTCAAAGGCTTCACTGAAAAGATCTTTTTTTTCCATCCTGGATTCCTCAGTTTTCAGTCTGCTTGGTTTTCAGTTTTCCTTTTCCTCTACTGCTCCTTCTCAAACTGCCTCAACAGATTTTGAGTAGATTTAGGTTACTGATTCATTTTGCAATCTTAACTTTCTAATTCAAAGCTCATGTATTAATGTGTACACTATCTACATTCCTGGGAAGCTTTTTCAATAGAGTCTCCTGGAAAATGGTCAGTGAAGGCACTGGCACTGCTTCTAAGTCTTTAGGGGGAAAAAGAAGGAGATGCCCAGGCTGTCTGGGAGAGTTGTTAGGCCTGGGACCATGAAGAAAAACCTTTCTAGGTGCTACGCACTGTGATTATTTGCTTACGAGGACTTGCTTTGACTTGAATATGTGTTTAATATTACCATTCCTCAGTTTTCTCCATTTAAATTGTGTATAAGATTATTGCTCTTAAATTGCATAGATTTGAAGTGAAGTGGTCCTGACGCTTCCAGTTAAAAGATGCTATTTCATCTCAGGTGACCATTATGCTGACACTGACAGCTCAGCACCCTCCCCACACCCTTTAATCTTTTGAACTGCTAATTGCATGGAAGATAGTATAATAGTGTAACTTCTTTTTGTTAAACATTTCTAAAATTTTTCTTGGCATTTGCTTGAGACAGTCTTTGATAAGAGCTGAGGTGCTGTTGCTGATGACATAGCCCCTGCTCCACTTTGTCTGTGGGGATAAATTTACATTGAAAAAAATAACCTTTCAACTGGAAGTTTCCTGAGGCCTAGGTGACTGCATCTGCTGTGACACACTCCGGGCTGTGGTAGAGGACACTGTAGCACTGATCCCTCTACGTGGACAGAGCTGAGACAGGCTGCGTCCTTCAGCTCAACGAGGATCCCCACAGGGCAGCCCTGTATTCTCAAGGGGACAGTCTGTAGTCTCAGCTGGTAAATTGTACAAATACAGTTTTTGGTACTGCAAGTGGACAAGTGTTTGTACTGGCACAAGAACAGACACATATGTCAAGGAACAGAATAGAGAGCCCAGAAATAATCCCATGCCTAAATGGTCAATTAATCTACAACAAAGGAAGCAAGAACATATATTGTTGTATTATAAAAGTCAGTCTATTCAATAAATTGTGTTGGGGAAACTGGGCAGATAAATGCAAAGCAATCAGACTAGATCACTTCTTACACCATAAACAAAAGTAAATTAAAAACCAGAGACTTAAATGTAAAACCTGAAACTATAAAACTCCTAGAAGAAAATTTAGTAAACTCTTTAAAAATATTTTTTATTGATTTTTTTATAGAGAGAAAGAGAGAGGGCTAGAGAGTTAGAAACATCTATCAGCTGCCTCTTGCACACCCCCTACTGGGGATGTGCCCGCAACCAAGTTACATGCCCCTGACCGGAATCGAAACTGAGACCTTTCAGTCCGCAGGCCGACTCTCTCTCCACTGAGCCGAACCGGTTTCAGCAGCACAATTATATATATATCTTGGGCAGAGGCAACAAAAGTAAAAATAACTTGGGCAAAAAGCATACTCTGGCTTTTTGAAAAAAATTCAGAGAGGAAGGGAAAGGAGAGAGAAAAACATCAATGATGAGAGAGAATCATTGATTGGCTGCCTCCTGCATGCCCCCTACTGGGGATTGAGCACACAACCCTGACCTGGTATCAAACTATGTGTGACTTCCTGGTTCATAGGACAACTCTCATCCACTGAGCCGAACTGGCCAGGCTCTGGCTCTTTAAAGGATGATTTCTAGAAGTGGACATAGAATAATTTGTTTCTATCTCATCAACTAGAACTTAATCATATTGTCATTCCTAAATACAGGTAGCTATGTACACAGTTAAACATTTTTTTTTACTATGGAGGAAGAGGAGAAAAATAGAGGATTCATTCAAATGCTTTAGTCTGATGTTTAGTCTTTACTTTCTGTTTAGTCCTTTTCCTATTATTTAGCATATGAACCCTATGCACCAGCCAGAAGTCTTCATGTTGCCCCGGCTTGAGAATGATGGCCTCTTTCTCGAAGTCATGTAGCACTTTTCGTCTGTATTGTGATGATCATGTGCTGAACTGTACTGCTGGCTTGTCTACATGTGGCCTTCCTGAGTCATAATTTTAAATATATTTTATGAGTCATAAGGTTTCACCACAGTATGAATTCTTAGGGGCAGTGACCGTGTCCTAGGTGTCTGCAGTGCCTAGCCTAGTGCCTTATAAATAATTAGTTCTTAATAAAATTTTTCTTATATTAGAAAATAAATAATCCTGATGACTTATTGGTTTCTTGTAGAATTTTAGGAAAGGAAGATGGATCAGCCTACTGGAAGGAGTTTTATGCAAGTGTTATGTGAAAAATATAGTCCTGAAAACTTTCCTTACCGCCGTGGTCCTGGGATGGGAATCCACGTCCCAGCTACACCTCAGGGCTCTCCTATGAAAGGTGAGAAAGAGATCGAAAAGATTTATTTGCTGGACTTACTTAGGACATTAAACCAGAATATTGCCTTTTTGCAAATACTTTTATTTTGAATTATGAGTCAGTTTTTCTCCTTTGCTGTGATTTCATTTTTTTGAAAAAACTGAAAGGACTTGTTTTTGCTCCTTAGTGGTCAAAAGTCATTTTAGTTGGACTCATAGGGCAAGAACGATATTAGAGTGATATCATTTCTACTACATATTCTTTCACGAACTTGGAGGGTGCAAGAAACTGCAAAACTCCTTTGTCCTCAACAGCCAAACAGCCTAATTGAATGACAAGTTAGTCACATTTACGAAACTAACATGAGGTAGTTTATGCTGAGCCCAGTGAATGATACAGTGATTGGGGAAGAAGTTTAGAAGAGAGTTAATTAATAACAGAAAAGGATTCAAAGCTGTGAGACTTGAACTAACCACTCAAGAATGTAGAATTTTGTTAGAGAAGAGATAAAGACATTCTAGAAGAGGGATTATGATATGAGCAAAGATAGAAGTGTGCATGCTGTTTTAGCTCATCGTTGTAACAAACAGTTCATAGAATTAGTTCTATGTAATTATGGAAAGTTATTATTGGACAGTGTTTTGGTTTCTATTATTGGACAGTGTTTTGGTTTCTATATCCAAAGGTTAATGAGCGTTTATTATTTCTCATTGCAGCGATTTTCTCATTCCATATCAACTGGAATGATGAAATGGACTTCTTACTAGGTCATTTTTTTCAGGCTTAATTCTCTTTCTGAAAAACTTGATACTGATAAGTACTAAGTTGAAAAATCATGCAATGTGAGGCCTCCATTATTAAATAATACTTAATGAGTCCTTGTTTTATACACATAGGGAAAGAGTGGTTGAATTCTCATGCTTATCCATTTTATTAGAGACTGGAGCCTGATGCACGAAATTCGTGCAAGAGGAATCCTTCCTTCCCCCTGCTGCTAGCACCGGTGGGCTTCCCTCTGGCACCGGAACCCGGAACCTGGGCTTCCCTCACAGAGGGAGGCCTCGCCCACCATCTCAGCCCTCACGTGGGTAGCCTGGGCCTCCCTCTGCAGAAGATCACGGGGCGATGGCCAGGCCCCTACCAATCGCATCGCACCGCCTTGGCCACCCGGTGCCAGTGGGTGTCATAGCGTGGTCCCAATGGCCATTCCACTGTTCGGCCACTCAGCTGATTTGCATATTTATGCTTTTATTATATAGGATAGGATAGTAAGTGGTTTTATTAGCACATGTAGACAAACAGAAGTAGGTTAGCAGAGACTACATTTTTTTAAAAATATATTTTATTGATTTTTTTACAGAGAGGAAGGGAGAGAGATAGAGAGCTAGAAACGTCGATGAGAGAGAAACATCGACCAGTTGCCTCTTGCACACCCCCTACTGGGGATGTGCCCGCAACCAAGGTACATGCCCTTGACCGGAATCGAACCCGGGACCTTTCAGTCCGCAGACCAATGCTCTACCACTGAGCCAAACCGGTTTCGGCGAGACTACATTTTAAAGAGGAAAGAACTAAGGCCAGTAAGAAGACACTGGTGGTCAACACGAGTCATGTGGACCTGGCCTTCAGGTGGCGAGATGATGGCCTGTGTGAGGGATGCCACGCTGCAGGCGGGAGCCCCGGGACTTCCATCGCCTCGGGGTTTGTTTTGAAACAAACGGTTGCCTGCTTCGAATTTGGCGTCTCCACTGAGAATTCAAAATTCTTGGGTCCCATCGTAGCTTTTGGTTTGATTCCTGGGGGCTGCGTGTGTCAGACAAGAACGAGGCTGACGAAGAAAGTGTTGTTTCCTGTGATCCAGATCGCCTCAACCTCCCGAGCGTCCTGGTGCTGAACAGCTGCGGGATCACCTGTGCGGGGGAGGAGACCGAAATCGCTGCCTTTTGTGCTCACGTGTCAGAGCTGGATCTTTCTGACAACAAACTGGAAGACTGGCAGGAGGTAAAGCTCTCCTATCGCTGCCTTTTGGGGGAATGCAGCAATAATCCTTGCATTGCTTATGGTATCAAGTATTCTGCTGAACTCTGTTCTCATTTGAAGTTCTTGTTGCCTGTCTGCCTAAGATACATAACTGGCTACTTCAGCTGTTCTTACGGTAATTTTTCAATTAACTTGATTATTAGTTTTTACTAATGTGAAAAACACTGAGGAACTTTATTCCAGGCATCGAAAGGTAATAAGTTGAGGGAAGTTTAGATTGCTAGCAATGCGTTAAATTTTCTACTTTCGTTTTTTAAATATATTTTATTGATTTTTTTTACAGAGAGGAAGGGAGAGGGATAGAGAGTTAGAAACATCCATGAGAGAGAAACGTCAATCAGCTGCCTCCTGCACACCCCCTACTGGTGATGTGCCCGCAACCAAGGTACATGCTATTGACTAGAATCAAACCTGGGACCCTTGAATCCGCAGGCCGACGCTCTATCCACTGAGCCATACTGGTTAGGGCAAAGTTTCTACTCTTTCACTGGTTTACACATCCTATACTTATTCTCTGCTACTACTTTAACATTTATTACTAAAAACGGACATAAAAGTTGTTTAGGGTTGGAAGTAATATTCTTGTTATTGAAATTTATTCCAAGTATTTTACCCTGTTTCCCTGAAAATAAGACAGTGTCTTATATTAATTTTTTCTCCCAAAGTTGCGCTAGGTCTTATTTTCAGGGGATGTCTTATCTTTCAATGCGCTAGGTCTTATTTTCGGAGGATTTCTTATTTTCGGGGAAACATGGTAGAATTTTTTCTTACTTTATTAAGTCTCTTTGGGAGTTTGACATAACAGATGTCTTTTGATCCCAGAGTAACTCTAAACCAACTACATAAATAAAAGTAATATAGCACTCTCTCTTTTATATACTGGAGGCCCTATTCACAAAATTTGTGCAAGGGGCTCAGCCCCACAAGTTGTTCTGCTGTCTTGTCTAATTAGCGTATTAGCTCTTTATTACATAGGATATCATTGCCTTTCTGATTATAGCATTACCCAGAGGAAGCTACCCTTTAGAATAAGGGGGAAATAGTTTTTCTTACTTTATTTGTTTTTAATTTAGGCTCTTATTTCTTGCTTGGAAAAGCTTGCTAATGGGTTATCCTGCCTCAGCTTGGTCTGCTTCCTCTAACCCAGTGGTTGGCAAACTGCAGCTCAAGAGCTACATGCGGCTCTTTGGCCTTTTGAGTGTGGTTCTTCACAAAATACCATGTGCGGGCGCTCACGTACAGTGCGATTGAAATTTTGTGGCCCATGCACAGAAGTCGGATTTCAGCTTTCAAAAGAAAGTTCAATCGTTGTACTGTTCTCTGTTGACTAATGAGTTTGCTGACCACTGCTCTAACCTGTCTTCCATGTGAGTAAGTGAAAGAGGGCGGTGCCCGGCTCCAGGCTGAGGGCCTGTAGCTGTCTGTCACTGCCTGGGGTGGCCCTCCCTCAGCTGGCCCTGTGCTATTCCTAGAGTCTCCTCTTCATCTTTAACCTCAGCTTCTTACAGAGGGAGAAGCTGTTCCAGGACACGCTTCCTTGCTGTCAGTTCCTTCTCAATCCACTTCCTCTTTCTGTGTCACAGCACACCGGCCGAGGCCGCTCCCCCAGGAGCTTCCCTGCGTCCCCCAGGCACCGTTCCCCCACAAAGGATTCCTCACAAGGTTCTGCAGTCACTGGTGCCCTCGGCATCTCCCTGCTCCATGACCTTCCACAAAGTGGAGGTTTTGTCTTTTATCATCAGCACCCCACACTGGGCACTCTGATGTCTGTGACTTCAGTAATGAGTACATGACTGTCTCTTAAGGATGAATGAAGACCACTGCTCCAACTTGTCTTGTGATCTTAAAATCCCTTCGTTTTTAGTGCTTCAGTTTGCTCAGGTTACAGACAGGGCTGCTGATAAAATTCATCACTGAGGCATTTTATAGATGCTAAACGCATTACAAATTCTAAGACAGCTTTCTATTGTTGAGTTTTCTTATTTATTTCATAGCCTCAATCCAGTGACTGCTCCCAGTCATACTTGCTGCTTCTATGGATATCCTCACCTGAATCCTTTGAGAGGCACGTCACTTGATTTCTAGGTGACTTGTTAATATATGCAGATTTCTTGTGTTCCAAGAAAAAGTCCCTTTTTGTACATGTTTTTATTGATTGATACACTGATCTGAACAGTGTGGTTCACTATTTAGCAGAGTATAGTCTGTGCCTTCTTTGTCCTTAGAGGGGCTTAATTGACACGCGTGCTCTGTCCACACTGTACAGATGCAAAGAGAACTCCCTTGGTACCTCCTCAGGACCCCGCAGTGTCCTCCTGCCGACCGCAGGGAGATTTTTGACCTGCGTGGGCGACAAGTCGGACCAAACCTTCCTCGGAATCATTTCCGCTCCTGTGTCCCTGGTTCAACTAATCTGTCTCCTTGGGAGGGTAAACTTTACTAAGGTGTGTGCTTCGTGCTCTGACCTGTGCCTTTGCTACCTGGCGGAAAGCGCTTGGCAGTGATGATGCTGCTGCCTCAGGAGAGCAGTGTATGTCAGCAGGGGTCAGAACACGATTCGCGTGAGTACTCTGCCTTTTCTCCACCGAAACTGAGCTGCTCTCACCTCTACGCCGCAGTGATGTGACGGCCAGGGTGGCGTGTGTGTCTGCCCTCAGTGGAGTCTGTAGGTCCTCTGTGTATGCTCTCTGTAGTTTGTTTTCAAGTAAATAATTGCTGCTGCTGCCCTTCTGGTGTCTTTTCCAGTTTATTTTTGTTTTCATCATTGCTTTATATTTGTCCTTAACCTTAAATGTGATTGATCTCAGTCTTCTAGAACATAAATCAGAACACAGAGAGATGGGAGACATACAGCAAAAGAATATTGATTTTGAGGATTGATTTAACTCTGCTAGGCTACAAAAGCATAGGTCACAGTTTTTAGACATTTCAACCCCATTGCAGCCCATATATCTGATTGCCAAAAAGATATTTGTTTATTTCCATTAACTAAGTTTATTCAGCTAGTATTTGACATAGCAAAGTGGAACAAAATACTGTAATATCATTTGCTCTTGTAGTGTTTTGAATGCTATGAGTAACTCCTTATGTAGTTTAAACTACTGGCTGCTATGTATCCAGACTAAGATCAGTGTGACTGCGAAGGGTAATATTTTGGGGGAAGCAAAGATTTGTCTCTGTCCTTCCAAAGTCAGGCGTCTTTGTGTTAAAACAAGATGCATTTTTTTTTAGCTTTTGACTTGAATTTTTATCTAACTAGATTTTACTCTGACCTTTCCCAAGGTATCTTCTGTTTCTTCCCTTTCTTATCAAAACCATTTTATAAAAGAGTTGAGAGGAGGGAAGTATTAGCTACTCAGGTGAGGTAGAGAATAGCTTGGGTAGAAATTACAGATTGTTGTCTTATAATGCTTGTCCCATTTTTCCTAAAACTGTAATTTTTTTCTTTTTAGAAGCCTGAGTAGAGGGCCCCATCTTAAATAATAGAATGTGGAGACTTAAAGGAGATACGAGTTCAGCTCCATGTTTCTGCACATGAGCCTGCTCAGCTCACTCCAGCTGGAAGCGGTTTCGGTTGGTTGGTTGGTTGGTTGGTTGGTTTTTAGAAGTTGAAAAAGAGAAGTCAGTGGGCTGCCCTAGAAACTTACTGCATGCTTGCCCGTCTTTGCTATTAGGACATTTTTCTGCCATAAGTAGGTTTACCTGTGTAAGGTGTTACATTTTTCAGAATCTTACTATTAATTTATGGTTACCCTAAAATACTTTCTAATTTCAGCTTTGGAAATAAAATATTTATTTGTTTTTAACAGGTATTATTTTTTCTGCTTTAATTATTAGACTGTAGTCTAACATCGTCTTTTTGGGATATTCCAGGGCTAGTAAGTCATTGTTCTAATCTTTATTCTCATTGGACTGTAGGGTAGCTGCAGCCTTGGGAAAGGTTACGTCAGTATCTGTTCGCTTTGGGAATTCTCCCAGAAATTGCTTTAAAAAACCCTTAAATTATCATATTTTGAGTATTTTCCTTTAAAAAAAATATGATATGACATATTAGTTCATACTAAATTTATTTAGCAGTAATTACATTTATTGAATGATTTTGTGCATTAACTTATGCTATAAGCATTAAGTGCCGCAGTGTAGTAGTGAATGAAGAAGGTTAAGTGCTGTCCCGCTTTCCTAGAGTTTACATTTTCCTGGGCAAGGAAACCAGCTTCTAACAGGAGTGCACGCACCATGAGCAGGGCTGGCACCCGTGCCTCCTTGAATTCCGCCAGCCATCCAGTGAAAAGTATGGTTGCTATTTTCTGTGTGTTCCGAATGAGGAAACTGAGTTTTGGAAAGTTTTAAGACACAACTAGAGAGTATTGGGACCTGGTCTGACCCCTAAACCAGTGCTACCTACTAGTATTCTGCTAACTGCTTTTTCCTAACTTCATTTACCACATGGCCTGGCTCTGCGATGCTTAAACACTTAGTAGGCTTCTAGCACTTTATGTTACTTTAAGCCTAGTTCTCATTTTTTTTCTGGTTATATTTATAATTTACTAGTTGTGGTACATGTGATAGAAATTCCAAGTTATCATGTGATAGAAATTCCAAGATCCCCAAAGAATGCTGGAAACCACGGGTAGTGCCAAGCCCTGTATGTACTATGGTTTTTGTCTGTGCATGCATGTATTTCATGGCTGCTCTCTGGCATACCCAAAGCGCCAGCATCCCTGCTATTGTCCTTGGCGTTATTATTGAGTGAAAGAAGGATTGCTTGAACAACAGTCCATATGATAACCGGATGGTGACCAAATGACTAATGAGTGGGCGGGGCAGGGTGGGCACCTGGACAAAGGGGTGATTTCTGTCCTGGGGGCAAAGAGCTGGACAGAATGAGATGTAATCATGCTACTCATAGTGGCACCTGATTTAAAACTTGTGACTTATTTCTGGAATTTTTCATTTAATACTTTCATACCGTGATTGCCTATGGGTAACTGAGGAAAGCAGCCCTGCAGATAGGGGGCGACTGTCTATTGGGAAGAACTTTAGATTTGCCTTTCTGATTTTTAACTTGAGATTTGGTTTTTGTGATTCTGAGACCAGATTTAACACAAGATGTTATTTAATGTCTCTGAGGCTCATTTTCTTAATTTGTTAAAATAGAAATAGTATTAATCATCTAGCAGGTTGTTGGGGCTTGTAGTGCAAGAAGCTATGCAGAGTCTATTGCT
Source organism: Pipistrellus nathusii (assembly GCA_963693515.1). Classification (NCBI taxonomy): domain Eukaryota; kingdom Metazoa; phylum Chordata; class Mammalia; order Chiroptera; family Vespertilionidae; genus Pipistrellus; species Pipistrellus nathusii. Next base: position 25,305,533 of record OY882876.1, on the reverse strand, counting down.
ACACAAAGCCAGTAGCTAAGGTCAGTAATGCTCAGGTCCTTTTTAAAATTGTTGTGTCTACCAGTTTACTAGTTAAATTATTAAATTTATGATCATGTTTTCTCTCTTATTATATAGTTCTTGGGCTTTTTTATATTTTTAGCGAATATATTTTAAAGTTTAGTATCTCTCTGACCCAAGCTGAACCTGTTTTCTAGTGATTGTGGCTCTGTAGTCAAGTTTGAACACCTGAATTGTTACTTTGTGGTCTTTAATCAAGTAATTATTAAAATGTATCTTTATTGTTGAAAGGATTACAGATGTCCCCTTCCACTCCTCTTTTCCCCCTGCCCCCTCGCCCTTCACTACACTATTTTCTGTGTTCATGGGTTATGCATACATGCATACGAATTCCTTGGTTAATCTCTCTCCACCACCTATCCCCTCACACTGAGATTCATCAGTCTGCTCCATGCTTCTGACTCTGGGTCTATTACGTCCATTAGTTTACTTTGTTCACTAGATTCCACATATGAATGAGATCATGTGTTACTTGTCTCTCTTTGTCTGGCTCATTTCACTTAGCCTTAATGTTGTAATGAGGGTGGAAGAAAAAAAAGGAAATATTTAAAGAGGATTACAAAGAGGACCCAAACTGAGCTCTTTAATAACTTGTAGTCTAAATTGTCCTTTTTCCATTTATCAAAGAGAATATCAGAATAAAAACCTTGCCAAAGGCAACAATGGAAAGCTTTTTGTTTATACCATTACTTTTCTGTTCTGACACTGTTTCATAGAAGGAGATTGTTATTTGCTAAGATTTGTTGAAATTATTTATGCCACTCTGGGTACTGTCACTAAATAGAATTCCCCAATGTGAATGATCCTTTGTCTGGAGAGCCACTCGCTTAGGCTCTGAACATGATTGCTATTTAGATCCTCTGTCTGAACATGATTGCTATTTAGAAACTGATTATTGCCTGATATGCTTTTTTTTTTTCTCTCCCTAGGTCAGTAAAATTGTGTCAAATGTTCCCCAGTTGGAGTTTCTAAACCTGAGTTCCAACCCTCTGAATTTGTCAGTTTTAGAAAGAACATGTGCTGGGTCCTTCTCTGGGGTTCGAAAACTTGTCCTCAATAACAGCAAAGCCTCCTGGGAGACAGTGCACACGATCCTGCAGGAGCTGCCAGAGTAAGCCGGAGCACATGCTGGGAGGCTGTGCACCTGCCCGGGCATGGAATCCCCATGGCCTGCCGCTCAGAAATACTAGGCCTGCGAGACAATGGGGAGCGGTTTCTTACGCGTAACTCAGGAGTGTTCTCACTGGAATGCTCGCTCAGTGTTGGGTAACATAGGATATGCCGATCTTTGGCTAGAAAATAGCCCTGAGAATAGCACTTATCATTTCTAGATCAACCCAGCCTTTCTCCATTTTAATCTTCTGATTACCTGGTTTCAGAATTTTGCCTCACCTTTTCTTTAGTGGAAAAAATAATCACAGTATCTCTAAAATATATTAACACTCAGATTATTGTACATAGCTGGCCTCATTGGAAATAAGCCTGGTATTTATTCTTTTCAATATTTTATGCAAGAAATTATACTCTTGTAATTTTAGAGATGCTTTGTTACATTTGTTTTTATCTTTAAATATGCATAAATGTTCAAAGGAAGTAGTTTAAAAAAATATGTGAAGCTGTAGATTTTTTACTATATAAATATGAAAATTATCAAAGCTTTTCAGAATTTGCTCTCACCCCATTTATTCCACTTTAGCTTCCCACTATCATTCTAGTGAGATTGGTTTCCTCATGCCTGCAGCATCCAACATGGCACAGAATGATGTTCCACTTTTTAATCATACTAGAGGTCCGGTGCATGAATTCATGCAAGTGTGGGGTCCCTTGGGCCTGGCTTCTTGCAATCCAGTATGAGAGCCAGTTTCGGCCTGAATCCAGGTGCTGGGCCTCTAGTATGCTTATAAGGTCTTTGGTTAATCGCTTCCCGCCCTCCCTCCTCCCCACTCCTCCCTTCCCTCTGAGATTCATCAGTCTGTTCCATGTTCCCATGCCTGTGCATTGAGTGTCTGCCCCCTGGTGGTCAGTGTGCATCATAGCTACTGGTTAAACAGACACTTAGCTTATTAGGCATATATATATATATATATGTCCTTTGATAAGCTAATTAACCTCTCTGAGCTCTATTTCCTTGTCTATAAAATGGGCATAACTAGATCTACCTTACAGAAATAGAGGAACAGTCAGTCTATAAAGCATCTGGCATGGGGCCTGACACAGGGTAGAAATTCAATAAATGGTAGATATTATTTATGTTCTAAATATTTGTTCATGTTGTTTCTGGAATTTTCTTCCATCTTCTCTCAACTTGTATAAGTCTGCCCCTCCTTCAAGATTATGCATCCTTACCTGATTATTCTTACACAATTTTAATTCCATGCTTCTATTAAATACCTTTGTACATACAGTTAGTACTGCTTAATTAAGCACAAAGTTAATTTAGTTCTGGGTTATATCTTCCTCTGCTGTGGTCTCAGCTGTATTTTAGCTTCAGGAAGATATCTGTATTTTCTCTGTAACACCTAGCAGAGGCTCACACATAGTAGCACTTATTTATTTCTTCAATTAATGAAAATAGGTGCCAAGTAGGAATTTAACTGCTCTATACAATGAAATATTTCTCTTTTTCTTTCCAGTTTGGAGGAGCTCTTCCTGTGCCTTAATGAGTATGAAACAGTGTCTTGTCCTTCTATTTGCTGTCATTCTTTGAAGCTCCTACATATAACAGACAATAATCTCCAAGACTGGACTGAAATACGAAAGTTAGGAGCAATGTTTCCTTCGCTGGATACCCTGGTCCTGGCCAACAACCACCTGAACGCTATTGAGGAGCCTGATGACTCACTGGCCAGGTTGTTTCCTAACCTGCGATCCATCAGCCTCCACAAGTCAGGTGAGGTATCGGCTTGTTTTCAGTCCCATGTGACCTGAGCTGAGCTTATGCGTGAAAGTCAGTGCAAGTGTATTCCTGCAGTCAGCTCTGCCTTCTTAGAGGACCGTTTCCAGGAGCGACCTGCAGGTGCCTGGGGATCAGCTGAATTTAAGGCATTCATTGTCATAAATCAAGTGGCATAGCATTATATTATTTACATTTTGTATGTTAAAGGGGTCATGCTGTGAAAGGAGTGAAATTGATGAATTGTATAATAAAAGGCAGAGTAGAAAGAATATAAGGAATTGCAAAGTAGATCATATTGTGTGGATTTAGGATAGGGAATTCCAACCTGGTGTGCCTCTCAAATTTTCTCTTTTCTTTTCTAGTACTTACATATTTGATTGCCAGTTTTTTGCCATCTAATTCTGTGTATCACAGGAGTGTATATTTTTAGCCGATTTAAAAAAATTAATAAACTTTATTTTTTAGAGCAGTTTAGAGTCACATCAAAATAAAGCAGAAAGTTTCTTCATGCCCCCTCCCTTCACACAAGCACAACCTCCCCCCTCTCAGCATCCCAGCACCAGTGATACCTTTGTTACAATGGAACCTGCGTTACATGCCCTCACCACCTAGTTTACCGTAGGGTCGTTCCTGGTGGTACACATTTCTGGGTTTGGAATATTTATAATGACAAGTACTTAACCACTGAGTATAATACTTAATAGTCTCACTGCTCTAATGGTCCTCTGTGCTCTGCCCAGTTATCCTCCCTCTCTTCCCAATCCTAGCAACCATTGGTGTTTTCTACTGTTCCTATAGTTTTTGCCTTTTCCAAATGTAGTTGGAATCATACAGCCTTTTCTGATTACTTTCACTTAAGTTTCCTTCATGTTTTTTTTATGGCTTGATAGCTTATTTATTTTTAGCGCTTACATCCTGTGAGGCCCAACCAGTGCTAGTCTACTGTCTGGATATACCACAATTTATTTATCCACTCACAAACTAAAATACATCTTGATTACTTCCAGGTTTTGGCAGTTATGAATAAAGCTGATGTAAATCTCTGTGTGCAGTTTCTCTGTAAATATAAATTTTCAGTTGATTTGGATAAATAGCAAGGAGGATAATTGCTAAATCATATGGTAATAATATGTTTAGTTTTATAAGAAACTGACAAATTGTATCCAAAGTAACATTTTGTACCTGCAATGAGTGAGAATTGCTTCACATCCTTGTCAGCATTTGGTGGTGTCAGGTTTTTTATTTTGTTCATTCTAATCGGTGCATAGTGTTATCTTATTGTTTTATTTTGCAATTCCCTCGTTAGGATTTGGACAGTGATGCAGGCTGTGAAAGAATTCACAGCTGAGAGAAGAGAAGGAATTTCCGGAAACAGAGGAGAAGCTGAAGAAGTTAACTCCCTATACAGGCCACCAAAATGTTAGGGTTTGGCTTGTGATGTGGGCTGTGGGAGAATTCACAGCTAAAAAAGAGATGCAGAAAGGAAGTTTATTTTACTTTCCAAGAGAGGAAAGGGCTGGTGCATTGCTAATCAATACAGGACAGGGAACAAAAAGCAGCTTCCACTTTTAAAGAATAATGGCTGTCATTGCTAGGTGACAAGGAAGGGAGGGGTTTGTGTTGTATTGAAGTTGAGCGGATACTAGGGCTGTCTTGGAAAGTTACAGTTTGTTTGCTTTCCAGAAGATAGTACAGTAGATGCACCAGGGAGGTATCTTACAGCATTTTCCCTCTGCGTGTAGAACAAGCTTAGAGGAAAAGTTTAAAAGAGGCTTCTTTGAGGGGGACTGGGGAAGTGAACTTTCTACTAATTAGAGACTTCTTGGTTGGAGTTATCCTTGAGTTCTGAAAGCAGCAGAGAGGAGGTGGATGCAAGAATGTAGCCTGGAGAGTAGCTTGCCTTGTTCTGCAGTTTGAACAGAGGGGCTGTTTGAATCAGAGGAGCTAATATCTTGGGGTTTAATTACCAGGTACTTCTCATAAATTGTGGAAGGCCACAGCAAATAAAAAGAAAGGCCTTTTTTCTGTCTTTACATCCCTATGACATATGATGCTGAATATGTTTTCATATACTTACTTGCCGTCTATACATCTCCTTTGGTAAGGTGTCTATTCAGGTCTCTCACCCATTTTTAAATCAGATTGTTCATTTTCTTATTGTAGAGTTTTAAGAGTTCTTTGTGTATTTTATAGGGTAACAATCCTTTTTCAGATCAGTTTTAGCATATATAATATATTCTCCCTGTCTATGGCTTTTCTTTTCATTCTCATGACATTGTCTTTTACTGGTAGCCTATTTCTTAAAACAGCTACATAACTTAAAATAGATAACCTACAACAGAAAAAATATAAACAGTTGAATTCACTGTAGAGGGTATAAGTTTTAAAAACTAGTATATTGCATAATGAAGCTGTTTGCCCCTCTACCCCCCTTGAGCTAAGTCCATTCTTCCTCCTGGATGGAAATGCCGTGCAAAAGGGAGAGGACATGTGTGTGTGTGTGTGGCGGGGGGGGGGGGGGGGGGTGGGGGTGGTATCATAACTTGCTCCTCTGCTTTGTGTTCACTGGAGATGGACAGAAATAGGAAGGGATCACGTTCTCTAACATGGAGTCAACATGCTGTAAAATCGGCAGCTTCATTGTTACAGGAATATTTTTCCAACCACTGCCACACATTGATTTGGGTGATGTATTTACAGCGATAGGAAAGATTTCCTTTTAGGAATAGATGAACTTAATTTATTGCATGTTCTTACCCAAAGGTGCAGGTTTGTTTTTGTGTCCTTTAAATTTTGAATTTGTTTTCCTTGTCCCCCAAATCAGGACAGTATAAAAGAGAGTTAATCCTAAGTTTCTGGATCTGTTGAACTTGCCCCATTTTAGAATTTATTAGGTATAAGGTTTAAGCCTGATCATAAATGGTCCTGTTCCCGGAGTCTGTACTTGGTGAGAGAGTTGGTCATGTCACCATTCTCTGTACCCATGGCATGCGTCCTGCTTATTGAAATCACGGTGATCCCTTAGAAGATGAATGGATGTCAGAGAGTGACGGTCTCTCTCCTTGACCACTGGGATCACAGGGATAGGAGAGACCAGGAAGCCTTTATGCTGTGAAATGTATTCCATTCTTTCCTTGGATAAAAAAATAAAAATAAAAAAAATAAATCAGGAGATCTAGTTTACAATTATTTTAATTTTTCACATATTAACTGAAGTTTTTTTTCTATGTTTATCTTCTTATCTGTGTACTTTTCTGGATTTATTTAAAAAATATGTTTCTCAAATTAGGTTTGCAGTCCTGGGAAGACATTGACAAACTAAATTCATTCCCTAAACTTGAAGAAGTGAGATTGTTAGGCATTCCTCTTCTGCAGCCATACAGCACCGAGGAGCGCAGGAAGTTGGTCATAGCCAGGTCTGTTGTCCAGTTCCTCTGCCTCCCTCCCCCGGGCCCTGTCATTTCATTGCAGGAAGGAGACTCTCTTTAGGAGGGAGTGCGTTATAAGTTGGTCCAACTCGTGAACAGACTATGCTCGAAGGAGCTGCTTGTGTAGCTTGAAATCCTGAAAGGAAAGGAATGCAATATGATGAGAAAAATGTGAAATGTAATTGGCCTGCCAAGACCACTGCAAAATTTCCTCACCAATCTATTCTATTTTTATACTTTTTTATATTTATAATATTTGAAGTTCTGTCTTGGGTCATGAAGTAAAGGTAGGTAGAATCAGCTGTCCTTATTTTCTCTGTTAACATAGTAGTCATTTAAGGTGTAAATACCTAAAATCAGGCTGTTGCATTAGTGTAAAACTTAAGAGAGCAGCATCTGTATTTTCCGATTATCATAGAGGTTTACTTAGATTTGGCTACTATTTTGTTATCTTCTATCTTTCCTGCCTCAGATAACCACAGACTGCTGAGATGACCATGCTTTCTGCATGTGCCTCAGCAGCAGCAGAGTTCAGCTGAGGTGTGAGGCACGGAGCGCTGATGTGCTCTCTGTGCCCTCTCACAGCAGTTCCCAAGGAGGGCAGGAGGCTGTAAGGTCCCAGGAAGCAGAGTGGCTACTTAAACTCTGCCCTGCTGACACCCAGTAGGGCTTCCCTGCTGCTCTCGGCAACACATACCCGGACACTGCTCTGAAGAAATCCCAAAAGGAGGAGGTCTTGCTGTGGCTATATTTTTACACAGCTCTTTTGTAAACATAATCAGCTAATTCCTGAATTATATGACCAAACGGTATTGACTACTCTATAGACTTCTGTGTACAATTTGGTACTATTTTAAGCACTTGAAATATGGCCAGTCTATATGTGCTAAATGTGTAAAATATTCATTGGATTTCAAATACTTTATATGCCAAAGAGAATGTAAAGTATCTCATGAGTTATTTTTTAGTATTGATTACAGGTTGAAATGATTATATCCTGCATATATTGAGTTAAATACAATATATTATTAAAACAAATTTCGTCTGCTTTATTTTTACTTTTTAAAATATGGCTGGTAAACCTAGGATACATTTGCCAAATCTTCTTTCATATTGCACCTGCTCTCAGGACATACTGAGTTCTGTGAGATGGAAGGTTTGGCAAATATGTACTACAGTTAGAGACTGTAAATTACATGTGTGGCTTGCATGGTGTTCAAGTTGGACAATGCAACATTGTCAAGTTGGACAATGTTATTTTGAAGAATGAGTTGTGATTATAAAAGGGCAGTGTCTCATCCAAAAAGGAAGCTTAAATGTTTTGGGTTCTTTTATATTATGCCCTTTTAGTTTATGTCAGTAGTTGTACACAAGCACAGCTGCATCAAAAGTTCCTTTCAAGAGAATAATGGCTCAAATCAATAATTCTGTTTCCAAAGCTAAATGTTTTTCATATCCGAAAATGTCTTTATTTTGGTTTTACTGACAGATTGCCATCAGTTTCCAAACTTAACGGCAGTGTTGTTACCGACGACGAGCGTGAAGACTCGGAGCGGTTTTTCATCCGTTACTACGTGGCTGTTCCGCAGGAAGAAGTGCCGTTCAGGTGAGAACGCATCCGCTCAAGGCACCGCGGCAGGCTTCACGGCAGCATAAGAACCACTTTTGTAGAGAGGAATCTGATAACTGGTTATTGGACCCTCTGAGAGGAGATTGGTGATGGGTTATAAAGCAAAGAAACAGGAAAGCCAACCAATTTCCTCTCGTTTCCCACAGTGTGTTGTGTCTGCCTTGCACGCCTAAGTATTTGGCAGCTTCTGGTAGTTCCCACTTCATACTTCACATCATTGATTTCTTTTTATAATCCTCTTTGGGGGCATATTTTTCATAACCCACAAATTGGTCTCTTTCACATTGCACCTGCTTTTAGGATATACTGAATTGTGCAATTTGGAAGATTTGGCAAGTGTGTACTAAGTTTAGAGACTATGAAAAAAGATTAAAAGCAGACAGGAAATAGTAAAGGAATTTAGTATGGCTGAGTATGAAGAGAAATGCTGAGGACTAAATTAATAGTTACCTTTAAGTGTCTAAAGAGTTATTATATACTAGAGGCCCGGTCCATGAAATTCATGCACTCGGGTGCGGCGGGGGGGGTGGTGTCTCTCAGCCAGGTCTTGGCCTGCAAAGACGCCAGCATCACTCATCCTGGCTCTAGCCAGAGGGTCCTCCCCTCCCACAGAGCCTCTGGGAAGGTGCTTGTCCTGGGGCCTCCTCCGGCCCAAGACACCCTGCGGCCTGGTACTCGGGGGCTTGGGCTTCAGGTATAGCTTCCTCACCTGGCATGATGAGCATCAGCCCCCTTGGACCACACTACTTGAAAGTGTGTGAGTGGGTCAGCCTCGGTGGCAGTGATTTGATGTCTGTAGAGTGCCTTCCGGAACTCTCCCCCCCCCCCCATCCACCGCAGTGCCACACTGGTCCCATCTGGACTACTGGCAGGGGGCTTCCAGTCTGCGACTGGGGCTGCTGGGCTGTGACTGGGGGCTGCAGGTGGAGGATCCCGGCTCCCCTAGGGCTCCGTCAGCATCAGGAACTGGAAAGATCCATTTTTCTGATTCTTCCCCTGCCATGGGGACCCTGAGCTTGGGGCCCTACAGGCTCCTTCCCTTCCGCCACAAGGCAGGCCGGGGTGTGGACTCTGGGTGTACAGACTCAAGGCTCGCAGCCCCAGAGGTCCCTTTCCTTCTGCCGCACAGCCTTGGCACAGACGCTCCCAGTCCTCTGGCTAGAGGCCCCTCCCCTCCCTCTGCGGCCAAGGAGCAGATGCTGGGCTCCTGTTGCCAGGGCGATGCTGCCAGCATCTGCTAAACGCACCACCATTTTGTCACGGAGTGATGGCTGCTTTACATATTACATATTACTCTTGTTACATAGGATGAGTTGGTGAGGAACTACCTTTAATGCTGTGTAAATATAAAAGGAAATGCAGTATGTATGTTATAGGTAAAAGAAAATAAATTTCCCAGTTTTCTAGGTGTTGGAAACTATATTCAGGTACTCATAAGTTTTATGCTTTTCTTAATTACTTTAAGAATTATATTAAATCTCATTTAACATGAGGAGTTTGCTGGTAAATTCCCAGTCAGAGCACATAGCTTGGTTGCAGGTTCAATCCCTGGTTAGGCCAGGTGTGGGAGGCAATTGATTGATGTTTTTAAAGAAAAAGACACTTAAGTCCAGGAAGCACAGAGTTCCAAACAAAGTGAACCCAAAGTGGCCCACACCAAGACACATCATAATTAAAATGGCAAGTTAAAGACAAAGCATCTTAAAAGCATCAAGTGAAAGACTGTTATTTAAAAAAGAGCTCCCATAAGACTTATCAGCTTTTTCTCAACAGAAACATTTCAGGCCCGAAGGGATTGGCATGAAATATTCAGAGTGATATAAAGCAAGGACCAACAACCGAGACTAGTTTACACAGCAAAGCTATCATTTAAAATGGAAAGGAAAAAAGAGCTTCCCAGACAAGAAATAGCTAAAGGAATTCATTATCTCCAAACCAGTATTATAAGAAATGTTAAAGGGACTTCTTAAAAATAAGAAGGGAATAAAAAAAAACACAAAACATAACTATAAAGGCCTGGCCATTGTGGCTCAGTGGTTGAGCATTAACCTATGAACCAGGAGTCATGGTTTGATTCCCAGTCATGGTTTGATGCCCAGTAAGGAGCATGCAAGAAGCAGACAATAATTCTCTCATCATTGATGTTTCTAGCTCTCCCTCTCCTTTCCTCTCTGAAATCAATAAAAATATTTTTAAAATAGAATAAAATAACACTATGTGCATACCTGTCAATAATTATTTTCAATGTAAATAGATTATTAAATATTCCAATCAAAAAACATACAGTAACTGAATAAGAATATAAGATATATATATATATATATATAAGAATATACACACACTGTCTGCAAGATATCCAATTCAGAATAAAAGATAACAGACTAAAAGTAAAGGAATGGAAACAGATATTTCATACAAATGGAAACAAAAGAAAAAAGCTGGGTAACAATGCTTACAACAGACAAAATATACTTTAAAACAAACTTAAAATAATTTCCCTTGAGATAGGGAACAAGACAGGGATGTCCTCTCTCACCACTCCTATTCAACATAGTGCTGGAAGTGCTGACTAGAACAATCAGAGAAGAAGAAGTAAAAGGCATCCACATTGAAAAGGAAGAAGTAAAACTTACTATTTGCAGATAATGGTACTATATAAAGAAAACCATAAAGATTCTATCATCAAAAAACTATAAGAGCTAATAAATGAATCAAGTAAAGTAGCAGGATACAAAATAAAGATTTAAAAATCAGTTGCGTTTTTGTACACCAATAATGAACTATAAAAAAAGGGAAACTAAGAAAACAATCCCACTTAAGTTGCTTCCATAAAATATAGTGCCAGGGAAGTAAGATACCAAGTAAGATATTGAAGCAGATATAAGTAAATGGCAGTATAGATTATCCTCATGGATAGAAATAATTAACTTAATTAAAATTCCCATACTACCCAAAGCAATGTATTATATAGGTTCACACAATTTGTATAAAAATATCTGAGATTTTTCACAGAATTAGAACAAATAATTTAAATATTTATATGGAACCACTAAAGACCGCAAATAGATAGCAATCTTCAGAAAGACCACCAGCCTGACAGGTGTGGCGCAGTGGTTGAGCATCAACCTATGAGCCAGGAGGTCACTGTTTGAGTCCCATTCATGGCACATGCTTGAGTTGTGGGCTTGATCCCCAGTGGGAGGCATGCAGGAGGCAGCTGATCAGTGATTCTCTCTCATCATTGATGTTTCTATCCCTCTTTCCCTCTCCCTTCTTCTCTGAAATCAATAAAAATACCTTTCTTTAAAAAAAAAAAAAAAAAAAAAAAGAAAGAAGAACAAAATTGGAGGTATCACCCTACCTGATATCAAACTATATTACAAGGCTATAGTAATCAAAACAACATGGAACTGGCATAAAAATAGACATATGTGTCAATGGAAAAGAATAGAGAACCCAGAAGTAAACCCACACCTATATGATAATTTAATATTTGACAAAGGAAATAAGAACATACAATGGGGTAAAGACAGTTTATTCAATAAATGATGCTGGTAAAATTGGACAGATACAAGCAAAAAAATAAACTAGACCACCTTCTTATACCATATACAAAAATAAACTCAAAATGGATTAAAAACATAAATATGACTCAAAACCATAAGAGTCCTAGAAAAAAGCATAGGCAATAACACCTCTAACATTTCTCTTAGACATATTTTTTTATGACCTATCTCCTTGAGCAAGGGAACCCCCCAAAATAAATAAATAAATAAATAAATAAATAAATAGGACTACATTAAACCAAAAAGTTTTTACACAGCAAAGTAAATCTCAGGGAAACAAAAAGACAACCTACAGATTGGGAGAAGATATTCGCAATGATTCAACTGATAAGGGATTAATATCCAAAATTTACTAAGAACTCATACAATTCAACACCAAAGTACCAAACAGTTCAATAAAACAATGGGCAGAGAACGTGAATAGACATTTTTCTCAAGAGGACATACAGATGGCCAATACACATATGAAAAGATATTCAGTGTCACTAATTGTCAGCAAAATGCAAATTAAAACCACAATGAGATACCATCTCATACCTGTAAGAATGGCAATCTTATATAATAAAAGGGTAATATGCAAATTGTCCCCTGGACCAGCAGTTCGACCAGGGGTAGGGCTAGCCGGCCTACTTCCCGGCCATGCACGAATTCATGCATCGAGCCTCTAGTCATCAATAAATCAATACACAACAAGTGTTGGTGATGATGTAAAGAAAAGGGAACCCTCATGCACTGTTGCTGTGAGTGCAGACTGGTGCAGCCAGTACAGAAAATAACATGTGTTTCTTCCAAAAATTAAAAATGGAATTCCCTGTGACCCAGCAATCCTACTTCTGGGTATATATCTGAAGAAATCCAAAACACTAATCGGAAAGAATATATGCACCCTCATGTTCATTGCAGTGTTATTTACAGTAGCCAAAATATGGAAGCAACTGAAATGCCCATCAATAGACAAGTGGATAAAGCAGTGGTACACATATACAATGGAATATTACTCGGCCATAGAAAATAAGGAAATTTTACCATTTGTGACAGCATGAGTGGACCTAGAGATTATTATACTAAATGAAATAAGTGCATCACAGGAAGACAAACATCACATCTGATTTAGTTTATATATGGAATCTAAAGAAGAATAGATACAAACAAACAGAACAGAAACGTGCTCATAGATACAGAGAACAGACTGCTGGTTGCCAGAGTGGAGGGGGGTTGGAGACTGGATGAAAAAAGTGAATGGATTAAGAACAAATTTGTAGTTACAATATAGTCAGTGTGATATAGTCAAATATATTGTAATATCTATGTAGGTTGGTATTGGAAATATCTGGTTGAACAGTATGTACAGTATATGATTATCTAATCACTACGATGAACACCTGAAACTAGTCCTATATAATAAAAGACTAATATGCAAATTGTCTCATTGACTGGGATTTCAACTGGGAGTTCAACCAGCCCCTCCCACAGCCAGCCTGGCCCAATCAGCCCCTATTGGGGCATGCTGGCCGGCCAGACCCCATTGGTGCAGGAATTTGTGCACCAGGCCTCTAATACCAAATAATAGTGTGTGTAAACCTACTGAAAAAGTCAAATCTCAGTTCTTGAGTGTCTCCTTTCTGGAGCAGTTCAGTTCTTGACCAAGTTGTTCATGGAAAAGTGTCTCAGTTGTTGAATAAAACTTCAGTTTTCGACCTGACAACCCTCACATGATGATACTCTGTTATCAGTCATGTGTCTCTCAAGTGACAAAGGAGAGAATGCACGAGTATGAGTCAGTTTACCACTAAACCTCATATTAACATCTCAGGAAATTGTTGGGTCCTAATAATGTTAGTGATAGCAACAAAGTGAAAAGGAAAGTTGTGAGAACAATGATATAGCTTAAAAAGGAAATAATTGCACAGTTTGATGGAGGTGTTTGCGAGTCTGGCCTGGCTACTGAGTAGGTCGTGGTGAAATTAATGATTAGCACAATTTTAAAATATAACGAGGCCATCAAGAGGCTGGTGTTGCTAAGGGTGTGGGCCTGTTAGCTGGGACAGCATTTGGGGCAGTGATACAGAAATAAACGAAGAAGCTGCAGGCCTGAGTACTGAATGTGACACGTTTAAGGCCAGTAGATGCATTTAAGAAAAGAAGTGTTTGTTTATAGATTAGTCAGTCCATGAGATGGATTAATTCAACTTACATTATTTCTAATGGGAAAAATATGATATGGCTTTTGAACAAATTGCTTCTTGAACAGCCTTCCGGAAATAAGTTCAAGAACCATGGTTCTCCTGTACCAGTCATGTGTGCTCTGGGTCTTAGCTCTGCTGGAAGAGGCGGGCGTCATGGAAAATGATTTGATCTGGTGACACCAGGAGAGAAGAACCCAGGAAGCTCTGAGTGCAAGGCTCAGGAGCACGTGTAACTTCATGTGTAGTGCACTGACACTGGGTGTGCCTTGGTGGAGAGTAGTAAGCAGTTTGGCAGATAATTTTGGCGGGGGGAGAGGGGGATGACACACGACTAGGGACCAGAGCAGTCTATTAAAGACCTTGCTATGACACACCAGGGGAATAGGGCTTTTTGTAGCTGTGGGAAACCATTGGACGTTTCAATGGGGAAGTCAGGGACAGACTTGAGGTTATATTTAGGAGAAACTCAGAGCCCCAGTTCCCAGCAAGACTGCAGGTGAGGCCGGTGTGTGCTGGAGGCTGCTGTGTCTCACAGAGGTGCACATTGGCACTGTACAGTTCCAGCATTTGACTTCGTCCTCAGAAGACACACTGGGAAGTGCTGCTCTTTTTTCTGGTATTTAGAAACCTGATTTCTCCTGGGGTAGAAAATGTTGCCCTTTATCAGATGTCTGTCCACATTGCTTGTAGTTATCAGTTTTCCCTTCATTTTAAAGTGTTTATCTCTTAATTTTCTCTGAGAGTGTTAATTTAAATTGCTTACTTGGGTACTCCACTAATAGCCATCATAGTTTTAAAGAGAGACAAAAAGAAAAAGAAAAACTATGTAACTTGTCTTTTATTAAAGTACCTGCATCTTTTGGGAGTCAAGGGTTTCTTGATGTTTTTGAGGATCCTGGCGGAAAGTAAGTTCGTTGATGTGGGGTGTCTCTGTTTTCTGACTTTCACGTTTTTCTAAGGGGAATTGTGGGAGGCGGAGGTCCTGTGAACAGCTGTGTGATGGAGGAAGTGCTGCTGTCAGTGCCACGCCGCCGGGAGGCTTCTGACGGCCTTGCTTCCTGTCTGTGGGCCCCAAGGCTCCCTAGACTGCACCTGGGAAATTCCTGTCTATGATGCCGGGGCAACCTTAGGCATTTGTCAGATGCGTATGTGATAGTCGTCAGTGGTGTGGTTTTTAAAATAAGGAGGGTGGCTTTTCTTCGTGTTGAGCGAACAGCTTTTCTGAATAGAGCGGATCGGGTCTCCCTGCGGTGGCGAGCGGGCAGCAGCCTGTATTTGGACACCACTCGGAGGCGCCTGTTGTCCGGGATGCTGGAGAAACCCTAGGTGCTGTGTCCCTGGCTCAGGTTCCCTCAGACAGAGGGCCTGCTGTGCGCGGAAGCATTCCTGCCCGGGCCTGGGTCTCCTGGGCTTCTCCATGCTGCCAGGCTCCATCATCCCTGACAGGCCTCCCCACCCTCCTCACTTGCCCCTGAGTCTGGTGTCTCCCATACAAAAGGGCTTTCTCCTGCCCCCAGAGCCTCTGAAAGGCGAGCGTCCCTGTGAGCACAGCCTTTGTCATTCCAGCTACTTGGGCCTTTATTTTGACTGCTTGCCACTTTCCCAGCGGGGAAGATGGGCCGCCTTCCTAACGGGACTGGAATTCTGTGTGGGAATTGAATAGACTGCAAAGGACAGGAACAGGAGAGCCAGCCTCTCACATCCTGGTTTCTAGGGCAACTACCCGGAGGGTCCCAGCTTCTGTTTGCAAGTGCAGGGGGCCAGCTTTATCTTTTGTGTTTTGTTTGCTTTTTAGAATAAAGTCATGAAAAATACTGAAATAATAAAATAATCATGTTTACACTATTCAAAACTGGTAATGTTAATATTTTCTTCAAGTTTATTTAATTAAAAGGAACAATATTGCAGATCAAGTTGGAGTATCTTTTGGACTCTTTATCAGTCCTGTTCCTTACTGCAAGATGTAACCCCTGGCAAAAACTTGATCTGTATTCTTGGTGTCTGCTGATTATATTTTTTGTATCTATTAAAATATAACTAGGATTTTATAATTTGTTGTCAACATGCATTGTGATTTTGTCTCTCAGTCTATAGCTTTTCACTTGAATCTTTTCACTTTGCATTTTTTTAAAGAATTTCTAAAAAATTAATATAAAAGGTATCAACCCTCTGGTTTATTCTTATTTCATCTTATTCAAAAAGTATTTTCCTTTACAAAGATAACAAGATAATCTCCTGATTTTTTTTCTTGAAGTATTTGCACATTTATGTCTTTGATCTCCCTGGGATCTACTGTTATGTGTGGTGTCAAATAGAGATCCAAGTGCCCGCCCCCCCCATCCCCCCTCATGTTGATAATGGGCACTCACCACTGATCTGTGATGCTGCCTTGGCCATATTGTCTTGTTTGCAGTATACATATATACATACATGGTCTATTTCAGGGCTCTATTTTGTTCTATGGTGTATTTGTCGATTCCTTTGCCATTACAGAATCGCTAAATTACTGTAAGTCTGAATTCCCAATTAGTAGGTTTTCCCACCTAATTATTGTTTCCAGAATATCTTAGTCATTGTAGACCATTTTCCCTATGAATTTTAGGATTGGCTTATCAAGTTCCAAAAAAATCCCACTGTCACTTGGGTATTTATTACTTGAATCCACTGACTAATTTGGAAGAATTGACATCTTGACGCTGTTATGTCTTTTTACCTGTGAACACCTCTTTGTCCTTTAGCAAGGGTTCTGGTTCTCTCACAAAGGCCTTTCACATCTTTTGGTAAATTCATTTCTAGGCATTTTCTACATTTTGATGTTGTTTTAAATGCAATAATTTTTTCATTCACTATTTTTTAATTGGTTATTAGGGTATAAGCATGCTTTTATTTTTGTGTGTTGGTTTTTAGAGGGAGGAGGGGGGGAGGAAGGGAGAGGAAGAGAGAAAAACATCCAGTGGTTGCCTTCCATATGCACCCTGTCTAGGGATCAAACCTACAAGCTAGGTATGTGCCTAATCAGGAATCGAACCCCAACTTTCAGAGTATCTCAACTTTTCAGAGTACAAAATGATGCTCCAGTCAGCTGAGTCACACCAGTCAAGGCAAGAATAGTTGATCATCACTTTTCTTTCAGGTCCACGTGGACAGTCATATCTGCAAATAATTTTTATCCCTCTCTTTTCTGTTTTTTTTTGTGTGTGTTTTTTTAATTGGGGGGGGGGAGGGTGGTGTAGGAAGTTTCCAGTATAACATTAAAACTGAACAGTGCAGGAGGCCATCTTTATCTGGTTTCTCACCTTAAAGGGACTACTTCCACACTTCCAGTGTGAAATGTTTTGATACGAAATCTGACTTTTGCTATAGGTTTTTGATAGGTGCCCTTCAAGTTAAGGTAGTCAATATCTCTATTTCTCTAAGTTTCTTTAACTTAAATGATTTTTTAAATAAAATGTTCTTTGTATATTCTGATAAACGTGTTATTTTGTTCTGTTAATCTGAATTTTAATCATACTTTTTCAGATGAAAATTACATTTACATTTCTGGGATATTCAGCTTAGTTGTAAAATATTTGTTCTTTTCAACTCTGCAGAATTTAATTTTATAATATTTTGGGAGGTTTCCATCTACTTTCATGTTTAAAATTGGTCTGTTGTTTTCTTTTGTACTGTTTTTTTTTTTCTGGGTTTGTTATGAAGGTTATTTAGCTTCATAAAATGAATTGGGATGGTATTTTTTATTTTTCTATTAAATTAGCTGGTTCTTTTCATTTGAAAATTTTATAGTCATATATTATTATGATATGGGGGTAGATATTCAAGTTTTTAAATTATCTTATTCTATTTAATTCTCATTTGGACATAGAACCTGATTACAATTTTTAAAAAGGGAAGAGACCAAAAACTAAGTCCTCTCACTTTTAGCCTTAGCAGCCACTCTGGTACTTGGTCCTGAAGCAACGGCTGACACTAGTTTTCTGTTATAGTTCCCTTTGCTATTTATTGTACAAATTTTGTGCACAAATAATCACACAATAATGATGCTTTGCCTTTTTCACATAATATTATATCTCTAATATTATTCCATAACTAGCAGCCCGAGGCACAAAGTTCGTGCAAGAATAAGCCTTCCTTCCCCTGGCTGCCAACACTGCTTCCCTCTGGCCACAGGACCCACGCTTCCCTCACAGAAGGAGGCTCCGCCCACCTGCCACAACCCACCAGCCTCCCTCTTTGGAGCATCATGGAGCCCTCCTTGATGGATCACTTGCCTGCCAGTGGCCTGGCCTCCCTCTGCGGGGTGATCATGGGGCGATGGCCAGCCCCCTGACCAATCGCATTGTACCGCCATGGCTGGTCTGTCACAGCATTTGGCTGTTGGCCGATCTGCATATTACACTTTTATTATATAGGATGAGGGATTTTTAGTAGTGTTCTTTGTTTAAAGTAAGGTTTATGATGGTATAATTGATACAGAATAAGTTTCCTTTTTAGTATGCATTTCTGAGTTTTGTCAAACACTGCAGTATGTAACCACCAGCACAATCAGAATGTACAAGTTCTATCACCCACAAAACATTCTGTACTCCTCCTAAACTCTTCCACTGACTCCTCCCATGCTCTGGCAACCACTGATCTGTTTTCTGCCCCTAAAGTTTTGACTTTCCCAGAATGTCATGTAAGTGGAATCATAGAATATAACTTTTTTAAATTGAAATTTTTATCGAGATAATAGAGGGTTCACATTGAGTTGTAAGGAATTATACAGCTAGATCCCATTTACCCGTTACCCATTTTCCCTCTAGTAAAAATTTGCAGAATTATAGTGCGTCACAACCACTTTATGTCAATATAATCCTGTGATCTTGTTCAGATTTCTTCCATTTCACTTGTACACATTGGTGTGTGTGTATTTGGTTCTATATATTTTATTGCATGTATAGATTAATGTAACTACCACCATTGTCAAGATACTGAACAGTTCTAGCACTTCAGAATTTCTCAAGTTGCCCCTTTTTTTATAATTGATTTGAGAGAGAGAGAGAACATCGATGTGTGAGAGATTCATTAATTTGTTGCTTCCTGTACATGATCCTATTGGAGATTGAACCCAAAACCTAGGTATGTGTGCTGACCTGAGATCGAACCTGCCACCTTTCAGTGCACAGAATGATACTCCAGCCCTTTTATAACCACATCCAACTCCCTGCCAGGTCCTCCATTCCTATCCCTATCCCCCAGTAGCCACAAGTCTTTATTTCTAAAATTTTGCCATGTCATAAGTGTTACACAGTTATAAATGGAATTATACAGTACATAGCCTTTTGGAATTCTCCCTCCCTCTCCCCACTTAGCATAATTTCTTGGAGATCCATCCTAATTGTTGCATGTATCACTAGTTTGTGCCTTTTTACTGCTGAGTAGTATTCCATGGTTCATATCCTTTAACCACTCGCTGATAAAGGACATCGGAATTGATTCCAGTTTCTGGTTGTTAAAATAAGGGAATCTTATTTTAACATGAATATGTTTATGCAGGTTCTTGTGTGAACATCGGTTTTCATTCCTCTGGGATAGGTTCTCAAGAATGCAGTTGCTGAGTAGTATGACAATTGCATGTCTAGTTTTGTAAGAGACTACTTGCTGTTTTATATTCCATCAATGATGAATGAGTGATCGAATTTTCTGCATTCTTGCCACTATTTTTATATTTTAGCCATTCTGATAGACGGGTAATGCTATCTCATGACTAATTTTCATTTCCCAGATGGCTAAACAGATCATGTGCTCATTTGCTTTCTGTAAAGCCTCTTCAGGGAAGTATCTCTTCATGGGTTTTTACCGGTGTTTTTAGTGGATTGTTTTGTTTCTTTACTGTTGAGGCTGAGAGCTCTTTGGTGGATATGTGATTTGTAAATATCTTCTATTTGTATTAACTTATCTTTTCATGTTTTTTTGCATGAACTTTGATAGCACAAACATTTTTAATTTTGATGAGTGCTCAATTTATCAATTTTTTCTTTTATTAATTATGCTTTTAGTGGTAGGAACTCTTGTCTAGCCAAAGGTCATGAAGATTTTCTTGTTTTCTTCCTAAAAGTTTTGTAGTTTTACATTATACATTTAAGTTCATAATTAATTTTGAGTTAGATTTTTGAAGAGGAGAAGTTGAGGCTAAGGTTTATGTTTTTGCCTATGAAGAGCCAATTGTTCTAAAACTGTTTGTTGAAAAAGCTGTCTGTCCCATTGCATTGCTTTGACAGCTTTTTAAAAAGTTAGTAGAGCATGTTTGTGAGGGTATATTTCTGGGTTTCTGTTCTATTCCACTGACCTGTGTGTCTGCTGCTCCAACACTACCACACCGCCTTGAGACCTGTGGCTGTATGATAAGCTTGAGCATCGTGTAGAGTGATTCTTCCACTTTATCCCCAACTTCCCTCCTCTGCCCACCTGGTCATCCTTATCTGCCCTCCCTTGCAGGCCTGATCCTTCCAACTGCCTCCCCTGCTGGCCATCTTGTGTCGGCCATCTTGTGTCCACATGGGGGCAGCCATCTTGTGTGTTGGAGTGACAGTCAATCTGCATATTACTCTTTTATTAGATAGGATATAGGCCTAGTGCATCGCCTCTATTTGTAGGATAGAGGCCTGGTGCGCAGGTGGGGGCCAGCTGGTTTGCCCTAAAGGGTGTCCCGGATCAGGGTGGGGGTTCCCTTAGGGTGTGGGGCGGCCTGAGTGAGCAGCCTGTGGTGGTTTGCAGGCCAGTCACGCTCCCTGGCGACCCAAGCGGAGGCCCTGGTATCTGGGATTTATTTATATGCTATAATTTAAACTTTGTAACATTGAGCAGAGGCCAGGGCAGGCCAGGGGAGACAGGAAGCTTGGCTTCCACCATTGCTGGGAAACCCAAGCCTCCTCTCGCTCCATGGCCACAGCCATCTTGGTTGGGTTAATTTGCATACTCCTTATTGGCTGGTGGGTGTAGTTTTTTGTGTAGCGAAGGTACCGTCAATTTGTGTGTTTCTCTTTTATTAGTGTAGATTAGAGGCCCGGTGCATAAATTCATGCATGGGTGGGGTCCAGCCAGCCTGGCCAGGCGGAGGGAATATGGGCGGTTGGCTGGCCTGCCTGCTGGTTGAACTCCTGGTCCAAAGGCTAATAATTTGCATATTAGCCTTTCATTATATAGGACTGTAGGCCTATTGCACGAAGAGATTCGTGCAATAGGCCTTCCTTCCCTTGGCTTCCAGCACCGGTTTTCCTCCAGCACCCGGGACTCAGGCCTTCCCTCAGGCTGGAGTCTGCCGTCTTCATCGTCGCTGCAGATTCCGGAGTCTGCAGTCTTGTCTTCGCTGGGGCACTCCGCTCCTGTAGATCCCTTCGTCCCCCCAACCCTCCCTCTCATAGCAGGTGTCCTGCCCCACCTGGCCACTCCACGCCTGCAGCAGCTGGGCAGCCACCATCTTTGGCCTTCTAATTTGTGTACTCACTCTGATGGCTGGCGTTGTAGCAGAGGTACAGTAAATTTACATGTTTGTCTATTACTAGGTGAGATATGCACTGAGTGGCCAGATTATTATGGGTTCAGAGATCATCATAATCTGGTTACTCAGTGTATATGACTTTATTTCATTTTGTGCCTTTTTTACAGTGGCTAGAACTTCTAATACTTAGAAGTGGCAAGATTGGGCATCCTTGTTTTGCTCCTACTCTTAGGGAAAAGCATTCAGTTTTTTACCACTAGGTTTAATGTGAGCTATAGGTTTCTTCTGTAGATGCTCTTCATCAAGTTGAAGTAGTTTCCTCTGTTTCTGATATACTGAGAATTTTTTTTTATCATAAATGGATATCAGTTTTTTCTAATTATTTTTTGTATCAATTACTATAATATGATTTTTCTTCATTAACTTGTTGGCAGGGATGCCATATTGATTGATTTTCAAATGTTAAATCAGTCTTGCATATGTGGAATAATTTCTACTCAGTCATGATGTATATTTCTTTTCTTATGTTGTTGAATTTAGTTTGATAATATTTTGTTTAGGATTTTTGTGTTTAAGTCTAGGGAGATATTGGTATATAGTATTTTTAAAGCAGTTTTCTGTGCTTTTGGTATCAGGATAATACTGGCTTCATAAAATGAATTGGTAAGTGTTCCCCCCTCTTCTGTTTTCTAGACGAGATTATATAAAATTGATGTTAAATCTCTTTTTTATTATTTAAGTTTTTAAAAAATTTAAGTATAGTAAAATGCACATTAAGTTTACCAACTGAATCACTTTTTAATTTTTTATTTTATTTTTAAAAAATATATTTTATTGATTTTTCACAGAGAGGAAGAGAGAGGGATAGAGAGCTAGAAACATCTATGAGAGAGAATCATCGATCAGCTGCCTCTTGCACACGCACGTGCACACACACACACACACACACACACACACCCCTTAGGGATCGAGCTCACAACCTGGGTATGTGCCCTTGACTGGAATCAAACCCGGGACCCTTCAGTCCGCAGACCAACACTCTATCCAGTGAGCCAAACTGGTTTCGGCTGAATCACTTTTTTAAATTATAAGATATACATAACAAAATTTACCATCTTAATTTTTAAGTGTATTGTTCAGAAGCGTTAAGTACATTCACATTGTTGTACTGCAAATCTTCCTCAGACAAAACTGAAACCACTGCAGCTATCGTCATCCTACTGCATGCCTCTGAATTTGACCCTGTACATAGTGGGCTCATGCAGTCCTCATTTTTGTGTCTGATTTAGTTCACTTAATTTCCTCCAGGTTCTTCTTCTTGTAGCGTATGACAGATTTCCTTCTTTTTAAGGTTGAATACATTGCATTGTGTATACATGCCACATTTTGTTTACCCATTTACCCATTAATAGACATTTGGGTTGCTTCCATCTCTGCAGTAGTGTTTTATGGACATGGGTATGCAGATATCTCTTCAAGACCCAGCCTTTCGTTTCTTTTGATCCCAGAAGTAGGATTGCTGCGTTACATGGTGGATAAACAATACACTTAAAAATGGTTAAGATGGCTATTTGGGGCTTTTGTAGTTCCATACAGATCTGATGGCTTTTTGTTCTACTTCTTTTAAAAATGACATTGGGATTTTGAGAGGATTGCATCAAATCCATATATTGCTTTGGATAATATGGACATTTTGATTGTGTTGATTCTGAACATGAAATATCTTTTCATTGTGTCTTTTTCTACCTCTTTAATAATGCTTTGTAGTTTTTAATATATGGTTCACTCACACCCTTTAAGTTTATTGCTAGGTATTTTATTCTTTGGGTACAATTGCTAAGTGAATTTTTATTCTTCCCCCTCCCCCTGAAATTTTATTGTTAATATATAGGAAAGTCATGGATTTTCGTACATTTATTTTGTATACTGCAACTTTACTGAATATGTTCATTGTTTCTAATAGTTTTTTGTGTGGAATCTTTAGGGTTTTCTATATACAGAATCATATCATAAGCAAAAGGTAATACTTACTTCTTCTTTTCCAATTTAGATGCCTTTCTTTCTTTCTCTTGCTTGATTGTTATGGCTTGGACTCCAGAACTATCTTAAATAAGAGTGGTGAGGCCCAGTCAGTGTGGCTCAGTGGTTGAACATTGACCTATGAATCTGGAGGTCACAGTTTGATTCCCAGTCAGGGCATATAGCCGGGTTATGGGCTCAATTCCAGTGGGGAAAAGGGGTGCAGGAGGTAGATATATATATATGTGTGTGTGTGTGTGTGTGTGTGTATAAAATTTTAAAAAATAAAGGAGTGGTGAGAGTGGGAAATCTTTATCTTTTTCCAAATTTTAGAGGAAAAGCATGTTTTCACCATTGTGTATGATGTTGGCTGAGGGTTTGTCATATATGGTCTTTATAAATTGCCAGTTCTTTATGATCCAATCTCAGGTTACATATTTCTAGGAACTTATCTATTTCTTCTAGGTTATTGAATTTGGTGGCATATACATAATTTTTCATAGTATTCTAGTATGATCCTTTGTATATCTGGGATGTCTGTGGTAACTTTTCTTTCATTTCTAATTTTGTTTATATGAGTCTTTTCTCTTTTTTCTTTAGTGAATTTAGCCAAGGGTATGTCAGTTTTATTAATATTACAAAGAACTGGCTCTTTATTGTATTAAAATTTTGCATAACCTTTTTGCTTTCTATTTCATTCATTTCTACTCTAATTGTTATTATTTCCTTTCTTCTGTCTTTGGGGTGCTTTTGTTGTTCTGGTTCTTTCAGATGTAATGTTCAGTTGTTTACTTGGGCTTGCTCTTGTTTCTTGAGATAGGCCTATAGTGATATAAATTCTGCTGGATATATTGTTCTCTCTCTCAGTATTTTGATCATTTGGTTCCACTCTCCTCTGGCTTGTAGTTTCTGCTGAGAAGTTTAGTGATATTCTAATAGGTTTCCCTTTATAGGTTATTTTCTTCTTTTCCTTGGCTACTTTGAAAATTCTTTTAATTTTTGACAGTTTTAATACACTGTGACTTGAAGAAGGCCTCTGGGTCGAGATAATTAGGTATTTTGTTTGCTTCTTGGATTCTAGGATCTAGCTCTTTCCATAGGTTTGGGAAGTTCTTATCAACTATTTGTTTGAATAAGCTCTTCATTCCTTCCTTTCTTCCTTCTTTTTATGGTATGCCTATTTTTATATTGCTCTCTCTGATGGAGTCAGATAGTTCTCTTAGAGTCATTTCTTTCTTTCTTTCTTTCTTTCTTTCTTTCTTTCTTTCTTTCTTTCTTTCTTTCTTTCTTTCTTTCTTTCTTTCTTTTTTTTTTCATGCTCAAATCTCTCTTCCCTCTGCATCATTTCTAGATTTCTGTCTTTGATATCACTAATGTTTCCTCCCTCTGGTCCACTCTATTTCCTGTGATTGCTAGTTTATTCTTGATATCTTTTATTGAGTTCTTCATCTTCAGAATTTGTTTGGTTCTTTTTTCAATCTCCTTTGTAAAGTACCCATTTTGTTTATTGATTTGTTTTCTTATGTATTATTTCTTTGGTCTCTATGTCATTTATCTCCACTCTGAGTTTTGTTATTTCCTTCCTTGTGCTTACACTGGGCTTTTTTTGTTGCTCTTTTTCTAACTCTTTGAGTTGTAGAGTTAGATAATCTGTTATCATTTTTTCTTGTTTTTTGCAATAGCTTGTAGAGATATGAATTTCCCTCTCAAAACCGCTTTTGCTGTGTCCCATAGATTTTGGATTGTTGTGTTTTCATTGTCATTTGTTGCCATGATGTTTTAAGTTTCTTCCTTGATTTCTGTGATAACCCAGTTCTTGTTCAATACCATGCTATTTAGTCTCCATGTGTTTGATTTCTTTGGATTATTTTTATTGTAGTTGATTTCCAATTTTATGCCACTTTGATTTGAGAAGATGCTTGATATGATTTCTATCTTCTTGAATTTGAAGAGACTTTGCATATATCCCAACATGTGGTCTATCTTTGAGAATGTCCCATGTGCACTTGAGAAGAATGTATATTCTGTGGCTTTTGGGTGAAATGTTCTGAAGATGTCGATTAATTCCATCTGGTCTAGTGCGTCATTTAAGATTGATGTTTCTTTGCTGATTTTTTGTTTAGATGATTTGTCAAAGGGTGACAGTGGGGTATTAAAATCTCCTACGATGATTGTATTACTATTAATCTCTCCCTTAACCTTTTAACCAAGAGGGACCTATAAATACGTCAAATGTAAACAATATCAAGAATGGGTAGGACATATGAATATGTCCTTGAAATATATGTTGCGCCCTGAGAGGGACAGTATATATTTTTTGAAATCTTTATAATTGTTTGTAAAATTTATTATTTTTTAATTCGATGTTTCCATTTTTTTGTTGGTATTCTTTTCTATTTGTTTGTAATTTTGTATTTTCCTTTGGTGCTTTATATGTAAATAAATGAAAAAATATATATTTCATTTATTTTAATTAAGTATAAATAAAAAATAATAATAATATGAAATTACGTCCTCTGGGCGTGACGTACTGACACGTCCTAGTGAAAGAGTACGCGCCCGTTACAGGTTGCATAATTAAAAAGGGAACTCCCCGGTTAATGTCCTCCAGCAGCTTTTTTATGTATTTGGGTGCTCCTATATTGGGTGCATATATGTTTACCAGGATTATTTCTTCTTGTTGGATTGCTCTCTTTAGTATTATAAGTGGCCTTCCTTATCTTTTATGTCCTTCACTTTGAGATCTAATTTGTCAGACATAAGTATTGCTACCCCAGCTTTTTTTTTTCATTTCCATTCGCCTGGAAAACTTTTTTCCATCCCTTCACCCTCAGTCTATGTGAGTCTTTTTTTCTGAAATGGGTTTCTTGTAGACAGTAGATATATGGGTCTTGTTTTCTTATCCAATCTGTTACCCTATGTCTTTTGATTGGAGCATTTAATCCGTTTACATTCAAAGTTATTATTGATAGGTACTTATTTGATGCCATTTTTATTCTATACCCCTGTGTTCCTTCTTTGCTTCCTATTTCTTTATTTTCACAGTAGACCCTTTACCGTTTTTTGCATTGCTGGTTTGGTGGAGATAAATTCCTTTAGTCTTTTTTTGTCTGTGAAGCTCCTGATTTCACCTTCAATTTTGATTGATAGCCTTGCTGGGTACAGTATTCTTGGATTTAGACCTTTCCTTTGCATGACTTTCTATATTTTATCCCATTCCCTTCTGGCCTGATGAGTTTCTGTTGAGAAATCAATTGCTCGTCTGATGGGGGTTCCTTTATATGTAACTTTCTGTCTCTCTCTGGCTGCTTTTAAAATTCTTATTTTGTCATTGGTGTTTGCCAATTTAATTATAATGTGCCTTGGGGTCAGTCTTTTGGGATTCGTTTTGCTTGGGACTCTGCGAGCATCTTGGATTTGTGTGGGTTTTTTCTTCTCTATCTCAGGAAAGTTTTCTGTCATTATTTTTTATTTTACTAATATATTTTATTGATTTTTTACAGAGAGAGAGATAGAGAGTTAGAGACATTGATGAGAGAGAGTCATCGATCAGCTGCCTCTTGCATACCCCCTAATGGGGATGTGCCCACAACCAAGGTACATGCCCTTGAACGGAATCGAACCCGGGACCTTTCAGTCCGCAGGCTGACGCTCTATCCACTGAGCCAAACCAGTTTCAGCTGTCATTATTTCTTGAAATACGTTTTCCATGTCTTCCTCAGTTTCCTTTCCTTCTGGAACCCCTATTATTCTAATATTGTTTTATTCTGTATTGTCCCAAAGCTCCCGTAGGCTCTCCTCTTGCTTTTTAATTTCTTTTCCTAGAAGCTGCTCTAATTGGGTATTTTTTTTTCTTGTCTTCTAGCTCACTGATGCAGTCCTCTGCTTCTTCTAGCCTACTCTTGATGCTTTCTATTGAGTTTTTTAGAGTAGCGATGTCATTTTTCACTTCTTCTTTGTTCATCTTCATTTCCTCTTGGTTCTTCTTCATTTCCTCTTGGTAATTACTCATATTGTCAAATTTGTCTTCCATTCTTTTTAGCCATATTATGGTCATTACTCTGAATTCTTGCTCTGGTAGATTGCTTGCCTCTAATTCGTTTACTTCCTTTTCTGGTGATGCCTGCTTTTCTTTCATGTGTGGCTATTTCTTTGTCTCCCCGTGGTCTCTCTTTTTAGGATGTCTAGTTATGTAAGTCTCTTTCTCCTTTCCGTGGGTGATTCAAGAACTCCCTTGAATCCACATGTTTGTGCCAATTGGGGCATCACAGCTCTTCGGTGGTCTCCACTCTTGTGGGTTTTTCAGACCTCAGATAAGATCCTCTTTTCTTTGTAAGATGGAGTAGTTTTCCCTCTGAGTCTGTAGTTCCCGGAGAGGTCTCAGCTGCATTGTGGGCTGCTTGGTCAGGAAATCCTGTCCAGCAGACTCTTGCCTTCTCTTAGAGTTCTGCTACCCCTTAGCTTGCCAACTAACACTCCCCAAGCAACTCTCAGGCGCTCTTTCTATCTGCTCTGGGACTAGGCTCAGAACAGGTCCATTTGTTCAGCCACCATTTTGTCTCTCTGTTGATTTGTTTTCTGAGCTCACTAAATTGCCTGTATTATTTTCTCACATCTCACTGAGTATTTTCAGAAGTGCAATCTTGAATTCTTTGTCATTTATATTACATATTTCCATGTCTTTAATTTTGCTTTCTGGAGATTTTTCCGTTTCTTTCTAAGTTGCCTTGATCCCTTGGTTTATTCATGGCATTTGATTGATTCTCTGTCTGGACATCAGTGTGTAAGTGGCACTTCTCTAACAGATTAATATGAATAAGTCTTTCTATTCTTTTCCAGTAGGTGGCTCTAAATAGCACAGATTTTCTTAGTTCTGTGAAATCCCAGTGCTGTCTTCCACAGCCAGAGAGAGGCTCCCATCTGTGAAGCCATAATGTGTGGCAGTGAGCTGGGCTTGGGGAACTGGCCAGCTTCTTCGTCGTTTGGTTCTCCTGGTAATGATGACCTTAGACCTTCATGGGGTGCCACCCTGCATCCAGTCCTGGGACTGTGCACCCTTTGCTCAAGGGTAAAGTAATTCTGTAGTATCTGTTCTTGGGTTTGCAGGTAATGTACTTTGCAGCCTGACACCAAGGGCAAAGGGAGGCCTCAGAGGGACAGGGCTCTGTGGCTTTGTTTCTCTGTTGGGAATGCTGATAATCCAACAGCCACAGTCGTACCCCCATGCCGTGTCCTTGCCTAGGTCTCGGGCTCAGCTACACCTCATACTGCTCATTGCTGCAGGCGTGCCCATGGAATCTCTTTGCTCCTCCCAGCTGAGTGGAGTGCTAGCCATAACTGGATTTCTTCTTCTCTCTCCTCACCTCCCCTGTTTGTTTCAACTTACCCTACCCACCTTTAGCTGTTTCAGTGTGTGGATCTCACCTGACTCATGCTTTGAGCAGGGATTCCTTTGTTGAATTATAGCTGTTGAAATTTTTGAAAATTCAAAGGGAGAGACCAAGGGAACCTTGTATACTACCATTCCCCTACATCACCTCACAGCAGCTATTTTAAGAAGAAAGGAATTTAATACAGAAGATAAGGTACTGACAACATCTTTGGAAGGTCTTTCTCCCTAGAACTGGTCTGTCTCTAGATTGCTACCACAGAACCAGCTGACCAAGGAACCCTGAAAGGAGAGATTCAGGAAGTGATGTCCTGGTGCTGGGTCACACCACCTTAGCTGGGATCTGGAGATCAGCAAGCTATGGCCAGAAACACACTGCTTGAACTATAATCTGGTAATTAGGAAGCCTCTACCCAAATTGTACCTACTAAATTCATTATTTCTCACCCTCGGGGTATTGAATGTGCTTGATAGAAGCTAAAGTTCACCTGCAAAGGAGTGTGGGAAATGTAGTTTTCAATTCCCATCTTAGCAATTCAGAAGGTATTTCAAGGAAGAGGTTGAACAGAAAAATGAGAAAGCTCTTCCAGTTTATGAATCTACAGCTTCCACTAATGCAGATCTTTCTTTCCTTTTAAAAGATTATGGCAATAAGGTTATTCCTTCTGTTGACCCAAGAAAGAATATACCTGCCAAATAGAATTTTTTCCTGAGTCAAGCAGCCATTATTTACAGAGGTCTGGTGCACTCTGCATTTCAGGGGAAAGCCATGCACCGGGCGGCCATGCCTCTGCACTGGGCTCCTGCTGTCTCAGTTGATTTTTATAAGAGAGCTCCTAGGATTTAAATTCAACCAATAGGACTGAGACTTTCCTTGTCTAATTGGAGCTGTGCAGCTATATAGCATTTGCTCCTCACTGACCAATCAGAGCATTCCATTCTGACCAATCAGGGCAGTGCTATATGGACTAATGTAGATTTGGAGTCTTCATTTGCATACAAATGGACCAATCAGGGACTGAGTGCAGATACTCTTCTCTCCATAAGCCAGCTTCACCTTTGTCTCAATGGAGTACACATTCAGTTTCCACATGACTGCCTCCCCCTGACTGGAGCCGTAGCACTGAGCCACTTTGAGCAGTTCATGCTGAGCTATCTCTGCAATGCTTTAAAGCGAGGGCTTCGGCAGCACTGTTCCACCTCCAAGCTTTTCACAGCTGAGCTGCTTTCACTGAGTAAATCCTCCCCTTTGCCACCACATGCTGGGACTCCTTTGGTTGACATCTCTTCTTCTGTTAACTGCTGCTGGTGATTTCTTTACTCTTTTCAAAAGCACTGTTTAAAGCTCACGTCCTGGGAGGAGAAGATGCTGTAATTTGCTTCATTATAACCCTACCTTATCCAAGAAGTTCTATCTAAACATACTTCAATTATATATATATTTTAAGGTGTGTGTGTGTGTGTGTGTGTGTGTGTGTGTGTGTGTGTTTTAATAATGTAAATTCCATAACAGTAGGAGTGTAACGTTCATTTTTTTATTTGTTACGAAGTTAATTTACAAAGTGTCACTCACCTGTTGCCTATATCGTAAGGCCTGTGATCGAGATGCCGTAACAGCGTCAGGACCACAGGAGCAGCGGCTCTCGCAGAGGGCGAGGCGGGGTGCCAGCAGCATCCCGGGGGCATGCGAGGCGTCTCGGACACGGCCCTGGCGGCAGGCCAGGCCTAGGGGACCCGCCAGGTGCAGGATTGAGTCGTGTGCTAGGCCTCTAGTTTTAGATAATTTTAAGACTGTCTGTAGGAAGGGCAGATTTATTATCCCAATGTTAATGAGGAATCTGAAATCCTAAAGGATTGAGCGAGTGCCCGTCACACAGCTGACCGTAGAGCCACACAGCCAGTGGTAAGGACGGCTCCCACTCCAAGGCCGGTGCCCTGGGCCTTGCCCTGGTCTCCTGTAGTGTCTCCTGTGGTGGCATTGCTCGCCTCCATCTCTGACCACAGGATCTCACTGTGTCTCCTGTGTTCCTGCCAGCCTTCAGTTAGCACTATTTAAGCTAAAACCAAAAGTAGAAGGGGAGAGGTGGAGAGTAATCTTGTGACCCCTGTGTTCTGGTCATGAGTTAACCTTATGGCTGTAATAAAGCTAATATCAGATCTTTCCAGCATGTCCCCTCTCTGGGTTTTAGGGAACTGCTCAGCTTCCTCAGTAAAATCTGGTCCTCCAAGGCTGATGATGGAAATAATATTTTCACGTGGGGCCCCAGACACCTCTATATTCACTTTCCTGTTGATATTGTTTGCTCTTTATTACTGCCTGGATCGAGGAACTTGTATCCCCCATTTACCACTTTTTTACAAGAATTTATTCTAGACTCTTCCACAGATTCCTTGTATTGTAGCCCATGAGACCGGGCTGGACCATTCAAACAGGCTAGCATACCTTGGGTGTTTGTAAGACATGACTTTTCCGGGTTCAGGAGCAGCCGGCCCACCCACCCCTTCCTGTGTGTTACCAAGGAGCAGTGCTAGGCCGCGAAAGCGCCTTCTGCGCGTGTCCTCCCAGGCTTAGTTGTCCGTGCTGAGCCTCCTCTTAGCAAGAAGGGACAGTAGGCACGGACCATCTTCAGGGGAGGTGTCCACAGGACGGGGTTCCCGATGATCCTCAAAGGGCCGCGTTTCCGGTAACAGATCCCACAGTGGCCATCGGTACTGGGACAGAGCATGGGACTGGGTGCTAGAAGCGGAGGACAGCTGCGTGGTTTACTCGGAGTTGGGAAATAGCTTGGACTCCAGTTACTAATGGCGTCAGCTCACACTGCCGGTTTATCCTTCCAGGTATCATGAACTGATCACAAAATACGGGAAGTTGGAGCCTTTGGCAGAAGTGGATCTAAGACCCCAGAGCAGTGCAAAAGTGGAAGTCCACTTTAACGATCAGGTGGAAGAAATGAGCATTCGTCTGGACCAGACAGTGGCAGAACTGAAGAAACAGTTAAAAAGCCTCGTGCAGCTGCCCCCGAGCAGCATGCTGCTCTACCACTTCGACCACGAGGCGCCCTTCGGCCCCGAGGAGATGAAGTACAGCTCCCGGGCTCTGCACTCCTTCGGCATCAGGGACGGAGACAAGATCTATGTGGAATCCAAAACCAAGTGACCTCTAGCCCGACTGCACACTCCCAGGACTTCCGCAGGGCACTGTTTCCGGGTTATCTTAGGAGGGAGCAGGTGGGTTTGCTTTGGGTTTGCTTTGCTTTGTTCAGGGGGGGAGGTATAAACCCCCCCTCCCTCCATCCCTGGAATGGGTGGGGGCTGTTTGAGGTATTTTTTACCGGGATTTCTTTAGCCCTGCCGGCAGAATTGACCCCATCTCCAGCCCGTGTGCCCTCCCTCCCGAAAGGATGACTGGGAAACCCCGTCTTACTGTGTGCACCGGGCTGCCTGCTGCATCAGACCCATGAGGATGAGGGCGGCATGGGCAGTGCCTCCCTCCGCGGGGCTGGAGCAGTGAGGGTCCTTGTGGGAAGGGCTAGCTCCTGCACTCGGTGGTGAGAGAGGGGTCTAGAATTGGAAGAGCTCTGGTTCCAGGTCTCCTGGGACTCGGTGATGCCGAATGGAAGGGTCCTCCTGGTGTCACAGTTCACTTAGCCGCCCCTGCAGCACCACTCTGGTTTGTGAGTAAATACAAGTGTCCAAATTCAGAATAGCCTCCAAGTCAGATTTTTTGCAGAATATTCAAAGCACTTTTCTTTGAAATCTGGTTCCTTCCCTGCTCTGAAGTCTTGGTTTGTTCCATTCCTCTGTCAGTCAGTACAGGCTCTTTCTTTAAAATGTGTTTTTCTTGGTCCACCCTGTGTGCAGAGGTTTAGCATAGACGGGCAGGAGGCGTGCGCACGCAGGACTTCTCAGAGAATGTTAGGATGGTGTTTGACTTTTTCATTGATTCCACCACTCCTGTGAGTTTCTTAGCAAGTTTCTTAGGTGGCTTGTAAATTCTTCATGTATATGGTGTTGTGTTTATTCCTGTTACTTTTTAAACTTTCCTATGCCATAAAAGAGGTATTTATTCTCTTACACACTTCAGGTTCAGTGTTTGTAAAGCCCTTGACCCAGGCCTCTTGAGTCCAGTCCACATTCACCGAAATTGTGAAGGTGGGAACACAGGGAGTGAGGTGATGAGGCCTCTCTTCTCTGGGCTCGGTCCCTGCCAGGCAGAGGGGGCTGAGGGGCCTCGCTGCACAGAGATGAGAGTCATTATTTTGCAATCGCAATTTTCTGGCTTATTTTTTGAAGTGGGCAGTGTGGCCCTTGTGTCATGAGGTTAATACTATGGAGGCTTTGTGTATGTGTGCGTGAGTGCAGGCACGTTTGAGAGGAATAGGATAGCTGAGCTTTTGCTTTGTCAGCCAAGGAGATAGATGCACCCTTATTTTTTGAGGATGTGTGGCCCCTGACCGTCCCCCACAAAAGGCAGAGGGAACATGTAGGTTATGCTTTAATCTTAAGCAGGATGGTCACAATAAGATATTTTATATATTACAGAGTTCTATGAGATGCTTTTGTACTGTTAGAGCTGCCAGCGACGGCAGGTGCACTTTTATCACACGCGCGCGTGGCAGGGGACTGCTCCTCTCTGTGGGCGTGGGTATTGTAGGACATTGTAATTGATGGTTTAAAACTTGCTGAATAATTTTTGATTGAGACAAAATTAATAAAATTACCGGTCTTTTAGAGTTACAGAAGTGAGAAAAGCGATTTGAGCATGTGTACTTGTAGGTTTGTTTGGGTGGCTGAGTAAAGATGCTTCTTCTGAAAAAAATTGGTGCTGCGTAGACACCTGTAACCAGAATTATTTTTATAACAGGCCAAGGAGGGAAGGCACCAGGGACCTTTGAGTCCGCAGTGAGGCGGGGTTGATTGCTGCTTTCTCAGTGTTTTAATGCTGACTTCCTCCAGGTTCAGTGAGAGCATATCCGTGAGCAGAATGCCATCACAGCCAGTATTGCCGCTTGGCTGCCGCCTATCTTTTCTAAAATAGACATTCTTTTCATTTGGGAAAAGGAAAGGAGTAATAAAAGAAATCTAAACCAAAACCAAGGGATTCTTTTGATGTGAGCATGTAGCTGCTGAAACCACATAGAAATCATTTTTTTTTTATTTGAAATATCCCGGAGTGTTTTAAAGAAAATAAGTTCTGAGTTTTGTGTCTTTTTAGAAGTTTCTATTGTTTCTGCAACCTATTGCCATAAACACATAAGAAAGCAGCAGGCATTGTATAACCTCTTTGTTTCTTCTGAACCTTTTGATGAAAATCAACCCAAAACGGGAGCTGTGTGTAACAGGCCTAATGTTACTATGCTGTGTTTAAAGATTTTGTTTACATAACAAAATGGAAGTTCTGTTCTAGCCCAACATTCCAGCGGGGCTGTGGTCCCGTGTCAGCTGGGTGGCACGTGTCAGCGGGGTTGGCGGGTTGCGGTCACGTGTTGTCTGGGTTGTGGTCTGCACCCCCGGGTGTGGTGCCAGGCGTGCTGCCCAGCCGCCTCCGCGGGGCAGTTGTGTGTGTGCTTTCCCTGCTCCATGTTGGATTGTACATACAAACCCCAGGCCCAGGTTACGGCAGGAGCACTGTCCTCGGGGCGCGTGGTCGGCGGAGGGGCTTGGCCCTGCCGCTTGTCCCCTGCAGTTGATGGAAATATATATTTTATTTCAGAATATAATTTAAACATGTTCTTTGCACTTTTTATTAATATATATAGAGAGAGTTAATCTTTAAAAAAAATTAAAAATCCAAGTCCATGTTCTCTGTGTTGTGATTTTTTCTGGGTTGTGTCATGGGTGTCTGTGTGCATTTATGAAAAATGGACCTGGCTGGGAACACTTCCCTCATCTTCACACATTTACTCAGGTTTTGCTGAAGTTAGAAGCAAAGGGAAGGCTGGCCTCTGCAGAGGTGGCCACCCCCTGCGCAGACAGAGCCGGAAGGAAAGTCTTGTCTTGACATAGAAAATTGTGCCACTGTTTCTCTTTGAAAAATAATTTTCTATGAGGATTCGAGTTTGGGACACTTGAATGCTACCCGCTTATCAACAATGTCCTGGTGAATGCTGTGAATTAACCTGTGCCCAGCACTGAGGCCCCGGAGCCGCACTGGGTCTGCCCACGCCCAGAGGAGCCACCATGAGCGGCTGAACCAGTCCACCCCTGCCCCGGCTGCGGGGACCTCCCCCCCCCAACACACACACACACTCCTGCCCGCTCCCCAGCCCACCCCGCACCTCCCCCCCCACACACACACACACATACACCTGCCCACTCCCCTGAAACGCTGTGACCTGCACGGGGATGTTACAAGCAAGGTTACCTCTTCTTCCTAGCGCTTCCCTAGAGAAGAATGTGTTCTTTCGCTTAGACTTAGCACTTTGGAGTTCAGAGTTGGCCAAATAATTTAAAACATACATAGGTCTCTGTCCCTGGGCTGTGCATATACACATTGGTTGATTTGTATATTTTTTTATACTATATAAAATCTTATTGAATAAAGATTGCTTTATTTCTCAAAAAAACTATATAGGTCATTAAATATTAACATCAGTCATTTCGTGTACTTTTAAGTTTTTCAGGTAAATGAGAATTAGGAACTGAGTTAATCCATGAAAGGAATAGCATACCATATTGTATTTCCTTAAAATATAATGTATTTCTGATTCCTTCAAAAATATGAGTGTTAATGTTAGAAATGTTTAGTTCCCCCCCCCCCCAACTGATCTACTAAAATGTTCAATATATATATATGTACGTGTGTGTGTGTGTGTGTGTGTGTGTGTGTGTGTGTGTGTACATACACACACTAGAGGCCCGGTGCATGAAATCATGTATGGGGGTTAGGGGACTCAGCCGGCCTGTGCCCTCTCACAGTCCAGGACTCCCCGGGCCTTGGGCCTAGGCTGGAATTCAGACATCCCTCTTGCAGTCTAGGACTGCTTGCTCCTTACTGCCGCCTGCTGTGGAGGCAGGAGAAGCTCATGCCACCTCTGCTGTGCTTGCCAGCCAGGAGCCCCACTTCCGGCTGAGCGAGGGTGGGGAGCAGGGAATGTGGCTCAACCAGAGGCCCGGCTCCCTGCTCCTGGGACCAGGACCCCAGGACTGGGCCTATCGGGGGAAGGCACCGCCCCCCTCACCCGTTGCTGCTGCCACTGCAGGGCGCCACGGCTCCAGCCCTCACTCGGCCCTCACAGCCGCCACAGCATTGTCCTGAAGGAGTTCCGGACATCCGGAAAGCATCTGGTCTATTCAGTCTATTAGCATGTTACCCTTTTATTAGTATAGATATCTACACTAATAAAAGAGAAAATGCTAATTGACCATGCCTTTACTATGCTCACAGCCAATCAGAGAAAATATGCAAATTAACCTAACAAAGATTACAATTTGCATACGCTGAGGGAGGGAGGAGTGAAGACTGAAGACAGCTTAGAAGGAAGAAGGAGGAAAAGCTGAAAGCAAGGTGGCTGCCAGAGGGCGGGGCAGGGTGGGCACAGCAGCAGCATGCATGGTCATTGGTGGCCGCTTTTAGGAATCTTGCTGCAAATGGGCTCCTAGTATGAAGATAATATACGTGAGTGTGGTCTTACGCTTCCATCTTACTCAACTAAAGAAAACAACACAGCACTAGGGAGGGTCAGCATTATTCTGCTGAGTTAGTGGTGTTTTTATAACTTTATTCAAAATACTGAAACAGTGTATTAAGCCAGTAAACAGCAGACTAGAATAAAGGAAACAGTTCTCTTTAAACAGGTAAAACGGGAGTTGCTGGTGGCTGCCGAGTGCTCTCCTTTGGCTGTGGGATCCATGCCTGGACAGCTGTGCGCAGCGCTTGCTGCTCAGTTCTCGACAGCCTTCCACACACTCGTTCACTGTTAATCCTTACGTTTTGCTAAAACACTAAAATGAGATGTCCCTCAATATCTATTTACTACATTTATTTGCTCTATGACAAAAGCACTGATGTGGCTGATGGCTCTAAATCCAAATGTAATTAGCCCTTATGCCACTTACAGACCGGAGTGCTGTGCCGGTACAGGTTTGCTGTTCACGCTCCTCTGAAGTGCCAGATTGCACACAATAAGTGAACCAGTAATATAATGCAAGAAAATTAACAAGTTGTTTTTAATCTGAGAACATTCTAGAGCAGTGGTCACCAACTGGTAGCCATGGCCACTGGTGGTCTGTGAGGTCGAAAAGGCTACCCACCGATGTTCTAGAGCCTAAAACTTTGTTTCAGTCGAAGACAAAGGTGAGAGAGGTCACTTGGTTCCAACTCAGACTTTTATCAAGGAGGCTTTCGTGTCCAGTAAACTTTACATTGGTATTTATAGAAGAAAAACTATGTTTATAATCGAATGGAGCCTGTTCTAAAGGCTTGTTTATGGGAAAGGATGAGATTGCCATTGCTATTGTTTCTCCTTAAATTTTAAGAAAGCCTTGAGAAGTACATAAATATTGTTTACAGAATAGAAGACACCGATTTTCTATAATGGTCACCAAGATGTGGACATGCTATTGATAAAAAAAATTATAATACAATTTCAATTTGAATCTTTCCCAGACTCTTCATCCCTGAAAGTTCCTTAGTCACTATAAGTGATACATGAATGAGAATACGAGGAGGCAGACATTGAACACAGACTAAAGAAGAAAAGGTGTTTTCTGATATGTCTGAAACATTTGAGGGCAGATATAAGCTTTACTACACAATTAGAGTATACAACTAGGACATTATATTCGCTTTGGTTGTGTTAAAAGCTTGATTTAAATTGCAATTTGTTTACAAACAGAAGTCTGAAGGTATACATTAGAAAATCCAATTCTAACCCTTATACTCATCTTTTATTAGTTTCTTGTGTGTCTTTGCAGAATTTTGCTTTTCAAGTTAAACATTTATTGCACACTCACAGTAGTCAAGTTCTCAAAATACAAAACTTAGCAACACAATTTCACCTTCAAGGACTGTACGGGTACACGATCGGTATAAAAAGTGATTTTGTGGAAACATGGTCAAATAATTTGCGGGGGAAATGTGACACTGGAGGTTTGGGCGTGGATTTCGATGTAAACAAAGGTGCAGAGAGATCTGCCTGCAGATCTCAGCCGCCTGTCACCACCAGGCCTTCAAGCCCTCTGCCTCTGGCTCCTCTGTGTGATTTTTGCCATTTTACAAATGTACAGCACTTGCCTCTAGTTCACCCACCTTTCTACCCACTTCCCTGGGAAGCATTTTAGCAAAGCTACTTAAAGCATGAAAAGTCCCACTGAAAGTACCAATTGTTTTACAGCAACTTATACTTTGAAACGATCCTTTCAAACTTTGATACTTACATGTTATTCATAGTAGCATAAACATTTTTATCTGAAATGCTCAATAAGGTACTATTGTAACAGTAAAAATACGTCATTAGAAGAAATTATTAAACCATTAAAATTTGTTTTTCAAGGAAGCCTATCTGATAAAAGGGTAATATGCAGATTGATCACTCCAACACAAAGCTGGCCACCCCATGTGGTCA